>CM077671.1:278915497-279360497 GCA_039707655.1 Elymus sibiricus | reverse complement strand
GCTAGTGATCCCGCCTGGCCAGCTCAGCATGCTTTAGAGCTCCTTGATTGGTACGAGGTAGTGATAGCAAGAGGCAACTCTCAATTGTTGTAATATAGAGACCTCTTTCAATGATTATAGATCCAAAGGATCGTTATTGATAGGAAACTGCCAGTAGCCCTTGACTTTGACTTGAAGAATTGAATCCGCCTTCTTCTTCTTATTCTTCTTCAAGTCTCCCAGGCGTGGTATCATCGGATCCACAAGGTCAATTTGTATCCATTTGTTCGGAAACCGGAAATGCCAACTACTCACTTCTTGCTGAGGATGAAGGTGCCATGGGTGATAGCGCCAGCCATTCCCTCATTGAAAAGAAAGCGCCAACCCTGCTACTAAAGCTAAGGCCAACCGCAGCCCAGTGAAATGAAATGCGTATGAAAAATAACATAGATTAATCTTGATGCGATCGATGCAGACACACTTCTTTTCTTACAGGCTACAGTCAGAAACAACAACTTCGCAAATCACCCTAAGAGTGCCATACGAAAAAAACAAAAGAACTGTGGGTATAGACCAATTTCCTGCCCCAGAAGAGGCTCAGCCTACCAAACCCTGCTCTTTGCCTGCTTACCGAGCTCTCCTCATACCGAGTATCTAGGCATTTCTTCTCACAGACCGGTTGGGAGAAAGTTGGCATTCTTTAATATGTCACTGGGGACCTGTACTTACTTGATGGAATGGATGGGATGATGTGTTTCAGTTCAGCCAGTAGTGGAGGTTTCCTCGGCCTAGTCGCGTAAGAGCCCCCTTCTTTTTCTAGTTAGTTGAAAGAAAAGCAATGGGGAAGGTTGGCTTACCAGTTAATTGGTCTGTATCATATCTTGCTATGGTGGGACATCCTCTTCAGTTTAGGTATCCAGGCTGACTGTTAGCTTTAGTCGTTCGGCACTCTTCCTTCATTCTCATTCAACAAGGAGAAGTGTCTAATCAAAATCATTGGTTGAGCCTCGCGTATATTATATGATGTCGTCCTGGAATTGAACTAGCGTTTAAGGTCGATCAAGTTCAAACAATTCGGCTCTGCAAGATCAATCAGATATCAAGTAAGAGATAGGCGCTTCCTATTAGTTATAGACTGCTTCTGTGACAAGTGGATCCCTTTAGGTTTAGTTGTTAATTGTACTATTCTCTTCAATAATTAGGTCTTCCGTATTCCTATTGGGGTCAGTGGTCTTCACCACTCACTGAGTCTAGATTCGTTTCATGGGTATTATTTGATGAGTGATCATCAATCTCTTCCATTGCTCCTATGTGCTGCTATACATACAAGGTACATGGGCCATGGGGCCTAACACACACTATACAGCCCAGCCCAATACTCAACACTCCCCCGGCTAAAGATATCTAACATGCCTATCTTGTTACAAATTGCTAAACCCTCACAAGGACCTACTCGTTTAGTAAAACAATCAGCTACCTGTTCACTATACTTAATGTTACCCCCTTCTTCGACCGAACAATCTCAATCCGAAGGAAGTATCGAAGAGGTCCAAGATCCTTTACCTCAAATGCTTCTCCCAGTCTTGCCTTCAAACATTTGATTTCTTCAACATCGTCTCCAGTAATCACAATATCATCCACATACACCGCCAAAATGGTGATATGGATTCGTCTATGCCGGTACTGTATGATCTCCATTACACTGAGAGTAGCCCATACCACAAACAACTCTCCTGAACCTGTCCACGCCCGTGGCGACTGTTTCAAGCCATACAAAGATTTCTTGAGCCTACACACCTTCCCATCAGTCTGTTTGTTCCAAAACCTGGAGGAATGTCCATATGGATCTCTTCTTGTAAATAACCACCATGAAGAAAAGCATTCTTCACATCTAGCTGATGTAAAGGCCACCCAAAGTAAGTTGACTACGCATGAGATTAAGGTTCTCACCGTGTCCATCTTCGCCACTGGTGCTTTGGTCTCATCATAGTCTATCTCCCGTCTTCCTATAACCTTTTGCAATTAGCCTTGCCTTCTATCTATCCACCTTACCCTCTGGAGTCTGTTTTACGGTGAACACCCATTTGCATCCAACTGCTCTTTTTCCTGCTGGGAGTGGAAGAAGATCCCACGTCTTGTTCTTCTGAAGTGCACCAAGCTCCTCCTTCATTGCGTCTTTCTTTCCACCGGGGATCCAGCTTTGCAGCCTTCCAATCCTTTGGAATAGACACTGATTGTAGAGATGCAATGAATGCTTTGTGTGCGGGTGAGACATAAGAGTCTGAAACTCAATTTGCAATGTCATGCTCATAGCCATATCGGACCGGAGGCTTTCCAGCATTAGTCCTAGTCTCTCTGCGTAGTGCAAGCGGCAATTCCAAAGAAGTATTACCACCTGTCTCATTTTCACCTCCATCTTGCTCTTGTGGCTCCTCCTCGACTACCTCAGGTTGCTCTTGTGGTTCTTCATCCAAGACCACTAGCGGTACAAGAAGGGGTCCCGGCTCGGGGGCGGGGGTATCTTACTTCTTTTCCTCTGCGTTCGTGACAAGCTAGTAGGCACTCTTGTGTGGGTTGGCTCATTCCCCTGGAAAACGAATATTAAGAAGATAGATACCATTCCGTCGATACTAGATTCATTCTTTCTGCTCAAAAAGAACAAAGCCTCTATTGTGGGAAAAGTCTTTGAAACCCGAAGTTCTAAAATAGAAAATGGAATGAAGAAGGGGTGTGACCTTATGGCCAACTATACTAGCTCCCCTAGAGGGATAATATAGCTCCTAAAGGATGATTGTTTATGGTATATTACCGTAATTGGAGAATTTGACCTGGTGCTGACTTGCTGCTGTTCTGAGAAGGGGACCTTGCAAAGCTTGACAAGTTTTTTTTAGATTTATCGATCCAATCTGTCTACAGATAGGCGCCTGCTGTGGCAGCAATTAATTAATCTCCGCCTTAGCATACAAGGACCATGGCTCGCAGCGGGTAGTTACGGTGGTTTTGAGGAGACCCGCTCAAGGTCGCTGGTTCGGAGCTATTCCGAGATCTCAAGGAGCGCCAAGCTCAATACGTGCAAGAAGAAAGAAAGGCTTCCACCTACGACTGCAGCTGCTGGTACTTTATCTCTGTCGCTTTCAACTCCCACTCCTTCTCCCTTTGGTTTCTAGAGGAAGTGAGAAAGAATAATATATCTTGTGTAACTAATCTTTCTTATCGAAAGGTTATAGTTCGTAGATCATTTCTATAAGGACTATTTGAGCCATATCCGGAGCTTTGGACCTCTTTTAGCTGCTAGGTATCTACTGGGTTCAATCCCCACTTCCGCTTGAAATGAGTAAGTCAATCCTCTTGCTCGGCTGTGATACGAATACTATTCATACGCAGACCCGGATCCAAGATATGGGGCATAGACAGATAAGAATGGCTTCTGAGTTGCATTCATTGCACTCTGGAATGTGGGGCTCCTTGGCTGATGTGATGGAGCGGTATCAGCAGATACTTGCAAAGATCAAATCAAGCAGAAGAAACAAGGAAGTTAACTCAGCGCCATCGGCCACCTTAACACGAACAGCTTGGGACAGAGGTGTAATGCCTGACAGAGAATCAGCAATAGAATGCATTTTGCATGCATTTTTCATCGAGTGAAACTACTTGAATAAACTGGAAGTTTTAAACCAAGTACTCTTGAAATCGCTACCCCCTGGGATGGAAAAAGAGGCTCAGGTTTTAGCCCTCCGTTTTACCCCGGAAGTCATTGTTCGTCTTTCGATATGAGAGGATGGCAAGTGTCCGCAATGACTTAGCGACTTAGCCAATTGGTTACAGATTCTAGACTGGTCGATCAGATCACATCATCTCGAGCAAAGAGCTGAGAGCAGAGAAGCGACATCGCTTCGACACTCCTTCCTCTTTTCATTATGAAACCAATATCAAGCAAGATATGAAGAAGAGGGCGGCTCCCTGGATTGAACACATAAAGTAGTGCCAAGATCTCCTCTATGCGAGAGAGAAGTTCTCAGAAATGATGGAGCTGTTGGTTTCGGTCATTGTACGCTTGGTTGCTAAACCGCACCCTTTACGGCGTCTGTAGGAAGAATTCATTCTGGTCCCAAAACTTATAAGAGATCTCGGTAGTGAATATGCAATGCTGAATTCCAATAAGTTGGTACTTCGCACAAGGAAGAAGCTCGTGTTAAAGATAGTTTCATCCAGACCAAACCCTACCTTAGCGTCTCATCCCCACCCACCAAGTCTTTATCCGCGGTATCCCAGCCCACAATACAATCAGTAGTTTACTTAACTGATATAAAGAGTTTCCCCTGTCTGCCCCTACTATCAATTGATAATACATAAATGATCCGGGGCTAGTGTTGGGTAGCCGGGCCCACTAGAATTCAAGTGCTTCTTATCGATTCAATACGCCCTTAACGGATCCCCGTGCTTTATCTCCATTGGGTGGAGCAAGACCCTTGTCCTATCTTTTCTTTACAGAGCAATAGAAATGATGGTTGCCCCTCGCTGCACTGACCAATGATATCTCAGAAGAGAGAAAGACTTCTATAACTTGCCAATGATATCTAGTGGGCACTACGAACTCCGGGCATACTGTACTTGACCACCCTACTTTGCTTTGTCCCTATTAGGCGAAATCAATACTTACTTTCAATTGGTAGAGAGGAAGAAGAGAACTGACACTAGTAATAGGTTGATGACTTCTCTTAACAGAACTGACACTAGTAATAGGTTGATGACTTCTCTGACTTAATAGCTGGCCGACTTCTCTTCATGGATCACCGTTCTATATAGTTAGGCGCAGCATCGCGTTTAACCACCTATCCCTATTCCCTCAATCGATACCATCCAACTATCCTTTTATTGGGACAGCAGCATACTTCTCGTTAGGGACAATAGTTCCTATACTTAACTAACCTCTGTTCGCAATCACTGTTTGACACATCATTCTTTCAGCTTTTCGTTCTTGACGACTCTGTTTGACGGAGAGCCTGACCTTGAACTAGCTTTTTGCAACACAAACCACTATCTTTACTTTCCTTTAGCAATAGTATCTAACTATCAATTCATAAGAGTCAAACGGGTGGGTCCATCCCATCTATCGACAGGTCCTGATACCGGATCTGGGAAACAAGCAATACTCGCCGCAATTCCTTAATGAAAAACAGACCTATCTTCTCTTGAAAGACTGTCCTTTCCTCGCTTGTTATTGTGATATCAATGAAAGAAAGCTGGATACTGACTTCTTCCCAAGAGCTCTATCAGCCCTGAATTCCTTAGCCATACGACTCTTCCTTAGTTTCCTAATGCTGGTGGCCCTAGCTAGTGGTGAGACGGGGCATATACTATTCTCGGTCTTATAACGAAGAGGTTGCCTAGTTTGAACCGAACACTGTACTTGATCTCTCGTCCTATCACAAACAAGTCTCTTCCCCCGAGTCCTAGTAGACTAGTCCAAGTAGTCCGGGACAATAGCGCCCCGTCTCTTCGCTGGCCCCTGGCACACAATCACTATAAGACAAAGCAAGACAAACCTCTCTTATCCTTCTCGGCTAGAAGTTACAAGTTTCCTGTTCCGGTTTCGGCTTGAGGGAAGTGCCTGAAATCGATTCAATTCTTATCTCCGATTTCGAACTCCGGCTGGATTCTTATGACCAAGAGCTATTTTCTTGGTCAGAAGAATGGAAGGACAACGAGAAGATGGTTCGGTTGCTCCTGCTGGAATATTCCATTTATTTAATACTCCGACTCGCGTAACCCCGAATGGCAATGTTGTTATTGCGGTTGGTCAGATCAATAAGACAACAAGGGAGTCAGAATATTCAGATAATAGCAAACAGGGCTTTGGAATCTATGGAAGGAGCCTTCAATGCTTCTCCAGTGTCAACCATTAGTCGATAACAGAATGAAATGCCACAATTAAGTTGAAAAAGAGAGTCATTAAAAAGAGGCATGCTTGAAAAAGAGTACAGATAATATGTTATGGATGTGAGGAGCCTCACCCAGTACTTTTCTTACTAAACTAAAAAACTCTACTCTCCTTTCACAGCCAACCCACCCATTGCTTTTTCGAGCTCGATAAAAAGGAAAGTTCACGTGCCAATCCTTACCATTGGTAACTGTAATTACCAAGCCTAATCTTTCACTGAATACCGAGTAAAGCAAGCAAGAAAGAGGGAAGGAGCAGCTGTTTTCGAGCTAGGCTCGATCCCTTTTTCATCCACTTCTCGCTATTTGTAATTCTACTTGAATTAGTTCTTCCTAAGTTTAGTGAGGTGAGTACTGCATCCATAACTAGAGGACTTGCTTTTCTGCTTGGCTCCCAGGGGAAGTTGGATTGGATAAGAGGAATTGAAGCGCAAGGAAGGCAGTCGGTATTCAAACAACTATTCAGAGTTCCCAACTCTGGGTAAAGGAAATCTGTACTTGACGACTGAACCAAATCCTTTACCTTTATTTATTCTATTATTTTTATATAGATCAGCTGAAAACAAAACAAAAATACTACTACGTTGGGACAATGACCCACCTTTCTCTACTCAACCTGTCATCTTCTCTCCTCGCTCCCTGGGACAAATAAGACTATTTATTAAGTGATAAACAAGAGAAACTAGTGATATTATCTAAGCTTCTGGCCATGTCTGATTGGCATTCAAGTCTGCCTTCCATTGCTTGAAAAGGCCTAGCACCGTAAGTAGCAATTGGCTATGTCCAAACTCAAACGTCGTATTTTATCTAAGCACAGGAGTCGTAATAAGGAAAGAAGACATAAGAATGGGAAGTATCCGCTAGTTATAACGTAGTATAAAGAGAGGTATTTCATGGATCTTGGTCACAATAAAAAGAATCCAATAATGATCTATCAACTAAATGAGTTTATTATATAATCCCGTATCTTCAAGGTTGTTAAGATGATTTAGTAGATGTGTCGGTATCGTTTTCATCTGCCGTTGGGAGTGACTGCTTTGCTAATCTCTCCTTTTATCCTTCTTTTCGGAGACAAGCACATATTACCATAACCTAGTGATTAATATATCCTGTTGGTACTACTTCGTCGAGCAATCAATCCTTTTTCCATTCTTGTTCTGAGGTTGTCAGCTTCCTCCGATGGCACCACTTGTACTCTCTGTCGGAATCTATAGACATAGTTTCTGGGCGTCTTTAAAAACTGATCGACATAGTTGTCACACACAAACCTGCGCAACGGCTTTGGAGTAAAAGAATCTCCTGCCCGGTCACACACATCATCTCGAGCGCGGAATCTACTACTCTAACAAGATACTCGGCTCGGGTAAATCATGCTTTCGTTATGCGAGGAAAGTGAAAGGAAAGAGGGAAAGGGAGACACTGGGCAATCCGGAATCGATGAAATCACTGTTTTTTCGCCTTGTAATATGTCCGGTTACATTCCAAAGATGAATCAGACCAGGAGATAGATAAGCGCTATGGCGGACACATGGAATAAGAATTTGAAAAGTAATGATCAACTTTATGGATCCATAGGTAGATTCACTTGTGAAGCTATGGGATGGGACAAGATTCAAAAGTACCAAAAGTAAGTTAAGTGGGACGCTGAGTTCATTGCTGCGATCGAGGGTCCAAAGCCAGCCAATTTGATGACCGCGTAGGAACGGGTTCCGAATGCTCACAATAATGTAGTTGGAAATGACAAAAGGCTCCTAAATTGATACCTAATAATAGCTTAGCAGCTCCTTCGTTTTACTAAAGAGCCAAGTTCGGACAAGCAACTCGGAAGGAGGAATGTGTTGAGATGCCTATGCCTAAGAGAGATAAGCGGAGGACGTATGATAGCCGAGAGGATGTCGGTAAACGACGGAGTTGAAGGAGTTGTTTTTGAATTCGGCATGGCATATTTCATTTTTTTAATGAGAACGTCGTCTCCTTGCTTACCCGCCTGGCCAATGGAAGGAATTAATTACCTTGGTCAGTCAGCGAAAGACAGAATCTCACCAGTTCATCATCCCAATCCTTCCTATTAGTTTCATTAATTAATTCAGCCCCAGAGTGTTGGCAATCAAGGGCCAAGAAAGAATCCCAAGTCTATCCTATCTCGCCACGGTCGAAAGCACAATCCCTTTCTCTTCCTATACCGAAATCGTCGTTTCATTCCTCCGCAACTTCTATCGCGGACATGATCCAATCTACCTTGCAAGACAGATTAAGATATAACTTAAGGCTTTCCCAAGCTGGCGCATAACCTCTGGTAGAGGCATTCACCCAGAGACAGAGAAGTGGGAAACCGCGGATGAAAAGAATACCGAGGTCTTTGATAGCAAACTTCTACGCGAGCTTTCTAACTAAAAGGAATCTCTTATTCATATGGCATAAAATGGAAAAACTTGATGGAGATTTCTTCTCAATTTCCATGGTACAGTCCCTTTGCATGCTACAGTTCCATTACTTACTACCTGAATTTGCTATATACGAAATTCTGACATCTACGGTACTTGTCGTCTACTTCTGGTGGAAGCAATTCCAAAGGTGAAGATAATACTGAGCCGAATAGTAATGAGGGGAATGCAAAATCTAGCAAAGGTAAGAAGGGTCAAGGAAGAATAGCAGTGACTTATAAAAGGAAAGCACCGAATAAAAGGAAGGAGATCCGTCTTGATTTTTTGCATGTGGTCAATGCGTTTGCTGATTGATAACTGTCTAATCTTAAGATGGTTTTGTGGCACGTTACAAACATACATATACAGTCGAAATATAGTTGTGTTGAGTTAGGTTGAAGAATTTTTACCATATTTTTCAAATGAGATATAGTGCTTTCTTTGTTCGGTAGGAGATTTTGCACTTTCATATTCTAGTTCCTCATTTGAGCGTTCTTTTGCTCTGTTGGTGGGGCATAAACTCATAAATAGTTTTTGTTTTTTCTTTAAATAATAGTAAAAGTATGCATTCAAGTAGTAGCTTTTTCTAAATAGTCGAGTAAAGTCGAGTAGGGCTGGCAACAAGGACTAGGAAGATACGGGCTAGTTTGTTTTTTTAGGGGAAGACTTTATGCAAGATATGCACGTGAGTAGGTCAGTATATGCGTATTTGCCAATAGAGGAAAACACGTAGTAAGTAGGCTTGCTTTTTCGTAGGGATAGGTAGCTTGACAAGGGATGCCTGGGATAGCACATAGGAAAAGTATAGAAGGAAAGGCGGCGGGAAAGTAGCCATGGTCAAGGTAAACAAGTACTAGGTCTTTTCTTTCCGAAGCAAGTCAAGGACAACTAGGTCAGTCTGGGGGGGCAATCCTCTAGATCGATACTTCTCTTCCACAGACTAAACCAATTAATAAACAATTTACAGAGTATTCTTGCATTCCTATCTGGTCTACATCTCTCCTATCGAAACTATAATATAACCTTAATGGAAGGTTCTGCCTTGCCAAACCGACAAATCAAGAAATTGTAGATGAATTCATCGGGCTTAACGTGTGATTTCGTTATAAGTGAACAGGCGGGGACGAACTGGATTCGAACCAGATAAGAGCCGTGCGTTCCCTTCTTTCCAAGCGTCCCTTTTTTTCGCAGTTCAAGAGGATGGTGGGGGCAACCTCTCTACATCTGCGGGCCGGCCGGCCCCAACGGTTCCATTCCAAGAAAGCCGACCTAATCCGCGGGGGCCGGCCAGCCAACTGTTCCAATGAAGAACTTATTTCCCCACATCTAGGAACCTCTCATTACCAGTCCTCGGGATTCCGGAGGTTGGCCGGGTTCTCAAAGTCTTTCCACTCAGTCCAGAGGTTTTTCTGGTTCATCAAATCTAATTTATCCCAGTCAGGCCCGATTCTCTGGGTCAAAGAATCTCGTATATCCCCCCCGGGTATATCTTCCATTCTTAAAAGTGTTAATCTTTCTTTAGGGAGGGCTTCAATCCTTCTTTTCCAAATTCCTCCCAAATATTTACTTTTACTTAATTCCTCATTCTTTCGCAAACTTTTAAGGATCTCCCCTAAGGTCTTTGGAGCAAATTCTTCTCCGTTCCCTTTTCGGATGGCATTGCCAGCACCCTCCGTATTCCAAAGGATGTGGCAATTTTGAGGGCCAGATTTCTCCATTAGCTCCGCTAGTATTGACGATTTCTTAATATAAATTATCTCTACTAGTGTCATAAGCTCCCCTTGGGGTAACCCCGAGGTCTTCCTAGTGGCATCAAAATGCACCAAATTGAAATAGATTTGATCCTTGCTAAGAGGTACATGAATGGTAGGAGATACATCCATATCCATGGTTGGAGATAAATCCATTGGTGGATTCGAAGTACTTGGGCCCGCACCTCCAGAATTTTCTAATATCGGTGGAGTCGAAGTACTTGGACCTGCACCTCCAGAATTTTCTAATATTGGGTTATGCAGACGACCAGGAATTTTATAAAACATATTATTCTCCCCAATTGCATGTCTTGTCATACAGTCAAGAAAATGAGCTTGGGATTGAAAATCGAGTTGAAAATCCAAAGGTATAGCTGGCCCTTGTATAGGTTGGAGCTCCGTGAACCCTTGTGGGGCTGGGGTATCCTGAACTACTGGAGCAGCTCCCCCTTGTGGCTGGGGTACAATCTCCCCAGCATTGGTAAAGAAGGGCTGGGCTGCCGCTAATAATTCACAGACAGCTGAATAAACGGTTCTAACGGGGTTCAGTCTCACAAGAGACACTTTTCTTCCTCGGGTTGAAGAGGCGGAGTGCATGCCAGTGGACCCTGGCTTAATAGTGACTCTGCTAAGAGATGGTGGTGTTTCTCTACTAATCGCATTCTGTTCAAGAATCACTGTTTTCATGATCGAATGACGAAATAGATATACGAACTGTATAGGATCATTCGCTGGGATGGGATAAGTGATTCTTTTATAGGATTCCCATGGGATCGTAGAATCAACTAAGGATGGAATAGGTATTTGTGATCGATCAGCTTCCAGTATGACCGAAGACTTTCTATCTGCATTCAGAATAACCACACAATCAGGTTGTTGGTTCAACCCAAAATTGATCTTCTTCTTTCTTGAATGGAATTTTTTTTTATTTGCAAAAGAATTGGTCAAAAACGCCCCGATCTTCCATTGAGAATCATCGAAACAATGAGAATTCACATTTCTTAAATAGCTTCTTAAATAGCTCGCCATTTCTTCCGTTATCTCATAAATAAATAAATGATTGGTCTTTAAAAAGAAGGAACGGCCTTTTTGACGACTGGGAGATCCTATAAAATGAAGAGCGTTTCGTAAACAAATCAGTGTCTTGTCTGAATCGAGAATAGCAATTCCATTTCTTGAACCACGGATATAGACTTTGAAATGGTGATCAGCTACCCGACGGCCGAGATGTGCATTCGTACAAAGTAATTTAGTACAGACTATCGAAAGCATTGTCATTTTGCGATTTGAGTTCCGGAGATACAGGTGGTAAGTTATGGGTAATGCGGGGGAACTTTAAGACGAGATAGAATACCTAATATGGGAGTGGTTTAAGTGAGAGAATAGCTCCCTTACCAAACCAACTGAGCTATTTGCCATGTTTTTGACAAATGACCTAACTTTGATGTGATGTGCCCGGCTAGCCCGGATCATTCTTAGAGCAGTCGAGGTTACCGGAATTACGGCCTTCCGTACAAGAACTGGCACTATTGTAACTCGCTATGGGCCTCCTGCCTTCTCGAAAGAAACTGGCTTTTGAAGAAATTACTCTATTTTACGCATTTAGTTGAAGCGGATTCAAAGAGCTCTATCGAGCAAGGAAGGAGTATACTATACTGTAGCTGGATAAGCTAGATACCAAAACTTTGATAAAGATTGAGGCAACCCATTTGAGGAAGAACCAGACGGACCCCTGTGGAGATGGCATAAACAATCCTTTGACGAACTTTCTGGTTAACATAGAATCTATGAGTTTTTTCTTCTAATTACTACTACTAACATTATTCAATCTGGTATCCAAGAATTTATTAAGCTCATCCCGCAAGCACATGTACACATCTTGGATTTTACCATCTGAAGATGGAAGAAGATTCATTCTCCTACCCATTTCTAAGTTAAGCAAGAGATAACTCATAATTTGATATGCACTCGCACTCGCATCTTGGGTGGTAGTTGGTGAAGAGTGGAGATACGTATTGTCTGACGTTGCCACGCCGTCGACACGTAGTGTCTGACGTCCAGTCCGGCTCGTCGGCATGCCTATTTATTCTCATCTCCGGGCTTCGCAGTCACCAACACCCTGATTTGTGAGCAGGAAATCGAAGTATTCCAGCTAGGAGCCGGACTAGGCGAAGAAGCAGAGCGAGCAATCATCAATGGAGAAAGGCACGCCCGCGCTCGGTTGGGCCGCGAGAGACGAGTCCGGTCTCCTCTCCCCCTACAGCTTCTCGCGAAGGTCTTCCTCAATCCAGTCCCTATCATGGCGGTACTCTGCTCGGCCTCGCCTCTGCTTCTTGCGCTGTGCTGATGAATTCCCGTGATGCACGACAGGGTTCAGAAGGACGACGATGTGACGATCAAGGTGCTCTTCTGCGGGATCTGCCACACCGACCTCCACATCGCCAAGAACGAGTGGGGCAACGCCCTCTACCCCATCGTTCCAGGGTGGGTACACCAACCAAAAACACATCGATGGTCTACGACTACAATGGTGGATTACTAATTGTTACCGTTTGGCCGGCGCAGGCATGAGATTGTTGGCATCGTCACCGACGTCGGCCCTGGCGTCAAGAGCTTCAAGGCCGGGGACACGGTGGGCGTGGGCTACTTCGTCGACTCCTGCCGCTCGTGCGGCACCTGCAGCAAGGGGTACGAGAACTACTGCTCCACCCTCGTGCTCACCTCCAACGGCGTGGACTACGACGGCGCCACCACCCAGGGGGGTTTCTCCGACGTGCTCGTCGTCAACCAAGACTACGTCCTCCGCGTCCCGGAGAGCCTGCCTCCCGCCGGGGCAGCGCCGCTGCTCTGCGCCGGCGTCACGGTGTACAGCCCGATGATGCAGTACGGCCTCAACGCGCCGGGGAAGCACCTCGGCGTCGTCGGCCTCGGGGGCCTCGGCCACATGGCCGTCAAGTTCGGCAAGGCGTTCGGGATGACCGTCACCGTGATCAGCTCGTCGCCGAGGAAGCGCGAGGAGGCGCTCGAGCGCCTCGGCGCCGACGCGTTCTTGGTCAGCCAGGACGCCGAGCAAATGAAGGTGAGGTTTTTTTGCCTCCTCCATTGATTGACCCTGTGTATGCGCGATATATGGTTCTTGGCACGGTGGCGATTGACAAGGGTACGTTCTCGGGTGCAGACGGCGGCGGGCACGATGGACGGCATCATTGACACGGTGTCGGCGGGGCACCCGCTGGTGCCACTGCTGGAGCTGCTGAAGCCGATGGGGCAGATGGTGGTGGTCGGCGCGCCCAGCGAGCCGCTGGCGCTGCCGGCCTACGCCATCATCGGAGGCGGCAAGCGCTTGGCCGGGAACGGCGTGGGCAGCGTCCGCGACTGCCAGGCGATGCTGGACTTCGCGGGCAAGCACGGCATCACCGCGGACGTCGAGGTCGTCAAGATGGACTACGTCAACACGGCGGTCGAGCGGCTGGAGAGGAACGACGTGAGGTACCGGTTCGTCATCGACGTCGCCGGCAGCCAGCTGGGCGCCGCCGCTTAGTGCTCCGAGACGTATACGCGCAGCGGTCACCTTGCCACGTGAGGTCGTGATATGTGGTGTTGTTATTTCCATGGGTCGGTGTGTGTATTTCCAGAATTTTCAGGTGAAATAATAATGGACTGCTTTGTGTGTTTTGTGTTCTTTCCATGTTCCGCTCTCGAATGTTACCTATAAAAAGCAAATGAATATTCAGGCCTTCTCTTGAAAAGGCGTCCCGTTCAGGGTTTCTTTCGACCACATGGTACTCACTACGATAGAAAGTGAAGCGTATAACGGGAAAAAGTTATCTAGCGAATGTTCGCGAGGGTGGAATTTTCGCCACGGGCTTTGTCCGACAGGCTTTTGCATTGATGGGCCGGGCTTGGGCCTCCAATTCAAGCCCAACGACCGGGCCGGGCCGGGCTCAGACCTTGGATTTTTGCCACGGGCTTTGTCCGGCCCGGTCCGAAGCTCGGTCCAGCCCGAGGTATGGCCAGGTATACCAGAGACCCAATCCTGACGAACGCCCTCGACCCGTCCCGCTATTTAAACAAACTACCATGGCATTTTTGCAAAATGTCACCCTCCCTCAGCCAACACACCAAAATGCCATCAGGTGGTTCACAAATGTCACCCTAGCTGACGAACGTTTGCCGGCTAGCGGGGTCTTTTGAATATTGGTTGGGGATGGGGATGTAATCTATTCGACGGTAGAGAGAAGGTAAATTCGAGCATTGTTATAGTCGGTGATGTTTTTCATCACATGTGATTCCAGATATTGCTTTTGGAGGCCGAGCTCCATGGAGGCCTCCAAATGCAAAATTTAAAATTCATGAAAATTCATATTTTTACATTTCAAAAATTCTGAAAACAAATACAGAGATAGATGAAGGCATAATGCACAAGTGTGTAAATTTTCACGACGAAATACATTGAAATGAGGACTATGCAAAAAAGACAAATCTGAGGCTTTTTTTTAACATGGGTAGGGGCTCGAAGGCCCCAGATGCTCCATTAATTACCAGGCAGTGGTACATAACATCTTACAAAGAGACCCAAAGCAAAAGAGAAAAAATTTAGAACGGTCCCTGAAACTAGCAGGAAGGACCCTACCTAAAGATCTGAAATTACACTAGGGTCCAAACAGCATCAACAACTTCAAAACACGCCCGTCGTTGCCGTGGACGAAACCACTCGGGACAGTCGGGGCGCCACCACTCCTCCTCCCGTCGGAGAAGGAAGAGGTGGACTCAAAGCAGCTGAAGCACTGCCTCCCTTTCGGCATCAAGGCCGGGAGGAATAAACACGGCCGCCTTTCGGCTAGAACACCGGCGGGGTACTTTCAGCAGGCAGCCGCACAAGGCGCCACAGCTTGATCAACAACACTGGTGGAGATGAACATCTTCCCCTTAAAGTTGACCTCATGCTCCATCTTTCTTCTCCCCTGCATCCACCACCACAGTGGCTTTCATAGAAGAAGAAAAGGAGAGGATCTTCTAGCAGATCAGTGGACCAATCGTGCTTATTGGAGAAGCTCCCTTCCGAACCAACAACCATCTTCGTCCAGCACGAAGACCAGGCTGAAGGGGGGAACGAAGGACCGACGCCGCTCGCAAGCGTCGGCTCACTTCTCAACCTGCAGCAAGGAAATAGGAGACTAGGGAAAGGAGCACCAGCAGACAAAATTGTCCAGCGCCATGGACATGGCGAGCTCGCAACGGCATAGGAGCCACCTCCAGCCACAAATCGTTTTTCCACCACGGTGCCCTCAACGAGGACTCGGGAATGAGGAGCAGAATCGAAGAAGGGGCCAGATCTGGATCCAGATGCGATTTTATTGGACATGAGAAAGAAAAGAAAAGAAAAGAAAAAACTACAGCTAAGCACAGACGCGCCCCCCATCCTCTCCCACTCCAGCCGGCAGCGCCAACGGAGGAGAGAGGAGGAAGGGCGGACGGAATCCATGGCACAAGGCCGACCTCTCGCATGAAAAGTCTGGAGCAGAGGAGAAGGAGAAGTTTGGAAGAGAGCATCTGAGGTTTTTTAACACATGATACTATTCATCCCTCTAGATCATGAATTTTTCTTTTTTGTACAGGTCGCATTTCAACGTATTTCATCCTGAAATTTTACACACATATGCCTCACATCCTTATTTAGTTGTACAAAAAAATCAGATTTTTTTATACCAAAATTTATGAAGTTTTGAATTTTTAAAATTTTCAGCCTCCATGGAGGCCAAGAGCCAAAACGCCATTCTCCATGTGATTCGGATTTTTTTTGTTCGACTACACTGATAGCGTATCATTTCATTGATAGGGTGGAAGAAAGTACAAGCTGCAACTCCTAGCTACGTACACAGCTTGGCATTACCGTGCATGATGAGAGGAGGGAGGGGGGGTTGCTCAGCCCCAGCAAAGCAAATCAAGTTACGGGGATAATTTTGTCCAGCCCTTTGCCACCGGCCCTAACCCAACGATGTGCCTCCTCCTGTATGTCATGGATGAGGTTGGTTGTGGAGGGATGCATGCCATTGATGATGGTTGTGTTGGTGTGTTTCCATATAAATCAAGCCGTGAGAATGATGTCATGGCTCTAGGATAGGTGCGTGAAAGCATCACATACCAGGCGAGTGCGTGAGCGTCGGAGGGGGCGAGGGGGCAGCAAAGCTCGGTGATGGAACGGCCCTCTAGTCATTGGTTCGTCCAGAATTACACAACCAGTCATACCCTAATTAAAGTCCAAACAATGGAGGCGCAGAAGAATTCCCGCACCTCGGGTTCGCAAGGAAGTTGTAGGTGTCACCAAGGCCGAGACGGGTTATCGCTTGAAGCCAGAGCCAACATGTGCGAAGAGTGAGGTCTGAGTGATGAAGATCGCCGATAGCCAGGCCGCAAAATTCCCAAACCTTGTTACCAGCCCTGGCATCCTTGCGGCCATGCCACAGAAAGTCACGGATGACCCTGGTTACTAGGTTGAGAATTGGTGGGTTGATGGGCATCGCAAGGAGGATGTGACCTGGCACCCGACATATCACTTAGGACATGGCAGACTAGAGCAATGCGCTCGCCGCACGAGAGATGGGATGTCTTCCACCTAGTCAACTTATGGATCATTTTGTCAACAAGTGGCATGACTGCCCAGGGAGGGAACCATACCCACTGAGAGGGGAAGCCCAATGTATTGAATGGGGAAGGCGATGACCGAAAAATTAAGCAACACTCCAATGGCCGGCATAGGAGATTGTATGGGTGCGCTAGATTGGAATTGTTGAACATGCGTTGAAGTTTGTGTGGAGGCTTGAAGCACCTCCAAACACGCTCAAAAGCTCACAGATGGTCATCAGCTCAAACGGATTCAGATGGCCAAAATGACATCATCGTTGGTGAAGAGCGAGATGTTGGATATCACGTGGAGGGTGGTAAGGCGGCGGAGGACACCGATGTGCAAAGCATGCTGCAACAAGGAATTAAGTGTGTCGATGACGATGGTGAAGAGCATTGGTGACAGTGGGTCTCCCTCACACATGCCATAAGCATGTGGCGCCGGGGAGGGGGGGCTACCATTGACAAGCATGCGAGTAGAAGCGATGGAGATGAACATCGACACCCACTCACACCATCGGCAACCCAAAACCCAAGTGTTGCAGGGTTTCGAGAAGAAAGGACCATGACACCGAATCATGCACGCGCGATGTCAAGATTGAGAAGTACTCTCGAGGATTTAAGATAGTGCAGAAGATATCTCATTTGCTGGGCAAGCAAGTTTTGTCATGGACACAACGGCCTGCGATGAACGTGCTTTGGTTTGTCGAGACGATCTCGGCCAATCGAGACGAGATTATTTTGACGGAATACGAACCTATATTTTTGAGAAATCATTGCTTTAGGGGAACTACTAGATATGCCTTAATCCGTCAAACAAAAAAAAATCTCCTGAAACATAACTTCTAGGGGAACAGGTAGAGTTGCTCTAAGTATGTTGTGTGCGTGATATGTTCGTGCGTGTGTGCCAATGCGGTGGTGCGGCAGCGCCAGGAGCAGTCGGCGGCGCTCACTGTCACCGTGGATGACGAGCAACGCCTCCTCCCGACGAGCAGTTGTGGTGGTGCTCGCCGTCGTGGGCTGGTCTTCTTCTTCCTCGGCCGGGGCGGTGGCCATAGGCATGCCATGGGCCAGACGCACAAAGGCATGCATGCATAGCAACCTCGGTGGCTTGAGGCAGAAGGAACGCCGCACGACGGTGTCCTGACGTCCTCTTCACGCTGGGCATGGTGGTCGGCTGGGTTGCATGATGCGGTGGCACCACGACGCAACTGAGAGGTGCGATGAAGAAAAGAGGGGGAAAAGGTGTCTCACATACGTATGGGTCCCACAAGTGGGCTGAAATTTGAAGCACCAGTTATGGCGATTATGTGTGAGGCTGCATAATTTTTGGTGATCATCCTTTTGTCGCTTTTGGCAATCCAAATTTTGCCGAATATGCTAGAGCTGCTCTTATACGCAAAATCACCCGTCCTTTTGTCGGTTTTGGCAATCCAAATTTAACCGAATATGCTAGAGTTGCTCTTATACGCAAAATCAACCGTGCAATCCTCTATTAGTCAATCACATGTTCGTCAAAAAATCAATTTTTTTGGATTGCGCCTTTCTTTGTACATTGCTCTCAACAAGGACATAAAGGACACGTTTGGAAGCAAAACCCTGTGATCTTTTCTAGCTTTTCAAACATGAACGTTTTCCTGCTAAATAACTGCTAATCATGGCTGGAACAATCTGAATTTCTCATCTATCATTGGTGCCGATGGAAGGTGTTAGGCCTTGTGTGTCGCCACTCTTGTATAGCGGCGCGGAGTGCGTGGTTGGGCATGAGCTCGTCGGTGGGAAGCTTGAGGTTGGTCATCGGGGACGTGTCGTGTCCGCTCCCCAGCCACTCCTTCATCGCCTCCGCCTCGTAGGTGAACCCGTCGCCGGCGATCTGCGGATCCCTCATCACCTCCTGCCAACGCACATCAGCTATTCATCACCGCGCATCATTTCGGAAAGCCGCGCGCATGTGAATAATCGAATGCACATGTGCATACCTTGAGTATCGGGCAGAGGAAGTAGGACGGAGCGCCGCCGCTGTCGGACGCCGTCGACGCCGAGAGCGACGACCACGTCCTCCCCGGCGTGGCGTCCGCTGCGGCCTCCAGCACGCTCAGCGCCTCATCCAGAAGCTCGGCCGGGCGGCGTGGTCCTCCGGTTTCGACCGCGTCGCAGCATTTCAGCCCGAGCAGCGCAACCTCCGTGGCGCGCTCCATCGGCCACCCCCCGGCACTCGCGTCCACCACCTCGTGCCAGGGCGTGCTCCCGTCGGCGGCCTTCTGCGCCGCCTTCTTCGCCGCGAACGCCGGCATGCCCGTGACCAGGCGGAGGAGGACCACGCCCAGCGCATGCACGTCGCACTGCGGTGTCAGCTCCCCCGTTGCCAGGTACCGCGGTTCCACATACGCCAGCGCCGCGCCGCTGGGGAGCTGTGGCGGCACCAAGAGAGTAGGCATGCCGAGGCCGGCGAGCTTGCTGAAGGAGCACCGCTCGTCCTCCAGGAGGATATTCGCTGGCCGGACGTCGCCATGCACTGCTGCCGTCGAGTGGAGGTAGGCCAGCGCGGAACAGGTCCGGTACGCGACGCCGCACCGCGCGTGCCACGGCAGTGGCGGCGCCTCCCCTCCAAGACGGTCCTCCAAGCTCCCGCCCGGCACGAGCTCGTGAACCACGGCGCGCGCCTCCGGGCACGCGCCGACGAGCGCGACGATGTGTGGGTGCCTCGCCCTGCCGATGGCGTCCACTGCACGACCGAACCGCGCCTCGTCGACGGCGACGTCGGGGCAGATCATCTTGACGGCGACGCTCATGCCGCGGAGGCTCCCTCTGTAAACGCGGCCGCGGCTGCCGGCACCGGCGCCTCCTATCATGGCAGACTCGTGGAAACGATCGGTCGCCTCCGCCAGCTCCGACAAACCAAGCCGCAATAAACTCACACTTTGATTACCACCATCCACCGCAGGCATGGATTCTTCGTCAGCTGCAGGCTCTTCTCCTCGGCGCTCCCGCCTTAGCGCGTCGAGGACAGAGCACGACTCCGACATCCTGACATCGAGCTCGCTCATGACGCGCCCTGAGTCGGTGATCTGGAGCTCGAGCTCGGCGCTGCGGTCATCAACCTCCCGTATCTTCTCGAGAATGGCGTCGAGTTCCCGCCTTTCCTGCTCCATGGCTGCGCGCTCCCTCGCCAGACTCTCCTCCATCTCCTTCCGGCGCCTCGCCTCGCCATGGTACGAGCTCTCCGCCTCCCTGGCCTGCACCCATCAGAATCAGACGAAGATCGAGAATTTGACGCGTTGATCGAAGCAAACCAGTTTCATCTCTTGTATTTAGAAACTTACCATCCTAGACGCGTCGGCCAGGTCCCGGTCGGCCTTCTGCCGCCGGCGAGTCTCTTCGTACGCCTCGTGTCTGAGGCTCCCGGCCTCCATAATCGCGTCTTTGAGCTTCTCGTACAGGGCATCTTCCATCTCGCTAGCCTCCTCCTCCTGACAAAACCATCATACAAGAATGTTTCATACCATGCCGACACGATCACACGACCGTAGCGCACGAAAAATCGTTGTTCAGATAAAAAAAAATCTTCTTTGAAATGCCTGCACATACCGAACCATCGTGCGAAGGCGTCGGCGGGTCTTCGTCGACATCTTGCAGTGACTGCACGACGGCCGACGATCCACCTTCAGCAGCTCCCTCGTGACCGAAATCCTCGACGTTGTGATCCGTGGCATTGTCGCTGTCGTCCCTGCTCGGAGTCCGGCGGAGCGACGCCACCATCATCGGATCGGGTGGGTCGTGGTGCATCCCGAACAGCTCGCCGTCACCGTCACAGTCACCGTGGAGCGTTAGGCGCGGCGGTGACGATTTCGATCTCGAGTAGTCGGAGGCGACCGATCTGGGGCTGGTGCTAGCCGTGGATGGCTCTCCTCTGTTCAGCCCCTCGCTGACCTCCCTGAGTAAATGCCAGATAAATGGCAATAACAACATGAAATGTGCCAGTTAATTTACTGTAAGTACACTTTCTACTATTAACACTATAGCTATACGTAAGTTGTCTGGTCGATTTTCTGACTGTTGATTTTTTTTTTTGTCAAGATTTATGTTATTTCTTTCCTTCTGTTGTTTTGTTATGGCTTCTTAGGCTGATTTTTGACTTGCCTCTGTTTGAGGTAATTCAATTTTTTCTCTTAAGTTTCTTTTTGCTCCTATTTAAGGTAAGTCGATATTTTCATGAGTAACATTCGATATTTTCTTAGGCTGAATTTTGTACTTGCCCATGTTTAGGATAAGTCGATTTTTCTATTGGGCTTAAAGCCCGTTACACAATGACCTCTTTTATGTGTTTTTTTGTGCCTTTTCTTTATTTTAATTTTAGTTCGATGAGTGGAAAAGTATACACGTAAGTACTATATAGTATGTGTTTAAATCTAGAGTGTGAAAATTGCACTATTCTATGCTTATTTTTTGCATGTTAAGAATATGGGTTGCGCTACATGTCAGTCGGCAGATCGTTTTAAAAGATCCTCCGGCTCGGCAGCCGTTAGATCTAAAGGTAACAACGTTCAACACCGTCCTCATCATTGCAACGTGTGTAGTGTTGCAGAATCCTTTGCAGCAAAGTTAATGTTGCACAAACCTTTTTGCAGCAAAGTTAATGTTGCACAAAGGTGATGTTGCAGGTTTTTTTTCACTATTTTCGCAACATGGGCGTTGTTGCGGAAGAAATTTTTGCAACATAGATGATGCTGCAGAAAAATATTTATAGTTTTTTCCCGTCGTTTTTTTGCAACATAAATGCTGTTGCAGAAGGTAATTTTGCAACACACATGATGTTGCAGAAAATATTGCAGAAGGAGGCATGCAAAGAACACGCGTCACGCAGAGGAAGTGGCAGATCGCTCGCGTGCGATCGCCTGGCTAAAGGCAAGCATTTGCTATTTCAGCGTGAAATTGTGTGCCCGTTTTTATTTTACTTTATTTCTTCTTCAAGGGCAATACCAATGTCCCTACTTTCTTCTTTCTTAGAAAACTTCATTATATGAATTTTGTTGATTTTATTTTATTCTTTCTTATTTAATGGTAACAACAATGCCGCTAAATTCATTACTTTTTACCGAACTCCTTTTTGCGAAATTCCACTATTACATGTTTATCATTGCATGTTATAAATAAGCGTAATTTCTGTGTATGTTATGTGCAAAAAAATAATTATTTACTTTTATTTGTTTTCATTTAGTACTTCCTAAAGTGAAATACTAATGCCACTAAATGATTCTTTATTCGAAAAGTTCATTATTTTTAATAAATAATTTTTACTTATTTTTTTAAGAGTAGTGACAATGCCACTAACTCATTTCTTCTTACGAAACTTCTTTTTGCGAAAATTTCACTTATACATGCTTGTTCTTGCATATGATGAAAAGCACAAAATTTGCGTAAATTGTGTGCATTTTTTGTCTTTATTTGTTTTACTTTTATTTATTTTAATCATAACACCAATGGCACTAGTTCCTTTTTTAGAAAAAGTTTATTGTTTTGATTTTGATTTTATTTTGTTTCCTTATTAAGAGTAAATTACCAATGACCCTAATTCGTTCTTTCTCAGAAAACTTATGTTTGCAAAAAAATAATTTTATATAATTATTCTTCATATTATGAAAAATAAAAATTTTGTGTAAATTTTGTCATTATTTGTTTTATATTCTTCTTCTTAGATGGTAATAACAATGGCACTAATTCATTTTTTCTTAGAAAACTTCACTATTTTGATTTTGTTTTCTTCATTTAGTAAACTAGACATATTATAGGCTTGACTACGCCTTTGATTATCATCCTCATGTGAAGATTAATTGAACTCTAACTTAAGTTTCATGAGATCGATCAATCAAAACTTACACTTTTTTTTATCAATCAAAACTTGCACATGGAAGAAATATCTATCTTTTTTTTTTAACTCCAACACTTGTGTGTAGTTTCCGAGATCTGCTCAACAAAATGTAATACTATAACTAGCTAGATTATGATGTGAAGCGAGCAAGACATACGTTTTGCTTGTATTAAACCCAAATGATAAGTGTCACACGTGTGGCACGAAGCATTCCGGTTCTGACGTTTTTTACAACTAAAATTGCAATCCGAAAAAACCCCCAAAGGAAACTTAAACTTGCCACACCAAAAAGAAAGTTGTCATGATTGACAACTAAAGTTGTCGTCCTCGTGTTACTAAACGTGCCATAAAAAACATTCGAAGTTGCTATGTGTTCATGTTACACGTGTGACACTTATTAAAACCCATTCAAAGATTTTGTGGTATTACTGTTTTTGATCTCCTTCTGTTACTCTGTCCTCTCTATGTGAAACAGTTTCTCTTGGCAATCTCTATATGAAACAATGAACTGAAATGCGTCAAGATGTTCAGACACATATACGTACCTAGTGCAGATGAGGTTTCCTTTGCAGACGAACCAGATCCTGCAAGAGGGGTTGGCCTTCCGCTGCACCGTCACCGCCTTCTTGGACTTCGGCGTCCGCAACTTCCTAGCAACCACACACACCATATCCATCACAATCACAGAAGTATCTTGTACACACGCCATATCTGGCTAGGGAATACTAGTAGCTTGTATCGATCATCTCTACATCCACACGCGCACGCACACCGACACTAGACGTCTAGACGTATGAACCAACTGCAGGGCCAAGAGAGTGGTAGGTAGGCGGGGTCCGTACCTGGTGTATCCCCGGTCAGCGGCGGCGCCCATGACGAGCTCGGCGACGGCATGGTCGTCGACGAGCTGGACCAGGCCCCTCGCGGCGTCGTCCCCGGACACGACGACCTTGCGCGCGTGGACCTGCTCCGATCGAATGCGGCCGTTCGTTCAGCTCAGCGTCTCGGCGGCGGCGGGGATCGAAATGAGGATCGCCGCCTGATCATCAGAAGAAACGAAGGGAGGAGGAGCTGGTGTGGACGAAGGGACGAACCCGTTGACTCGCGCAGATGTCGATGAGGACGTCGAGGGCCTTGCTGGCCCTGTCCTCCTCCTGCCTGCTGTACGCGGCCACCTCGTGCTCCGCGAGTTGGCTCACCGGGACCCACGCCCCCACTGCAATAAACAGGCGGCAAGGTCGTCGTCAGCCCGTACGTGCACCCCGCACACGAGATTCCTCGTAGACACGCAAAAAGTGTAAAAACAAAAAGGTGCTCCCAAAAATGGCCAGAAGAGAAATTAACCTCCCAAAAAAACTGTAGTACGTGTAATTTTGTAGTGCAGGGAGTTTTGAACTGTAGGCGAAACGAAGATAATATAGGAGTACAGTATTTTGAGAGCAGAGGTGAACAAGTCGTGTGCTTACTCATGTTGATGCGGTGCGGCGGGCGGTGGACGTGGGCGAGGACAAGGCGGTGGCGGCTCCGGGGGAAGTTGGCCAGCACCCACCGCAGGTTGGCCCTCCACTCCCGCCCCGCCTCCTTCCCCACCGCGCAGTACACTTGCACCTCCGCCGCTCCCCCTCCGCGCTCCTCCTCCCCGTCCTCGTCCTCGCCGCTGCGACCAACGCCGCCTGCCTCCGCCATCCTTCCGAGTTGATCGATCGATGAGCTGCTAACTTGATCGATCGTCCTTCTCTTGATCTCCAGCTGGGCGCATACGGCCGGCGAGCTCGGCAGGCGGTGATACGGATGCGACGTGGGAGAGAGAGGGACAACCCGAGGTAGGCTAGTTTCTACGTCTTCCTGGAGTGCGACTGGAACTAGTTAACTTGCTACCTGCACCTAAAAGCTGAAGGTAGCTGCAGGAGGAAGAGGAGACAGCAGACAAGGACAACACCCATCGGAAGCAGTTGGAGACGGCCGCGTCTCTGGCAGGCGGGACCGCGCGGAGGGATATTCCCGGCACCTTTATCTCGGCGCTAGCTAAGCTAGCTGGACTGGATGCATCGTGTTGACCAGACCTGCTCCTGCTCCTCACGAGCAAACCCTGCACTGCTTAGGTTTGACCTCGTCTTGAAACGTCGGTACACCGTAGACACATGCATCTCCTCCAAAGTTCTGCCAAGGAAATCATCATGTTCATACATCACAGGGTTTGGAACGCATGAATTCCACATACATCATCATGTTCATGCGAGAACGAAGCGCCTGAGCACGTAATACATCATCATGGGTTTGGAACGCATGAATTCCACATAGTACATCATCATGCGAGAACGAAGCGCCTGAGCACGTAATGTATGGGGAAATTAGCATGGCACTGTCATGGCGCGTCATGAACCCCGTTGACTGTTACGCACAAGGGATATGCTACGAACCTAATATGAATATGCTTCGGCTTTCCCTTATATACTAAACATCGAAGCTGTGGCAATTAAGGCTCTTGCGCCCAATCAGACGTTCTTAATGACATGTATCCCTGCATGATCGATACATGAGCAAGGACCAGGAGGGTGGTCCAGTTTTCAAACCGTGGCGCTTAATGATGGTCTCATTGGACGAAGTTGAGGCCCTTCCCAGTGCTCCATGGTGGACATGTGCTAAGCATGCCGCATAAGCAAAAAAATAACATGGCATAGCAATTAAGAAGGAAAGAGAGCATTTTGGTGACCCCAGGAAGAACCAATGCCATACACGTGAACCTAGGCAAACCACTTAAATGAAAGAAGATGACCAATGCATGAGAGAGTTTAGGTGCTAAATTATTAAATAGGATGAGCTTAGCAACAACAAGTTAAGCACCTATGCATTGAGAAGTTGAGTTGCTAAGCTATTTAATGCTCTTAGCACCACATCTTAGCACCTTTGCATTGGAAGCAACCTAAGTAGTACTAGGAAATACAAATACAAGATACTCCATCTAGCAGCAAACTAAATTAATAAGCTAAGCTTAGTTGCCGGGACGCCAACATTCCATACATAAAAGCTACACCAGCTCTGATGTCAGCGATGACGTGTCTCATCAAATTAGTAGTGTGTAGATCCGAACTCTAACAGACTTGCTAAGAGGGGTTGGTTGTCATAATAACTGTTTTTATGGTAAAAATATCAGATAAAAGCACTTTAACAGAGTCGTCATATCAATCTGGCCCGCCAATTTTTTTGCAGCCCCTTACAAAATCGGGGTCATAGCCTCCATATTTAGAGTGCGCTCCAGAGCCAACCATCTACTGGAAGGGGATGGGGGGGGGGGGGGGGGGGTGATGGGAGGGAAGTTTTTCTCATGCATTTTCTTTTGCTTTGTTTTCTTCTTGGTCTTTGGTTTCTTCCATGAAGAAATTTAGGTCGACGAAAGAGGCAATCTTGCTAGAAGCAACCTGGAAGGTGGGAAGATGGATGATCGAGTTGACTTATTCCCCTTCGACGATGGGATTCCCATGCCTGATTATGTCGAGGCCCTTGACCGTTTTAAAGTGCATGTTGCATTTCCAAAATATTCCGCCCGTAGTTTTCGAAACAAGTTTAGGGCTGTGTTTTAGAAAATGTTCATTGTGTTCCAAAAATTGTTCATCGTGTTCTATTTTCCTTAGTGCATTCGAAAAAGTCTACATTCATTAACAAAAAAAATGTTCGCCATGTATTTAGAAAATATTCATGGTGTTAAAAAACGTTCATTATGCTCTTTAAAAAACATTCATAGCATACTTTACAATAAATGTTTAGGTGTGTGAAAAATGTACATATTATCTCAAAATGTTCCTCATATATTTTAAAAATCATCATGTATTTTTAAAAAGCTCATAATCTTATTACAATAAAGTTCTTATACATTTATAAAATTTTCATCATGTTCTAATTAAAATTGATCATGGTTTTCAAAAGGCTTATCATTTATTTTAAAATAGTATGCGGTCACATTTTATGTAGTTGAACATTTGTTTAAAATACATACTGCTTTTGTGAAAATCTATGAACACCTTTTAAAGTACATTGCTATATTTTCAAAACATACGGACAATGTTTATAAAAGTACATGATTAAAAAAAAATAAGTTTTGATGAACCTCTAAAATATACTAGAATATACCTTGCACGTTGATGCGGAATTGTATATATAGTTTCTAAATATCATCTAGAACACTAATTCAGTCCTTACGATTTAAGTTATGTGAGAAATTTATGCATAAGAAAAAAAAAATATTAACATGAAAAGTTGTATGCCACAATTAAATGAATTTTGATTTAAAACCCACTCAGAATGCACTAATGCATGTTGCATGGTAGAGAATTCTCATGTGATATCGAACGGATGCTAGTGGATCAAGCTAGTAAATCTAACAACTACATCAATTTTGATGATGTGCAAATATGCTTGCCGAGATAATTAAAAGTAGTGGGATCACTGTCTTAGCGGTATATGGATTCTTGTTTTTTTATCTTTTCTTTAGACAACTGTATGTTACCTCTTTCTTAGGCAATTGTATTTTACCTAAAAGAACAAGAGAGAAAAATGTGAAAACATTGGAAGAGAATGTTGCAAGCGTGCTAGCTAGATAGGCGAGCATGCAACCTGCCGCTACGTTGGGCCCGGCCCATGTTCCGTAGGACGTAGGCGAGCGCTCCGCCCAGCTCGCACGAGGCGAGCCCAGACAAGCGCCGCTCCCGAGTCCCGCCCCGTCCCCAGCCGCCACTCACCCTCGCCGGCGCGCCCCTACCCAAGCTCGCCCACACCGCCAATCGACCTCGCAAGCACAGCGCCGCCGCCGTCCGGCCCACTGTTGTGCCCCCCCCCCCCCCCCCCCCCCCCCCAACCCTCCTGCCCCAACGCCGCTGCACGCAGAAAAAGGGGAAAGCGCCGCGCCTCCGCTGCCGGCGTCGCCCGTCCCCCGTCGGCCGTGCTCTCCACTTCCAGGCCGCCCTCCGCGCTCCTGGAGATTATATCACGCTCATGCCCGCTCGCCACAGCAGCGGCGCAGTTTGCTTCTGTTCGCCCTCCTAAAGGCACGGCGCCGCCTCCCCGCTCAACGCTGTGAGCTCTCTGCGGCCATCCAGTCATGAGCATCGATTGCCTCGTGCTAGGTGAGCGACCTACCAACTACTTCGTCCAACACAGTTTGATTGATCGAAACCACTCTGATGTTGTCAGTCTCTGTACGTACGTGTTGCAGGGGCGGGGCAGGAGGTGGGGAAGAGCTGTGTGGTGGTGACCATCGGCGGGAAGCGTGTCATGTTCGACTGCGGCATGCACATGGGCCACCACGATTCTCAACGCTACCCGGACTTCGCACGCATCCTTGCCGCCGCCCCCGGCGCCACAGACTTCACCTCTGCCATCTCTTGTGTGGTCATCACGCACTTGTATGTGGGCAATAGTTTTAGAGTTCCTCCGGTCGATTGTTTCGATTGCTGGTACGATTAGCTCACTTCTGAAGTTTGTCTCTTGCAGCCATTTGGATCATATTGGGGCGCTGCCATATTTCACCGAGGTCTGTGGGTACCATGGTCCGATTTACATGACGGTAAGCCTAACTTTGGTTAGTTGTGCCAACTGCTGGTGTATACTTGGTTTTGTTCATATGGTTACTGGTTAGGGAGTATATTTGTATTGGGGGTTGATAAATTTCAGATTTTACTGCATATGAACTACCAGTAAGTCCTTGCCGGTAAATTTTATTTGATAAATGGGACAAATGTTGCAAGTGAGTGAATGTCGTCGAGTCACGGAAGTTTATTGAAATTCTTTCAAATTTACCAGATAATGGATATTATATATGTGGAAAATTTCAAGATCGAACTCAATCTCATTTGCCAGATAAAAAAATTACTGAATAATTATTATGCGCGGTTCATTAAGTACTTATCTTTATGATATTTGGAAAGTGCGATTAATTTTATTTAATTTTTGAAATTCCTGTGGCTTCAGTTCTTTTTCCTGAGTGATCTTCATATTCTAATTACAACATGTGCCTCAAACAGTACCCTACAAAGGCTTTAGCTCCATTGATGCTGGAAGATTATAGGAAAGTAATGGTAGATCACAGAGGAGAGGAAGAACAGTATAGCTATGAAGACATTGAGCGCTGTATGAAGAAAGGTAATGATAGATTTCAACATTTCTTTCACTGGTCTACATGCAAATCAACGATTCTGCAACACAAGTATGCAGGGATGATAATTCTCATTTGCTTTTCATATTTGACCTTTCAGTCATACCTTTGGACTTGAAGCAAACCATTCAAGTAGATAGAGACCTTGTGATCCGTGCCTATTATGCTGGACATGTATGTTCTCATACCTATGTTTCTCTTGCGTCTAGTAATATCCTGAAATTATTATTCAAAGTTGTCAATTGTTCTCTGTGCTTACTAATTCTCAGAGAGTTGAGCGTTCATGTTTGTGCTTCCTAATCTAGTTATTGTGCCAAACTTAAGGTTTTAGGAGCTGCAATGATTTATGCAAAAGTTGGAGATGCTGCTATGGTCTACACCGGAGATTACAATATGACACCAGACAGACATCTTGGAGCAGCACAAATTGATCATCTGAAGTTGGATCTCTTAATAACAGAGTATGTTCCAATTCCAGTTGCAAATATGCTTTTCTACGCTATGTCCAAATTTTTTTGGTTGTTGACCTAGTGTGTCTAGGAGTTATGTCCTATGAGAGTCATACGTGCTTTGTTATGTTTTAACACAAATGCAGCAGGTTTCCTTTTTTATCTTATCCTTTTTTTGGGTGACGTTTCTTTGCATGGTTTATCTTTACTAATGTCATGTTTCCAGACTGCTACACCACTCGACCTGTAGCTGGTTCATGTAATTAACCACCCCGCTTACCTGAAAATCATTTGGGCTATAGTCGGAAATCACCTCTTTAAGTACTGAATAGGTTGGTCCATTTAGCTAATGTTTAAATAAAATAAATGATTCTTCACTATTTTAGGGTTTGTTTTTTGTTGTCTTAATGTTGTACCATTACAATCAGGCATTAACAGTACAGTTCGGTTGTTTGGATATTTCTTTTTCCATGCGTAAGCACAAAATTGATGTTTCTATCTGCAGGTCTACATACGCTAAAACTGTACGTGACTCAAAGCATGCCCGAGAGAGGGAGTTCTTAAAAGCGGTATGGAACCTCAATCTTGACATTGCCAATATATTCTGCCTTGTAGATTTTTGTTGCATGTTTAATATGTTGGTGGAGCAAGATAATTAGTCGACTTGGCTATATTGAAAAGTTAAATTAAAATCATTTGAGTTTATGTGTGCTACTCAGCTATAGCATGTTTTCTGTAGGTCCATAAATGTGTTTCTGGAGGAGGTAAAGTTCTGATTCCAGCATTTGCTTTGGGAAGAGCTCAGGTACCGCCACTTACTGTCAGTTATATGTGAGACAAGCAAATTTATGATGGACTGTATCACTATAGAATAAGATTTCCGTGGGAGCACACTGTTTAAAATTTCCATTATATAATATCCATTTACATGTGACATAATTGATCTTATATGTGTCAGGAGCTATGCATATTACTGGATGACTATTGGGAAAGGATGAACTTGAAGATTCCTATTTATTTCTCAGCTGGTATGTGTTTTTTGGTCAATCTTAAGAAAAAGGAGACCAGCGGGGGAGGAACCCCGTGGCATTATATTAAGCGAGAATGTGAGACATAGAATTCGACCTGAAGAGGGGTCGAACCCAGCTCGGCAGGGCGACAGCACAGCACTCCCACCACTGGGCCACAAGCCCATCCACCTTTTGGTCAAACTTTAGCTTGCTTTTATGAATTGTGTGGTTTATTTGACATTATATTTTCTCTATAGGTTTAACCATTCAAGCTAACATGTACTACAAGATGCTAATTGGATGGACTAGCCAAAAGATCAAGGACAGCTACACAGTTCATAACCCATTTGACTTCAAGCATGGTAACGTTCTTTGAAAAGGCTTCTCAGTCAACCATGTTTAAAATGAATATAAAAACATTTGATTGAGTAAAAATTCTAAATGTTCAGTTCAGCCTTTAAAAGAAGACCTACACTTCGATCTTTGGCATTAGGTGAAACGTGAAATTTAGTATTTTTGTAAGAAAAATTCTAAATGGATCTACTGGATACTATGTCTACTCGTCCATTGCGTCGCTTCTTAGCAAAGATTTTTATTTATAATGTTACATAAATTTTTTTATGACCTAACTTAACCTATACACTTTTAAACGGAAATATGATATTTTAGTTCATTTGCAATTCCTTGACCAGAATGAAATTGAAGGTTTTCTCACATTCCAGTTTGCGACTTCCAGCGTTCATTCATCAATGATCCTGGACCCTGTGTACTTTTTGCAACACCTGGTATGATTAGCGGTGGATTTTCCCTTGAGGTGTTTAAAAGATGGGCTCCATCAGAAAAAAATCTGGTTACACTTCCAGGGTATTGCCCTTAACTCAGAATATCTATTTTTTCCATGTTTGCTAATGGCGTAGGAACAAACATACATGTTTATTCTCTGAATAAATTGCTCCTGTTGGGTTGTTAGTACTGGTACTGCCATGGTGGAAAACAGGAGAGGTCTACCCTGCCTTCTGCTTTAGTGAATGCTTACCTGCTTGGAGATGATATCTTTCTCTTGGAGTTGAACTTTGTCGCTTTATACTACTTCCTTTCCGGTTTATAAGGCTTGCGCATATCCCTAGATCTATAATTTGACTAACATAACATGAGTTATATAGTCTAAAAATTATACCATTAGAAAGTAGACGATTTGAAGTTTCTAATGATATATTTTTTGTGATATATAATTTGCATTATGTTGGTATATTTGTCAACCTAGTAATATGCGCAAGCCTTATAAACCGGAAAGCAGGTAGTAGTTTGTACTTGACACATTTTTCTGCTTTGGTTTCTATTAGTTCTTATTTTCCTCATCTTTCATTGAAATAAGTAGGGAGAACTTTTCTGCCTGTTTAAAATATAGAACTGTGATATCTGTATTTTGATCTCACGTTTATTTTTGCCATCCAGATATTGTGTTGCCGGAACCATTGGCCATAAATTGATGTCCGGAAAACCAACCAGAATCGATTTAGACAAGGAAACACATATTGATGTCAGATGTCAGGTTGCTCTTTCTTCATTTACAGTTCTCTCAGTTTACAGTAAAATTACATAGGAAGTGGATGGTACATTGACCTTTGGTTGACAGTTTTCAACATCTTGTGCCATTACTCATCAGTCATCACTAGTCCATTTAGTACTTTATTGTGTTCCTAAAAAAAATCGTATGTTGCTTAGAAGTTCAATGTACCACCAGATTATGCATGCTCAAATTCGTAACTTACACTATTACAAACTGTTTAACAGATTAGCTCTACATAGTAACAACATAAGTTCAGGTCTCCAGCTCAATGAATCACTTTTCTTGAAATTTTGGTGGTTAGCCTCTGTAATCCTTATTTTCTGTGCTCATGCTTATCCTTTTCTCTGAATGTATTATCCTTCTTTTTCTCTCATACCTGTTCTATTTTTTCCATTCCCTGCACCAGATCCATCAGCTATCATTCAGTCCTCACACAGACTCCAAAGGGATCATGGATCTCACAGAATTTCTTTCACCCAGCCATGTGATTCTTGTTCATGGCGAAAAGCCTCAGATGGCCTTTTTGAAGGACAGGATTGAATCTGAATTGGGGATGCCATGCTATTACCCAGCTAACAACGAGACTGTTTCCATTCCGACGACCCAGAATCTGAAAATAAGCGCCACGGAGAAGTTTATCACAAGCTGTAGCACTGCGCAGGCTAGAGATAGTCCACAGAAGTCGAACCTGATTTGTGGTAACCATCTGTCAGCACACAACGGCGACGAGAAGCTAGCGGAGGGCATACTTCTGATGGAGAAGTGCAAGGCACCGAAAATTTTGTGCGAGGATGAGTTTCTTCTGTTGCTGGGTACAGAAGGACATTCAGTCCAATTTGAACCACTGCTTCGCTCCAGGATTGGAGAGGCAGAAACCGACATTGTAGATGATTTAGCCAGTGAGTGAAATGAATGGATACTGTTTTAGATTTTGTGGATGATCAGAAGATAGAAATAGTGTTTGCTTGCCCCTCTTCTTCGCTTTGACCCTCAAGCGCCAATCGAACATGCTGCAAAATCTAACAGTTCCATCGTTTTATAAGGACACATCTCAGGCGTGTTTGGTTGTCATCTACGAATTTGCATGCATTGCATGCTTGATCCAGTTGAGCTGGCTGAGGAAAAGTAGGCAAAAAGCTAATATTTGCATGTTGTTTGGTGTCCTGCATTGGCTCCGATCATGCAACCAGCGGCGAGGCCAGCCATAAGAATTTGGCTCCGATCATGCAATGCAACTACGCGGTGTTTAGTTGCATATACGTGATATGATTAAGACTTAACACTTACACTTAACACACAAAGTTACATTAGAATGTCCTGCGATTGAGGTGGACGGGGACCGCGGTGCAGCCTCTGACATGACGAGCATGGAGTCGCGGGCGAGCGTTCCTGACGGCGCCGCGGTGAACTAGTTGCTAGTGTCGTCGCCGCAGAGAAAGTCAGTGCGGAGGAGCGTTGACACGACGAGCATGGAGAGCGTGAGCGACCTCGTCGGCGGAACGGTGAACTAGTTGCTAGCGTCATTTCCGCAGAGAAAATCCGCGTGAGAGGCGAATAGTAGGGCTCTGAGACAGAGGAGGGAGGAGGAGAAATGCAATGCGCGCGCCATGACAACGTCAGTGTTGTAGGACGAGGGAGAGGAGGTCGAAAGGAATGATGCGGAGATGACTCCAGTGTAGTGGTCGAGAGGAACGACGTCGGTGGTGGTGATAGTGCAACAAGGCGCGGGAGAGGAGGCCGAGAGGAACAACGCCAGCGGTGGTGCCAGTGTGGTAGTACGCATGAGAGAAGGCAGAGAGGCAGTGGCACTACATCCGACACGACGAGCATAGAGTCGCGGACAAGCGAATAGGAGGGCGCTGAGGCAGAGGACAGAGGAGAAGAAATACAGTGTGCACGCGGTAGCGGTGTCGGTGCAGTAGGATGCAGGAGAGGAGGCCGAGATGAACGACGACGACGATGACGCCACTGCAACAAGACTCGGGAGAGGAGATCGAGAGAAAGCATGCCTGCGGTGGCGCCAGTGTAACAGGACATGGGATAGAGGCCTAGAGGAACGACTAAGGAGTGTCTTAAATCAGACCACACATATGCATATGTACAATCACCAGAAAGATGTAGATCTACCCATCTACGATCGTCCAAACAGAAAAAACCGTGCAACACGAAAGTTGTGTGGAACTGCGAGATGAAGCTACCAGTCAAAGGAAATTTCAAATGGTCGACTGTGCGCGACGACTTTGACAAAATTCGTCTAAAATAGCTTCAAACAACACGAAATTGATTATTTACAATGGATGAAACTACAAACCGATCGCCTGAATGGAACCCCAATTTTGAAATGCTTCTTTTTCGTGTAGATCTTACCTTGAATCGAAGCACTATTGTGCAGATTAGAAGGGACTAATAAGTGGACGAGATTGGAATTAAACGAATAGACCACATGCAACTTCACGTACACCCACGCATCAGACAAAACGAGGCTGCATCACTGGACCAACCCATGTGCACTCTTTTGCATCTCCCGAGCCTGGCTCCTTGAAAACTGCTGATTCGGGAGTTCCTAGCGGGCCTCGCTGGGAGGTGCTTTAAGCATCATGCGATGCAGGCCTAACGGTGAACACAGGCAACCAATAGCCCAATTTCATCTCGTGCGGGCCTGGTTGGCCTCCATGCAAGCAACCAAACACCCCCCTCATGTAAAGTATCCGATTTGGCCGCCCCCTAACTTTGGGCGGGGGGGGGGGGGGGGGGGGGAGGCAACCTGGTGGGGGGTGTTAGCGCCCCCTCCCTGGGCCAGCATCACCACCCCCTTCATCGCGACCCAGCCGTCTAAGCTTCAATCGTGGAATTGAAAAAATATGACATGAACGGACTTTGAGGAGGTGGACAGGTTCACCAAGAGGGTGACTGCCATCATTGATAGAGGGATAACTCTGGTCCAGGGGATGCACGTGGCTCTTAGCCATGGCATCCAACCCCTCCAAGCCCGAGCTCATCCCATGTCGATCCGCCGTGGGGAGGGGGACACCACTAGGTCCATCCGAGGTGGTTTTCATGGAGGCAAATCCATGAGGGGGACGCTCTCCCTAGTTTTCAAGGGGAAGGCCTCAGACTTACCAACGACGACGACAAGCAGGTTTATTGGGCGAACGACCTCCCAAGGGAGGTATATTGTTGGATGGAGTCGAGGAGTTGGAGCTGATCAACCTTTTCATTTTTCTTCTATTGATGCAGAGGTGGCTCTCCTGGTCGTCCAACGTCTAGTCTTTGGCCCCCTACCGGAGGACCATCTGAATCCTGCCATGATTAGGCTGATGTTCATGGACTAGGCCATAGGGGCTGGCCGTGACAAGCACGGAAGGGCTCCCGCCACAAGGGCCACCCGAGATGGCAGTGTTGACTCTGCCAGACAGGGCGGCCGAGGTTCTGTCAGATCTAGCAGCGAGGACCGACGCGAGGAGGTGAGCAGCCCTAAGCTCCAACCAGGTGCCGAAGAGTCGGGCACGTCCTCGGCCGACGCTGATACTGAAGACCTGCCCGAAGAGGGAAGATTAGAGAAGCATCGAAAGACGCAACACAACCTGTTGGGAACGTAGCATGAAAATCAAAAAAATTCCTACAAAACACCCAAGATATAATCTAGGAGATGCATAACAATGAGGTGGAGAGTGTGTCTACATACCCTTGTAGACCGAAAGCGGAAGCGTATATAACGTGGTTGATGTAGTCGTACTCTCCGCGATCCAATCACGATGCAATCCGATCTAGTGCCGAACGGACGTCACCTCCGAGTTCAGCACACGTGCGGCTCGATGACGTCTCCTCCTCCTTGATTCAACAAGTGAGGGTGGAGAAGTAGATGATATCACAACCAGCACGATGGCATGGTGGTGATGGTGGTGGTGCAGCGCCGGCAAGGCTTCGCCAAGCACTATCGCGACGAAACCGAGGAAGAAACGTGAGAGACGGGAGAGGCGCTGCGGCCGTGGGAAGGGGTGTTGCCCCCTTGTGCCTCCCCACCTTTATATAGGTGTGGGAGGGGCTGGTGGCTTGCCCTCCAAGCCCCTAGGGTCATTGGCCAAGAGGGGAGGAAGGCCAAGGGGGGAGGAAGGAAATCCCTCCTTTCCTTCCCCATCGATCGTACCCCCCTTTTTAGGGATCTTGATCTCAGGATATGGTCCTATTTATTTTAGGGGGGGGGGGTCTTGGAGCTCCTAGACCAGGGGTGTGGGACCTTGCCCCCACTACCCACTCCGGGACCTTCTAGAACCTTCCCGGTACAATAGCAAAAAGTCTCAAACATTTTCCCGGAACCCCGCATATGACTTCCCATATATAAATCTTTAACTCTAGACCATTCCGGAGCTACTCGTGACGTCTAGGATCTCATCCGGGACTGCGAAAAACATTCGATAACCAATGCAATTATCCCAATACCACTCTAGCGTCATCGTACGTTAAGCGTGTGACCCTACGGGTTCGAGAATCATGTAGACATGACCGAGACTCTTCTCCGGTTAATAACCATTAGCGGGACCTGGATGCCCATATTGGTTCCTACATATTCCACGAAGATCTTTATCGGTTGAACCACGATGTCAAGGATTCAGTCAATCCCGTATGCAATTCCCTTTGTCCAGCGATATGTTACTTGCCCGAGATTCGATCGTCGGTATCTCCATACCGAGTTCAATCTCGTTACTGGCAAATCTCTTTACTCGTTTCACAATATAAGATCACGTGACTAAACTCATTAATCACATGCTTGCAAGCTTCTTGTGATGTTGTATTACCGAGAGGGCCCAGAGATATCTCTTCATCACATGGAGTGACAAAATCCCAGTCTCGATCCATGCCAACCCAACAGACACCTTCGGAGATACCTGAAAATCACCTTTATGATCACCCAGTTACGAAGTGACATTTGATAGCTCACAAGGTATTCCTTTGGCATCAGGGAGTTGCATGATCTCATGGTCTAAGGAACATATACTTGACATGAAGAAAGCTATAGCAATTAAACTTTAATGACACGATCATTTGCTAAGCTTATGGTTGGGTCTTGTCCATCACATCTTTCTCCTAATGATGTGATCCCGTTATCAAATGACAACTCATGTCTATGGTAAGGAAAGCTTAACCATCTTTGATCAACGAGCTACTCTAGAAGAGGCTCGGTTGTTTATGTATCCACACATGTATTTAAGTTTTCGGTCAATACAATTCTAGCATGAATAATAAACACTTATCATGAACAAGGAAATATGATAATAACCATTTATTATTGCCTCTAGGGCATATTTCCAACACAACCCGACTTCCAGCCAAGCCGGTGTGTCTGTCGTGCCGACTCCTGCACTGCCGCATGAGTCTTCGGAAGATTCTTGGACCAAGGACCTAGATCCTCGGCAAGGCCTGTGCCAAAGTTCTAAGTTTCCCTCGGTTATAATTCTTAAACCTCACTTTCTGTGCAGGTGTTAGGAAGACGACTTATATGTGGAAAGGGACATGACAAGCTTGCTGAAACAGATGAAAGGAGAAAGAAAATTGATACATTTAAAGAATCAGCATGGAAATTTGTTTATCATCTTTCTGTAGAATTGTTTTCCCTATCTTTAACATGGAATGAATCATGCTTTGCAAATACAAGATACTCTTGGGCAGGGCCTAGCAAACAGCTCTGGTCTCCAAAAGATGAAGTAAGAAAAAGAAACAATCTCTTTTGTTCCTAATTGCAACTTCCAAGGGTTTCAACACTATTTGTTTTTCTCTCCAGGCTGAAGCTTAAGGTTGTATACATGCAAGCCGCTGGATATTACGTATATTCTATCTTTGATCTTCTGTTCCGGGAAACAAGACACATGGACTTTAGAGTCATGATGTCTCACCATGTGGCAATAGTTTTTTTGATCGTTGTGTCCTATATTTGCATGTATGCAGATGAGTGTAAGTGCATCTCGAACGCCGACCCTCAAACCGCCCGCATTCATCCGGACTCAACAGTCCGGACCCCGAAAGCCATCCAACGCCGACTTGCATCCGTCCGCGTGGCTGTCCAGGCCATGATTTTTTTTGCAAACCGGAACCAAACCTGGGCGATTTTCTGCGGGAGTCTGGACACGAGAAATGCCAGAATCTGACCCCCTGGCCCACCCAAAAGGAAGGTGGAGCCCGCGCTTTTGTAGCTACCCGCACTGTTTTCGCGTAAAAACCCCCCACTCTCTTCTTCCATATCCCCTGCTGCTCTCCACACATTTCTCGCCTTTTTCTCCACCCTCTCCTTCCTTCTGCCATCGACGCATGGAACCAAAGGAGAGCCTATCGAAGATGGATGTGGCGGAGGTATCGGAGGATTCGAGCATCAAGCTCGCCCGAAAGATCAACTCGGTTACGTGGCAAACTCGTCGCGTCAAAGCAAAGGCCGCAAAGGAGGAGAAGCTCAAAAAGCGACTAGCCACCCTTGGGTGTGGTGGTGGCCGTCATGGCGTTGGGCGTGGTGGTCACCCACGTTGTGGAGGTCGCGGCCTTGGTCGCTGTGCCCCGACGAGCGCGCCCATCGTAGAGATAACGTCTTGGCCGGACCATTACAAGCCTCGGTACTTCTACACCGCCAAGCAACTCAGAAACTCCACCGGGGAGGTGCCTTACAGTGTAGACGTAAATGCGGCGCCACTCTTCTGCGAGTGTTCTTCGCCGCAGCTCGTTCGGGCTCGGACGGCGGGCGCGGAGTAGATGGGTGCACGCACGCTGTTCGCTACAATGCCTAGAGCGGGAGACCCGCGCACGATGATCTGAACAGTGAGATGCTTGATGTCATCCCACTACTAGGGAAAAGCTTAGCAGTAGCGCGGGTTAAGGGCCTAGCAGTAGCGCGGGCAGCCGCGCTACTGCTACGGCGCTACAACTAACTTTTAGCAGTAGCGCGGGTGGGCTGCGCTACTGTTATGTATAGGTAGCAGTAGCGGTTGTTAGGGAAGCGCGCTGCTGCTAATAGCTGCAGCGCCTCAGTTCAAAACACGCTACTGCTAAGAGTGCGCTGCTGCTAAAACATACCCCGTGCTACTGCTATAATAGCTGCAGTTTCTGATTTTTTTCTGCTGCACATTTCCTTTGTATTTGTACAGGTTTTATACAATAGTCTAGCATATCATACACATACAAAATCTAATCATATCATGCACATACAAATAGTCTCATAAAATCATGTCATCATCATAATCATCATCCAACACAAATGATGTCTCTCGTCATCATCTCGAAATAGCGATACAAGTTATTATGACATGTCTCGAATAGTTGCAACTACATCGTCATCCATCTAAACAATGATGTAAAAGAGAAGAGCTATCACTATGAGTGAGAGCGGAACTATGCAGTACATGAGGCGGTGGTTCTGATTCCTCTCTCGCGTTAGCATGAACCTCAAGTAACTAGCTTCTGCTTCTTGTCTGCTATCGAACCCTAGATAGCTGGCGCCCGAGAACCGCTCCACTTGAGCCTGACACTCGGGCCACTCGTCGTACACTCCCGGAACCTTCCCTATGTACACGACATAGCATTCCTTCGCCATCAAGGATCTATGTACCCGTCGTTAGAGATGCATCTTCATCAAGGGAATCAAAAAAAATATGCAACATAATATAATTGAGCAACACCAAAAGAAAGGATGTTAGCAAAATAGATGCAACATATAGTAAACATAATTAATCAACGCAGGTTCATCGTACCCAAACTAATTAATTAGAGGTACGCAGGTCATCGTGTACCCAAACTAACAAACTAGAGGTACGCAAGTTCGGCAGGGAGCGTTGACATCACAAAGTTTCATCGCTACATAAAGTACCAGTTCAACCGACACATCATCATCATCGGCTTCGTCAATCATTACTGGAAGTTCCATCCGTCCAGATCATCGAGGATGCACCCTAGCTTCTTGAACGGCGTCAGGTCCTAACATTGCATGCCTATGTGAGTTTGGACGTTAGCTCGCGATATAGGGCCGTGGTGGAACAACCCCTTCTCTTTGATGACTTCTTTCATGATGATCGTTGCAATGTCCCTCTGGATGCAAAAGAAGTCATCTCTGAGTTTATAATCCGGTTCTTCACCTAAGGATTCTGCCCATTTTCGGATATGATCATCGTTTCTGGTCATCATGCGAAGCTGTTGGTGATCCCTTCTGAACTCCATCATGAGATGGATGAAGTAGAATCCATCGGTATGGCTTGATGTCGGTTGATGCATGCAGCAGAAGGTAGTTTTATGCGAGAAACCCGGCCTGTTCTTCCTTTGTTTCCTTATCTCCAGGTGGCCACCCCTCATGCTGAAGTCATGGAGAGCATCATCCAGAATATCCATTATGTGGGTGTAGTCCTTCTTGTCGTGGTTTCTGGACGCGTCGAAATACACTGCGTGGGAGACTCGTGGAAAAAGAACGATAAGGACGGCGCGCCCGTTGCTGCGGGAAAAATAAAACACCTCAAATTATTCTCCATATGAGCGAGAGGAATGGTTGAAATGTACGAAAGGGTTGTCCGTCAACGACTTACATTGGATGATAAGGCAGGTAAAACGTTTCCTTGTCCTTATTCATTATCATGAAGTTTTTGATCTACTCCCTAGAAGCTTTACGCTCTAAGTCACCGAGGCTCAAGAAGGACTCGTGCATGTAGTATGGATCCGCCACACAGATTTGCGGGATTTGTTCTCTCCTGATGGCGTAGCTCATATGTAGCGCAAAAAGGCGGACGATTGTAAAATTGAGCCTCCTCGTGAGAAACATCTCAAAGGTATAATCAAACCGTAGGAAGAATACCTCCGCGGGCAGTCTGTCGATGTAGCACTTCCCCTCAGGCACACGAACTGCGTATAGCGGATATCCTGGATCCTGTGAGGCGAGAAGGCTTATCTCAGTCGAGAGCACATGGTCGTGCAGTCTCCTGAGATCCCCTGATATGCCCTCCAGCGGACCCGGCGGTAGCATCAGCTCGCCCGCGACATGGATCATCGCCGCACCTTTGACCGGTACACGGTCTGCAAAATTGGTCGACGGGGCTGACTAGCTGCTAGAAGCTTTGGCAGCTGCTTTGGCGGCAACAGAGCCTTTCCTCGGCTGTCTCTTCCTCTCCTTTTTCTTGGGTTGACCTTCCAGACCCTTCCTTAACCCCGCCACTAGTATTGTCGGGCTAAGCACTGTACGACCATCGGCTAGTTGACCCTGCATTGAGGCGGCATCTGGAGGCATGTCTTGTGAGGATTGCATGAAGAGAGACTTCTTGCAATCAACCCTAGGACGTTCCTGCCCGGGCACATCATCCATCTCCTCATGATCCGCATGCTGACAGCCCGAGTCATATGGCTGGCTCATCAATTCTACGTCCTCATAGCAGGCGCCTGTATTGAGCCACCACATAGGGTCCTCCTCCTCCATCTCATCATCCATTCTTTGTTCTACGGGGGCGATTACGTCATCCACTATCGGACCCCCTTCCTCGCTGTAAGAACACATTTCTCCATGTGTGGTTTTGGTAATTGATGACAATCCCTATGGACTAATGGTTGCCTTGAGTTATATTCTAAGGATTTGTCCATAGGCACTTCTTGAAGTCCATCTATTGGTTTCAAGGAGTTTATATGGTGACCAAGGTGGTATTCAAGGTTTTATCCAAAGATTGGTCATAGAGAAGATATGATACAAGGTTGATCAAGACTAAGTCAAAGAGTGAATCAAGTTGATCAACACACAAAGTGTACAAGATGTACCAAGAGGGATCAAGTGATCTCATGGTACGGTAAGTATTGTCCATTACGCTTTGTGTACTAACCCATGGTCTACATGAGAGTTCTATGTGGGGTTAGGTATGTTTCCATGGGCTTGCGTCTAGTGAAAGATCTCATGCAACCCATGGAGGATGACATCAAGTGGTGATCGTCATCAAGATTGCGGTGTGCAAGTACAAGTGGAGCATCACGAAGAGATCATGCTTGAAGCTTGCCTTCCATTGTGGTGACAATGGACTTGTGAAGATGTGCCGAAGAGTGGCTCACCCATAGTGGAGTATGGGGGAGCAATCAACTAGTCTTCATCGAGCCAACGCAATCAAGAAAGGTGGTCCATCTTGAGGAAGTCAAGATCGTCATCATCTAGCTCAAGTGGACTATGTTCAAGGTATAGGTTTGCCCTTGATAGGTTTTCTATTTTACCGATCTCATGGTGGTAGTTGGGGGACCGGGTTATAGGATCGATTGCCGTACTATCAAGAGGGGCTCTCAAGTGAGTAGCTTGATCGTATCCTTCGTTGAGAGCTCAAACCATTTGCATCCTTGCATCGTCATCTTTCTTGGTTCTTGTTTGGTGTTGCTCTTTGTGAGTTTTAAGAGCTTATGGTCATCTTCATGACAAGCTCGAGTTCATCGAAAACGGAGTCCATATGCATCTTCTATGAGGTTTTCGATGTTGGAGTTTTTGCCGGTTCTTCATTCATAGAGGTTTCACATCTCTATATCATTGGCATTTCTATACTGCCCCTTGTCGCTGTTGGATAGCTCTCATCGTCCTCTATCCAACAAGCTTGAGTTTTCTCAATTCGGAGCTCATATGAGAAAGTTATGGAAGTTCAGGTTTTATTGTATCCATCTGGTTGCTTGGGTTCTTTGTTGCTTTCCCGCGGTAGTACCTCTCTGGCCAGCACGGTAGTACCGCTTACAGCTGGTACTACCGCCCTGGCCAGCAGAACTCGTGCGAGGCACCAGACAGCTCCAGTCACTTGTCTGGTGTCCCGCGCCAGCCCTCCAGCCGCAGCGGTAGTAGTGGCGGTAGTACCAAGTGGTACTACCGCCGCCCCTTCTACTGCTGCTCAGTTCTGCTGGTGGGTGGTAGTACCGCTCCCAGGGGTGGTACTACCACTTGTGTGTGGGCTGTGGGGGTAACGGTTGGATTTCCCCCCACCTATTTAAGGCGGTCTTCTTCCCCAATGGATCTTATCCTTTGAGATCGAGTTTGCCCCCCATTGTTGACCTTCTTCGAGCTTGCTATCTCTCAATCCCTCCAATGATTCTTGCTAGTTCTTGAGGGAAAAGAGAGAGGAGATCTAGATCCACATTTCCACCAATCACTTTCTTCTCTATGTGAGGGGAACCCCTTGGATCTGGATCTTGGAGTTCTTCGTGTTCTTCTTCATTCTTCCTCTCATTTTCCTCCATAGCATTAGTTGTTGTTGTGGGATTTGGGAGAGAAGGACTTGGGCACTTCGTGTGCCCTTCCCATTGCATTTGGTGCATAGGTTTGAGTTCTCGACGGTGATACGTGGAAGTGAAGTTTGAGAAGCTTATTACTCTTGGGTGTTTGAACACCCTAGAGCTTGTTCCTCTTGGTTGCCTTGGCGCCCTAGACGGTTGGTGGTGTCTCGGAGCTCAATCATTGTGGTGTAAAGCTCCGGGCAAGCGTCGGGGTCTCCAATTAGGTTGTGGAGATTGCCCCGAGCAATTTGTGCAGGTACCGGTGACCGCCCCCAAGGGTTGCCAAAGTGTACGGGTACCGGTGACCGCCTCCAAGGGTTGCCATTTGTATGGGTTCGGTGACCGCCCTCAAGGGTCCCTTAGTGGAGTCACGACATCTTGCATTGTGCGAGGGCATGAGGAGATTACGGTGGCCCTAGTGGCTTCTTGGGGAGCATTGTGCCTCCACACCGCTCCGAACGGAGATTAGCATCCGCAAGGGTGTGAACTTCGGGATACATCATCGTCTCCACGTGCCTCGGTTATCTCTTACCCGAGCCCTTTACTTATGCACTTTACTTTGTGATAGCCATATTGTTTCCTGCTATATATCTTGCTATCACTTAGTTGTTTATCTTGATTAGCATAAGTTGTTGGTGCACATAGGTGAGCCTAGTTGTTTTAGGTTTTGTGCTTGACTAATTAAACGCTAGTAGTATTCCGCATTAGTTCAAGCCAAAACCGTAATTATTTTAAAGCGCCTATTCACCCCCCCTCTAGGCGACATCCACGTCCTTTCACTCGCGTCGTCCGCCACTCTCACCCGGCAGTACAGGCGCTGGTAATTGCGTAGGAAGGGTGGTGGTGTTCATACCTGCTTGCTGATGTGTGGTTATTGGTGTGCTCTCGGCCGCCTCCAGACGAAGAAGATCCTTCGCCCACTGTCGTGGTTTTGTCACGGCAGATGTCCTAGTGTGAGGACTTAGACGTGAGGCCATCGCAACTAGGCGATTAGCTTGTCGGGATTGATCGGAATCGAGAGACGTGAGTTTACCCAGGTTCGGCCCCTCCGATGGAGGTAAAGCCTACGTTCAACTTTGTATGTATTGCTATATGATCAATTACAAGGGAGCGGATTCGCTTGACCTAGCTATTGATCGATTGTAACTTAAGTCTATTGGCCTCAGGGACTCGCCTTTATATACAGGTCGAGACCCTGGGCTTACAAGAGTCCGAGTCGTGTTGTGACTCATGACCGACTATGTTTCTAACTCACCTTGCCTTCCAAGCAAGGAAACTCTCGGCGGCTGTCTATCTCCTGGGCCTTGAGCCGCCGTCTTAGGGTACTGGGCCGCTAACCGGCTTACTTGGTAAGCCGCCTTGGCAGCCTCGTTCCTCAGCATCGCGACCCACTTGGTATGTTACCTTATAAGCCGCCATCAGGATGACCCGGCCCAACAGGGCGGGTTATATCCCCAACATTAGGCCCCAGATTGGTTTGAATTCATTCATGTCAATCTCCACCACTTAACTTGGCAGTTTATCTTCTTGATTACATCTTCATCTTCTCCGGGTCACGAAATGCCGGCTTAGGATGCTTCCCAGACTTGTAATTTTTCTTGTCCTTGTGTTGATGACATCACTCGCCGGAAATCTAGAAAATTAATGATGACATCACAATGGATCTTTGCATTTATCTATTTATCCCGAAAATCGAGGTGCCACTTAGCTCGAGAATCGAGGCATTTCTGGCTCCAAAAATTTATTGTGCCTCCTCATTTCTCGCGCCTGCCTTTATCCTTTTGCCTTATAAATGCCCGCGGGGGCCCCTCGGATTTACTTTTTACCTCGCCCCCTCACGTCTTCTTCTTCCTCGAGCCCAAGCCTTCCTGCATCGCCGCTGCCGTTCGTTCATCACTGGCCGTCCCTCTGCTAGGACCGCCGCGTCACTCCAGCTCCACCAGGACCCGACGAGACATCTCTGCCGCCTTCTGCAATCGTCAGGTAGGCCATTCTTTTTCCCCTAGATCTGTTTTAGCTCGCCGTAGTTCATCGGAGTTTTCCGGTATCCGTAGCTCCTCCATTACCGCTGCTAATTCAAACCTAGTTTTAATGAACCTCCCCATAAAAACGAAGCGACGCGAGTAATAGCACCATTTTGTATATAGTGCACTTAAATCCCCTTTAGAAATCTGCAAGATTTAAACTTTTTCAATCTTCATCCTCAAGACCTGGGTCCCAACTCTATATCCAATCTTTGTCAGTTTCAAGTACTTTGTGAGGTGTATCTGCAAACATAACCTACTGTCTCCCTTTTTAGGGAATTCTTCTATTTCAACGCCAAACTGAGTGTGCTGATGGCCCCAGTCTAGAACTTGGCGGGGTCTCAATCCAAAGACGAAGAGATTGTTCCTTTCCTTCTGCCATACTGCCAAGCCACCCCAAAGGGTGGAATAAAACTTTGTTCTATTGCCGAAACACGGCCCCGACTGATGAGAATCCTCTGCCGGGTTACAGAACAGATCGTCTCCCTATGGATCTTGAACTCCCTGGCTGGGCTCCACAAGAAGAGCGTTCTCAACACGCCCCCATATATCCAAAGCTGAGAGCCTTGACATCCAATGGGTTGACTGGAGTTGATTTAACCCGGTGTTGGGTATCCCGGAGGATCTTACCAGCTTAATGTACAATTACTCTGGCGACTTAAATGATGCTCAAAGATATAGCAACGTGACTTTGGAAACAAACGAGATAAACCGGATTGTAAGGAATCTGCTGGGTGAAACTCAAGATAATTGCAATAAAGTTGGACTGAAACCTTTCAGTGTTTCTAATCCAGTTCCTCCAGTAAGACTCTTTGACAACTCTTTATCCGGCTTATATAGAATGCTTTTAAACTTCCAAGCTTTAACCTGCTATACTATTTATAACCTTGTAGGCAGACTCTCCATTCTGGAATAAGAGGAATAAAACTCTGACAAGTAAGCCTAAACCCGCCGCGAAGAAGAATAAGACGGCTGCAGAAGAGCCGTCCACTAGGGGCGAGTCACCAGCAGCTGACGAGCAATCAGAGGTAGAACTTGACTCCCTTGGCCGTGTTTTTGTTAAACTTGTTGACACCTCTTACTCCCAGGGCGATGATGCTACGAGACGGGCCGACGATGTTGAGGTAATCTCCCTCTCTTCCGGCTCAGAATCCTTGTCTCCAAGGAAACCAAGGCGGGTCATTCGGAAAGTACGATTTTCTCACCCAGACGCTCATTTGGATCCTAATTTTATTTTGAAGAAAACTCAGCATGAATCAAGGCGCCATACTCGGAGCAGCTCCGATGACCTTGTGGCCGGCTTACCCAACAAATTAGCCGTCCGCAAGCGACAACATGAGGTGCCTCATAGCCCAACTCCTTCTCTTTCAAAAGCTGGACTTTTTCGGCAGCCTCTTAATCCTTCTGATTCAAATTACCAGGAGTCCTCTCCTTCATCGGGCGACTCAACTGCCACCAAACTGCCACCCCTTGTTATCAACCAAGGGTAAGTTTTTCCTTTATACCATGTATTGCTTATTTATACCTTAACCTTGCATATGTTTTACTCTGCTGCTTTATCTGCAGGGCCAAAGCTAAGGCTAAGAAGAGAAAGGTTGGCAAGTCATCCACCAACCATGAGGCTTCTAAGCCGGCAGATCCGATGCTGGTGACTCCTGAAGCTCATACCGAGGATCCTCAAGATCAGCAGGAGCACCAAGACATACCACCCCAACCTTTTGAGCCGACAAGCACTGGGCTGCAGATGCTGCAGCTAGCCTGAAAGTTGATCTTAACCTGCCCAGTCTTCAAAAGGGAACTGAAGATGCTCCTCCTGAGAAGAGCGAGGACGTTATTATTACTGGAACGGGTTATACTGCTCCGGGGGTCCCCAATGTATTGTCAAAAATTATTGCCAAGGATGAGGCACCTTTTCCCTATAAGGGGAAGGCTAAACTTGAGCTTCCTAGCTATGAAGATTTTAGTGCTGAGGAATTGCATGCTGGCTATCTAAGCCGCCTTGCAACAAGCTGGGACATGGAAGCCGGCCTGGTCGGCATGATGAAGAAGAAATATGAGGTATGCACCATTGTCTTTGTACTCTATATATATCCTTGCGCAGCCCCCAAGGGCCGGATCATCTTCATAAGATGAGTCGGGTCTTGTAAACATGTAACTTTTGAAGAATGAACCTGTAGCCCCCAAGGGCCGGCTCATCTTCACGAGATGAGTCGGATCTTCTTGCGAATATATTAGAAAGATTTGATCTGTAGCCCCCAAGGGCCGGCTCATCTTCATGAAATGAGTCGGGTCTTCTTAATATAGAACTGAAGAATCAACCTGTAGCCCCCAAGGGCCGGCTCATCTTTATGAGATGAACCGTGTCTTTCTCGTATTATGCATTAGAAGAAAACTGATATGCATTAGCTCCCAAGTGTCAAGTATATTTCTTGTCATAGCCTTGAAAGTGTCATACTGCACCTTGCTGCCGGCTTATGTTTGAACAATAATAACTATCATTGTGCAGGAATCTCTGAATGCTGCCAAGTCAAATTTGGCCGGCTTGAAAAAAGATTTAGAAGCGGGGCAAGCCGCCCGAGCAGATGCTGAGTTGAAACTCCGTCTGTCATTAGAGGAATTAGAGAAAATCAAGGCGGGTGTGGAAGTAACGAAAAAGTATTTCGATACTGAGAAAGCCGCCTTGATCAAGCGTGCGGAAGACACTGAAGGGCAACTGAGACCCGTCGCTAAAGAATTAGCCGAGTTAAAGCGGCATATTGCCCATATGGACCAAGCCGTCTTTGGTAAGGACTTTCACAAGCTTCTAATAACTTGCTCCCATAATCATGTATAAAACTCGCCTGGCGGATCACACATCTGAATTACTTGTAGGTGATCGAACTCGCCAGCTCGAAGACAACAGCTTAATGAAGCTAAAGGCTGTATATTCTTTAACTGAACAACTATATGCTGGGAGCCTCCGTACTATCAAATCCGTTATGGGCGATAAAGAGCCGGTGAAGTTCATCAAGGATGTTCTGAAACGGCTCTCCACAATCCTGAATCAGATAGAAGAACTGAAAAGATCAGGCGCCCGAGCAGGCGCCATGACTTCTTTGAGCCAGCCCATGGCTTATTCAGCGGATCTGGATCCTGTAGAGATGGCCTGAGGATTTCCACAGTACAAGGATGACGGGTCAGAGTTCTCCGAAGCGGATTATGCTCGTTGCGTGAAGGCAACTCGGGTGCTGTCTAGCCAACTGGTTGCAGAAATGGAGCTTATGATAATAACAACTCGCAAGTTCAGCCGCCGACCTAACCGGTGGATCTGACTCCCCAACGTCGTAAGCATATCTTTGCCCCTGATGTTGACCCGTCCCCCATCTTGCATGAAGAAGCCATTTTCCAGGCTTTAACCAATGTCAACTGGGATGGTGATAACTGATGTCTACTATCCAACTTTATTCTTGTAGACTTTCTTGGGCCTCCAAGCACAGAGTTTTGTAGGACAGTAGCAATTTTCCCTCTAGTGGATGACCTAAGGTTTATCAATTCGTGGGAGGTGTAGGATGAAGATGGTCTCTCTCAAACAACCCTGCAACCAAATAATAAAATGTCTCTTGTGTCCCCAACACACCAAATACAATGGTAAATTGTATAGGTGCACTAGTTCGGCGAAGAGATGGTGATACAAGTGTAGTAATGATAATAGATATTGATTTTTGTAATAGTAACAATAAAAACAGCAAGGTAGCAAGTAACAAAAGTGAGCACAAACGGTATTGCAATGCTTGAAAACAAGGCCTAGGGTCCGTACTTTCGCTAGTGCAATCTCTCAACAATGCTAATATAATTGGATCACATAACCATCCCTCAACGTGCAACGAAGAATCACTCCAAAGTTCTTATCTAGCGGAGAACATAAGAAGAAATTGTTTGTAGGGTACGAAACCACCTTAAAGTTATCCTTTCCGATCGATCTATCCAAGAGTTCGTACTAAAATAACACAAAGTTATCCTTTCTGATCAATCTATCTAGAGTTCGTACTAAAATAACACCATATGATACGCATCAACCAACTCTAATGTCACCTAGATACTCCAAAATCACCACAAGTATCCATGAGTTAATTATACGATACGCATCAAACAATTTCAGATTCATAATACTCAATCGAACACAAAGAACCTCAAAGAGTGCCCCAAGATTTCTATCGGAGAACGTAGGACAAGAACGTGCATCAACCCCTATGCATAGATTACCCCAATGTCACCTCGGGAATCCGCAAGTTGAGCATCAAAACATATATCAAGTGAATCAATAGAACACCCCATTGTCACCACGGGTATCCACATGCAAGACATATATCAAGTGTTCTCAAAATCAATATTCAATCCAACATAACGAAATCTCAAAGGGAAAGATTCAATTCATCACAACATGATAGCAAGGGAATAACATCATATGATCTGACTATATTAACAAAGCCCGTGATACATCAAGATCGTGACATCTCAAGAACACGAGAGAGAGAGATTGAACACATAGCTACTGGTACATACCCTCAGCCCTGAGGGTGGACTACTCCCTCCTCATCATGGCCTCCGCTGGGATGATGAAGATGGCCACCGGAGATGATCTACCCTCTCCGGCAGGGTACTAGAACGCCTCCAGATTATTTTTTTGTCGATACAGAGAGTTGCAGCGGTGGAACTTCTCGTCTAGGGTTATTTTTGGGGGTTTATGAGTATATAGGATTTTTGGGCGTCGGTTTCACGCGAAGATGGGCCACGAGTGGACCACAAGACACCAGGGCGCGCTAGAGGGGCCTGGCACACCCTGGTACTTTTGTTCCAAAAAAAATCGTCAAAAAGTTTCGGGTAATTCCGAGAACTTCCATTTTCTGCACAAAAACAACACCACGGTAATTCTGCTGAAAACAACATCAGTCCGGGTTAGTTCTAAATAAATCATATAAAGTGCATCAAAACCATATAAAAGTATTATAAACATAGGTGAATATGGCACGAATACTTCATAAATTATCGATGCGTTGGAGACGTATCAGCATCCCCAAGCTTAATTCCTACTCTTCCTCGAGTAGGTAAATGATAAAAGAACTAATTTATGAAGTGTGAATGCGAGCATAATATATAAGTTTGATCATTGATAATTTCAGTCAATTTTCTAGCATCATAACTAGCAACTTTCTCTCATAAAAATCATCATGATAGAGCAATCAATTCACATCTCATGGTTCAAATAATGAATTCTCTTGAAACTTAACAACCTATGTTCTTAGTCACCAAACAATTGCAATTCAACCTATTCTCAACAAAGTCTAAGTAAGAGCTCCACATACTCAATCATCATATAGTATTCTATGATTGCTAGTACTCAAAGCATATTTTTAGAACAAATGGCATCCATCGAACACAGAGAAAGATAGGGGCTTAATGTTTCGCCTCCCAACTCATTTATCACAGAGATAATTGTCAACAATAATAAATCATGATCAATATATTTGACTGGATATATATGTTTGGATCTTTCCCTACCACATGATGCTTGCCAACTAATAGACTGAGGTTGGAATAAGAAGTTGACTCAACATGAATAGTAAATAACATGAAAGTAAATAGATTGTCCCTTCGCAAAGGGAAGAAGGGATTTGCAAAGGTGTCAGAGCTCATTGTTTAAAAGCAGAGATAAATATAATTTTGGGAGGTGCACCCTTCCTGTCAACGTTACGACCAAGAGTTATCAATATCTTCCATGTTAAACACATTAGCAGCGGTTCCCAAGCAGTAAAAGTAAAGGTTTACTCCCCCTCCACAAACAAACACACTCCGCGGCTAGTCGAATCCACGGGTACCGTCCATACCAACAACATTCCTGGGGGAGTTTTGTTTAATTATTTGCATTTTTTTCAGGACTGGGAATCCCTATTACCGCCCCTCTCGTGCAAGGACGAGTGAATAAACACTCATCATGAGAATAACCCGCTTAACATGGAAGATACTGACCGCCCCCCGTCGCTCCATGAGCGGTCCAGGCACACAAAATAGATGTTTATTTGAATGTTTAGAGGTGGCACATGCAAATTTACTTGGAATGGCAGTGAAATACCATATATAGGTAGGTATGGTGGACTCTTATGGAAGAAACTTGGCTCAAGGATTTGGATGCACAAGTAGTATCTCTACTTAGTACGAAGTGTTGGCTAGCAAAAGGTTCTAAGCAAGCACCACATGTTGGAGGATCCATAACAATATAACTTCTATGCAAATATACACAACCATAACTCATTACGTTGTCTTCCTTGTCCAACTTCAACTATTTTGCTCAAGTTTAAAAATAATTAATGGGTATTCACAATCATAGAAGATGTCCAAGATAATATATTTGTATGTGAAAGTTCTCTTCCTTATACTAATCATTCACGAATTGCTTGTATGACCAATATTGTGATTGTTAAACTTCAATAGATTTTACTTTCTAAACCAAATGTGAATTTGCTACTAAGAATATAGCACATAGATAATTTCAGATTTATGATATTTCATTCATTCACAACTTACTCTTAGGATATAAGTGAAGCACAAGAGTAAACATCAAACTACTCTCAAAAGATATAAGTGAAGATCAATGAGTAGTCAAACAATTAAGTAGCTATGTGAGGACTCTCTCTCAATAAAGATTTTCATATCTGAGTATTTTATTCAAACAGCAAACTAAATAAAAATAGCATTCCAAGAATAACACATATCATGTGGACAAATAAAACTTTAGGCTCAACATAGTCTAACCTATATTTGTTTGATGAAGATAGGTGGGATGCGTAGCATCCCCAAGCTTAGATGCTTGAGACTTCTTGAAATATTTACTTGGGGTGCCTTGGGCATCCCCAAGCTTGAGCTTTTGTATCTCGTTTAATCCTCTCATATCCCGGTTTCGCCTAAGTCTCAAAAACTTCATCCACACAAAACTCAAAAAGAACTCGTGAGATAGGTTAGTACACATAAGAACAAATCAAAACTTCATGTACTGCCAAGACAAGTTGCACAATAATTTTAAAACATAATCTACTGTTTACTATCGTTTCCAGAATTTATATCTACCAATATAGGCTATGGAAACTATGGGATAAGTAGATAACAAAACTATGACAGCAATCTGTCCAAACAGAATAGTCTGTAGCAATTTATGAAAAAAGTGTACTTCTGTAACTCAAAAAATTATGAAAATTTAGGAGGTGATAAATAATTTATATGAAAACACTGTGTAAAAATTTCAGAAATTTTCCATGTTCCAGTAAAATATGAAAATTCAAACACTACAGCAAAAGTTTCTGCTTTTACACAGCACACATCAAACATGCAATGCAAGCATCCTAAGGCAATTCTTGGAAATCTTTATTGAAAAACAAGATTATAAATAACACCTAACAGAAAATAACAAAATAAAATGAAGCTCCAAGAAAAACTCATATTATGTGACGAATAAAAATATAACTCTAAGTAAGATATACCGTTAGTGTTGAAGACGAAAGAGGGGATGCCTTCCGGGGCATCCCCAAGCTTAGGCACTTGAGTCTTCCTTGGATATTACCTTGGGGGTGCCTTGGGAATCCCCAAGCTTAGGTTCTTTTCACTCCTTATTCTCCTCATATCAGTGTCTCACCCAAAACTTTAAAACTTCAATCACACAAAACTTAACGGAACTTCGTGAGATGGGTTAGTATAATAAATAAAGATCATTCACTTAGGTACTGTCAAGACAAGATTCATAATTGTTATCACATAATACCTACTGTATTCTACCATTCACATAATTTATATCACTGAATATAAGCTATGGGAACACTAAAACAAACAAGCTATGCATGCAAAACAGAATCTGTCAAAAACAGAATAGTATGTGAAGATCTGTAGTCACTAGTAGAAAACAGGCCTTCCGTTTCAACCTTTAGTCCTGGTTTTGCTTTGGACCGGGACTAATGTGTCCATTAGTCCCGGTTCCAATGGCTAGGAGCTGTCAGGGGGTACGGGCCCCATTAGTCCCGGTTCATTTGGGACATATAGTCCCGGTTTGTATCACAAACCGGCACTAAAGGAGTGGTGGCAGGCTGGTGTCAGCCTGGGCCCCCCACGAGCCCTTTTAGTCCCGGTTTGTGATACAAACCGGGACTATAAATGGACCTTTAGTCCCGGTTTGTATAACCAACCGGGACTAAAGCTCTCCCTATATAAACCCTTCGTCGAGCCCGACTCCATTTCTCTGTTTTCTCCATTCGAATTCCCCTCCCTGTTCTTCCCCTAGCTTGAGCTCCTCCCTCCATTTTTGCCAAGATTTGTCAAGATTTGAGGCACCCCAATCCATCCAAGTGTCCACAAAGGTTAGCAACTTTGTCCTTTCATCTCTTATTGCTAGATTAGCTCGTGCTATGCTTTATAAGTATAGTAATTTGTGGGTTTTAGTTTGGGTGTAATTATGTGGTAGTTTTTTTGATTTATATGCAATTTGAGCTCAAATTAACTCCTTAGTTTGCATATGTGTAGGTGTGGTTTACTTAGTGTGCCTTCCTGTCCCCGTCCTAACCACCGTCGATCGACCGCACCGTCCCGTCGCCGGCACCACCTTGGTGAGCCTCTTCTTGTGTTCTTATCATTTTTATAAATAAAATCGTATTTGTATGATTTAGATAGTTACTTGCATAGTTTTCGTACTTGTATGATTGTTGTTATATATAGTGCCATGGTTATGATATCCGTGCCCGTCGGCCCTCGTCCGGTTTACGATTCAGATGTGGTATATTCTCTTTTATAACTATTTGTTGCATTTCGTGTTAATGACAATTATGCCCATCAAGTTGACATAGATATTTTTATCTAGGAGGTAGTTGAACCGGAAATGCCAACCGACCCTATTGTCGAGAAGTTAAATTTAGTTGAAAAAGAAAACGGGGATTTGAAAGAAAAATTGAAAAGAGTTGAAGAAGAGAAGATGAAATTGGAGTTGTATGTTGCCGATGTCGTCGATGATCACAAGATCAAGATGGATGCAATGCGCTTGAAGATTAGAAAGATTAGAAAATATGCCATTAATAAAGAGGCTTGGTATCATTATGCTGTTGGATCAATTTTTACCTTAGTTGCGATTTTGATCGCATTTTTTGTTGCATTTAAAATGTTTTAGCTAGATAGTTTTATGTTGTTTTATGAGAATAAGTGTGTATGAACTTTATGTATGAACTTGTATTAATTTGGTCTTCTCGGTGTTGTGTAATGAAGATGAACCGGCAATGGATGTACGTTGACCGACGTTCTCCCCAGTTCATTAATGGCGTGCAGAGTTTTTTGCGTGCGGCTGAGGCAAACAAGCGGGATGGTTTTATGTGTTGTCCATGTGGTGTGTGTAAGAATGATAAGACTTACTCTAGCTCAAAACAGATCCACGTCCACCTGTTTACGTCCGGTTTCATGTCCGGCTATAATTGTTGGACCAAGCACGGAGAAAGAGGGGTTCTAATGGAAGAGAATGAAGAAGAAGAGGATGCCGACAACTATCCTGGGTGTCCTGAATATGATGGTAGTACAATGGGGAAGAGAATGAAGAAGAAGAAGCTGAGGCATCAGATGAGCCCGCTGATGATCTTGGTCGGGCCATTGCTGATGCAAAGAGAAACTGCGAAAATGAAAAGGAGAAGTTGAAGTTGCAGCGCATGTTAGAGGATCACAAAAAAGCGTTGTACCCAAATTGCGAAGATGACAACACAAACTCGGTACCACACTCAAATTGCTGCAATGGAAGGCAGAGAATGGTGTAGCTGACAAGGCATTTGAAAAGTTGCTGAAAATAATGAAGAATAAGCTTCCAAAGGACAACGAATTGCCCGACAGTACATACGAAGCAAAGAAGGTTGTCTGCCCTCTAGGATTGGAGGTGCAGAAGATACATGCATGCCCTAATGACTGCATCCTCTACCGCGGTGAGTACGAGAATTTGGATGCATGCCCGGTATGCAATGCATTGCGATATAAGATCGGTCGCGATGACCCTGTTGATGATGTTCAGGGCGAGCACCCCGGGAAGAGGATTCCTGCCAAGGTGATGTGGTATGCTCCTATAATACCACGGTTGAAACGTTTGTTCCAAAACAAAGAGCATGCCAAGTCGTTGTGATGGCACAAAGAAGACCGTAAGAAAGACGGGAAGTTGAGAGTACCCGCTGATGGGTCGCAGTGGAGAAAAATCGAGAGAGAGTGGCCGGACTTTGCAGATGACCCAAGGAACGTATGGTTTGGTTTAAGTGCAGATGGCATTAATCCATTCGGGGAGCAGAGCAGCAAGCATAGCACATGGCCTATGACTCTATGTATCTATAACCTTCCTCCTTGGTTGTGCATGAAGCGGAAGTTCATTATGATGCCAGTGCTCATCCAAGGCCCTAAGCAACCCGGCAACGACATTGATGTGTACCTAAGGCCATTAGTTGATGAACTTTTACAGATGTGGAATAAAAAAGGTGTACGTGTGTGGGATGAGCACAAACAGCAAGAATTTGACCTGCGAGCGTTGCTCTTTGTAACCATCAATGATTGGCCTGCTCTTAGTAACCTTTCAGGACAGACAAACAAGGGATACCATGCATGCACGCACTTTTTAGATGATACCCAAAGTATATATTTGGACAAATGCAAGAAGAATGTGTACCTGGGACATCGTCGATTTCTTCCGGCCAAGCATGCCTTAAGAAAGAAAGGCAAGCATTTCAAAGGTGAGGCAGATCACCGGAAGAAGCCCGTCCTCCGTACTGGTGATGACATACTTGATATGGTCAAGGATTTACAAGTAATATTTGGAAAGGGTCCTGGCGGACAATCTGTTCCGACTGATGCTAAGGGACGCGCACCCATGTGGAAGAAGAAATCTATATTTTGGGAGCTAGAATATTGGAAAGTCCTAGAGGTCCGCTCTGCAATCGACGTGATCCACGTGACAAAGAATCTTTGCGTGAACCTGCTAGGATTCCTGGGCGTGTATGGGAAGACAAAAGATACACCGGAGGCACGGGAGGACCAGCAACGTGTGCACGAAAACGATGGCATGCATGAGCAGTATAAAGGTCCTGCCAGCTACGCTCTTACCAAAGCAGAGAAGGAAATCTTCTTTGAATGCCTGCTCAGTATGAAGGTCCCATCTGGCTTCTCGTCGAATATAAAGGGAATAATAAATATGGCGGAGAAAAAAATTTCAGAACCTAAAGTCTCATGACTGCCACGTGATCATGACGCAATTGCTTCCGGTTGCGTTGAGGGGGCTTCTACCAGAAAATGTTCGATTAGCCATTGTGAAGCTATGTTCATTCCTAAATGCAATTTCTCGGAAGGTAATCGATCCGGAAATCCTACCAAGCTTACAAAATGATTTGGTCCAATGTCTTGTCAGTTTCGAGTTGATGTTCCCACCATCCTTCTTTAATATTATGACGCACATCCTTGTTCACCTAGTCGAAGAGATTGCCATTCTGGGTCCTGTATTTCTACACAATATGTTCCCCTTTGAGAGGTTCATGGGAGTCTTAAAGAAATATGTTCGTAACCGTGCTAGGCCAGAAGGAAGCATTTCCAAGGGCCATGAAACAGAGGAGGTTATTGAGTTTTGTGTTGACTTTATTCCTGACATTAAGCCGATTGGTGTTCCTCAATCGCGGCATGAGGGGAGACTGTGTGGAAAAGGCACGCTTGGACCAAAATCAATAATATGTAGGGACGGGCATTCTTGGGCGCAAGCACACTACACAGTTCCATAGAATTCTACGTTGGTCACCCCATATATCGAGGAACACATGGATATTATACGCTCGAAGAATCCGGAGAAGTCTGACCCCTGGATTCAACGTACACACATTGAGGCTTTCGGCGGTTGGTTGCGAACACATCTCATGAATGACGACAATGTTGAAGATGACTTGTACTTGTTGGCCAAGAGACCATCTTCGACTATATTGACTTTCCAAGGGTACGAGATAAATGGGAATACATTTTACACGATCGCCCAAGATAAAAAGAGCACCAACCAAAACAGTGGTGTTCGCTTTGACGATGCAGCAAACACCAAGGAAAAGGACACATATTATGGTTACATAGAGGAGATATGGGAACTTGATTATGGACGTGATTTGAAGGTCCCTTTGTTCCGGTGCAAATGGGCCAATCTGACTAGAGGAGGGGTAATGGTAGACCCGTAGTACGGAATGACAATAGTGGATCTCAACAATCTTGGGCACACAGACGAACCATTCGTTCTAGCCAATGATGTGGCGCAAGTTTTCTATGTGAAGGACATGTCTACCAAACCGAAAAAAGGAAAGATAAGAAAGCGGATACATCATACGATGAGCCAAAGCGCCACATAGTTCTTTCTGGGAAAAGAAACATCGTGGGAGTGGAGGACAAGATAGACATGTCAAGAGATTATGAAAAGTTTGATGAAATTCCTCCCTTCGCAGTGAAGACTGACCCAAGCATCATGTTAAATGATGAAGATTGTTCATGGTTATGGTGCAATAATCAAGGGACACACGCGAAGAAAAAGTTTTATACCCCAAGATCCCACTTTGGAATGTGACTGGCTGCACCGTCATCATTTTTGTTCTCTAGTGAGTAGCCGGGATGGTTCAGTTTGTACACGAAGTGCATCCAGTTTTTGTTGTAACCCTCTCAACTTTTTACCACTTGCTATGTCGGTGAAATGATGGTACCATGCCAAGTTTCAACCTTTTCAGAGTTCATTTGTGGTGCTTTTTAATTTCAGGGTCATTTAGCTCAAAACAAATCATTAAATGCATGAAAAATAGCAAATGAAGTTAGATAGGGTTGAAATTTTATTATGTGGCTTCTAATGGTTCATATTGAATGCACAAAAAGTCTGGAGTTGAAATAAGTTAAAAAAATTGAAATCCTTTTGTAACACACGAGTTTTCGTCCGAAACCCCGATACTTCGAAGGAGATTGTCCATTTTATACACGAAGTGCATCCAGTTTTTGTTGTAACCCTCTCAATTTTTTAGCACATGCTATGTGGGTGAAATGATGATACCATGCCAAGTTTCAACCATTTTAGAGTTCATTTGTGGTGCTTTTTAATTTCAGGGTCATTTAGCTCAAAACAAATCATTAAATGCATGAAAAATAGCAAATGAAGTTAGATAGGGTTGAAATTTTAGTATGTGGCTTCTAATGGTTCATATTGAATGCACAAAAAGTCTGGAGTTGAAATAAGTTTAAAAAAATTGAAATCCTTTTGTAACAGACGAGTTTTCGCCCGAAACCCCGATACTTCGAAGGAGATTGTCCATTTTGTACACGAAGTGCATCCAGTTTTTGCCGTAACGCTCTCAACTTTTTAGCACATGCTATGTGGGTGAAATGATGATACCATGCCAAGTTTCAACCTTTTCAGAGTTCAGTTGGGTGATTTTGATTAAAACAAATGAAGGTATAAAACTAAAAGAGTTAAACAAAATCTGATTTTGATTAAAACACCTATTTAAATTATCCTAAAAATTCCCAACTTTAACATAATGATAAAACATACTAATATTAAACAACAGGAAAAACAATCACTCAAAAATCTATTTTTAAACTAAAGTTATTCACAAATTACTGTTTCACACAAATTTCAAATGAATTCAAATTTAAACTATTTCAATTTGAAAACTACTGGCACTAACAGAAAATTTGTAATTGTTTTGACCTAAAGCAAAAAGATTCATTAAAAAACTATAAATATTCTAACAGTTATTCCAAATATAAAAACAGAAGTTAGAAAAACAAAACAAAACAAAAAAGAGAAAATACAGCTGTAGTCCCGGTTGGTGCTACCAACCGGGACTAAAGGTCCCTTCCCGCGCGTAATTTGGGCCGCCGAAAAGACCTTCCCGCGCGGAATCCCGGGAGGACCTTTAGTCCCGGTTGGTAGCACCAACCGGGACTAAAGGTCTGTAGTCCCGGTTGGAGCCTCGACCCGGGACTAAAGAGTCCATCTATATATGCAGGACTTTGCCGTTTCTTCCCCAACCTCTCCCATTCTGCCCCCCGATGCCGCCCCTGCCCCGACACCGCCAGGCTGCCAGAGCTCCCCGCGCGCCTCTTCTCCCTCAACCTCGCCGTCGCGCTGCCAGGCTGCCCGTCTTCAACCTCCCGCCGGAGATCGCCGTCCCCGACCCGCTCGCTCCGACCCCTCTTCTCCCTCGACCTTGCCGTCGCCTCGACCTCGCCGTCGAGCCCGCTGTCGCCTCGACCTCGCCGCCGAGACCGCTGTGAGCCACTCTCCTCCCTCTCCTCCCTCTCCTCCTGAAGCCCCCCTCCCCGTCCGCCATTGCCGCCATGCATGGCCGCCCCTCCCCATCCGCCATTGCCGCCATGCATGGCCGCCCCTCCCCGAGCCCATCCCCCACCTAGAGCCACCACCGGAGATGCCCGAGAGCCGCCGCCCCATCCATCTCCGGCGTAGGAGCCCCGCCGCCCCGTCCATCTCCGACGTAGGAGCCCCGCCGGTGCCGCAAACACACACACACACACACACACATTGTTTAAAAACGTGCAAATATTTTCTAATTGTTAGAACATCTTTTTAGTGTTATGAAATTTTTTGTGGTTCGTATGCAACATTTTTTCATTAAACAATGTGTTAAGAAAATTGTAGTAGATGGATAAGTAGATTGATATTGTTAGATGATTTTGTTTATGATGCTTTTTATGTTTTAGTTGTTTTATGTTTTAGTTAATTAGGAGTCCTAGGAAAAATTAGTATGTGTATGTTAGATTAGAGCAAAATTCTTGGGTTTTGAAAAATTCTTGGGTTTTGAAAAAATTAGTGATTAAACGATAAGAAAATGTTCTCATAGGAAATCGTCTCGACGTCGACGATGCCTGGCCCGCATCCTCGTCGTCGTCGAGTCGGCGTCGACATCCTTGAGAGGCGCAATGTCCGGGACTGGGCTCCGTCGGGCTGGCACTGGGAGGTGCTACCTTCCCGGGCTCGGAGCTTGGTGAGGAATCCAGGTCTCGTCGTTGACCCGGAGCTTCTTTGGTGGCGGTCACGTGGGCCACTTTCGGTGCAGAGGGAGCGGGCCCCCGCGGAGGTGGTACGTCGCCGTGTCAGGTAGGAGGACGAGCACGTCCGTCGCTACATGGCGGCGTTGGACGCCAGGTTCAACAATACCTGGCAGATTCTTCAGGGATCTCACCCGAGTTATGATCCCGTGATGGTTCCTTATCTTTGGGTGTCCACCACCCGCGACTCAGGAACCGCTAGTGACTTAGATTATTCGATAGTATTCAATCTGTATTAGTGATCTTATATGATAATATTCGAGATGTATTAGTTAATATTTGATGATGCATTAACTGGATTATTCGAGATGATGTATTAGTGATATTATATTCGAGTTCATTATAAATGTATTAGTGATATTTTATCGGTATAATGCGTGTGTGACTTTCGGTCTGTCGTTGCTCCTTGTGTGACTTTCATGTGTGTTCTTGATGGAGGAATCCCGACTGTTGTCGTGGGGGGCGCCTCCTCTTCTTCTCTTCTTTGCGATATATTCGTCGGTATAATGCGCAAGAAGAGAAGAGGGGGGGCGTCCATCACCGACGGTCGAACTATTACTGTGAGAGAGTGTCCACCAACATATATACACCACCATATCAGTGTGAGAGAGTGCGCACCAACACACCATGAGATATGAGAGTTATTTAAGGAAAGCCTCGACGGACCGAAAGTCACACACGCATTAGGATCCAAGCGTGCCGTAATTCTTGAATCATGAACACAGGAAATGTCGTCGTCATCAGACGACGATAGGATCCAAGCATGTGAACTTTGCGGTGAAGATAAGGGTCTTCGCGACCAGCCTGGGCTGCGAGACGGTAGGTTCTTCACCATGAAGCTTTACGAGGACTTTGATATTTCTACGGTATGCAACGATGACAACTGTTTTTTCGTAATTAAGCATGACTTCTGTTTCTTTCCTTCAACGCGTAATTTCTGTTTTATACAATTCGACTAGTTCATCCCCTGTCATGCAAGATGGTATTTCTTGGAGAGGCTCGGTTTCGAAGAGCACGAGAGTTTCGAGACGAGGACAACCAACCTGAGGACTAAACATGGTACACATTTCTGGTGAAAGTAATGAATGCACCTAATAACACAGAATTAGGGTGCTCAAATTGGGAAGCTCTTTGCAAGGCATATGGATTTCAGGAGGATATGGAAATAACCTTCGATCTTCGTCCTGAAGATCATATTGAAGGAAACATCGACATTTGGGTGGATGTCGATATGCTTCCTGTTTTACCTCCATGTGAGTTTGTCAACCATGCATATTTGTCAAGTAATTTGCATTCTATATTTAAAAATATTTGGTGTTCATCCATACTAAATTTGTTAATTTATAATTTACAGCTTATTTCGTTTCTTCGAGTGAAACACAAAACATAATCGACACGACACACTACACTTATGGATCACATCTAACTTGGGAGGAGAAGGATGATCTTATCAACTTTGTTATTGGTATCCTAGTTGGTAGGGAGATCTTCCCGTATAATTTGGGAACTGGCCCAAATTATACATTGTACAGGACACTAGTGCATAGGTTGAGGGCGGATGACATTCGCCGAAATATCTTGGTAAGAGTGGCTAATTAAGTACACTAGTACTGTTGCGTAAATGGTATTGATTACATTGCTAACTAGGCTACTATTATGTTCTTCAACAGAAACTGCCAAATGAAGTTGTGCCTCCGTTGATGCAACCCGAAGGTAATATGACAATTAAAAGCCCCTTCCAGCCCGAGTTCTCTTTTGCATACTCGACTGAGCGCAAACCACCAAGACGGCTCCAAATTGAAGCATGGGGACAAATAAAGAAGGATCGCAAGCCACAAGTTGGAGACCGTTGGATCTCTTTGCTTCATCATGGAGACATAGGTGTTATTCTGTTTTATGTCATTTTACCTAGGAGGGAGGACTAGGTCCTATGAGGGAGGACTATGTCATTTTATCTTTTTTTGTTTTATGAGATTTTAACTTGGTGTGATTAAGATGATGATGATGAGTTGTTAGATGAGTAAGATGATGATGAGTTATATGACATATATTTGATTAAAGTGGATGGATGCAAGTGATCATGTTGAATTAGAGGAAAAAATTAAATGGAAAACACAAAATGAAAAGAAAAAAGTAAACAATGAAGCCTTAACCTTTAGTCCCGGTTGGTGCTACCAACCGGGACCAAAGGTCCCCATGCCCTGGCGCGCTCTGCCGTCCACGTGGCCAGGGTTTAGTCCCGGTTCGTAGCCAACCGGGACTAAAGCCTTAGACCCTTTAGTCTCTATACTTTAGTCCCGGTTGGGGAACCGGGACTAAAGGCCCTTCCCAACCGGGACTAATGGCCTGTTTTCTACTAGTGAGTATAGCCATACTTCCCTATCTCTAAAAATTCTTAAAAATTAGGACAAACTGGAGAATTTGTATATAAACACTGTGTAAGAATTTCAGACATTATCACGCTCCAGTAAAAAATGAAAATTCCTGTACTCGAGTAAAAAGTTTCTGTTTTGGTTCAACATGAATTCTACCCATCTTGTGAGTCATCCCAAAGGCTTTACTTGGCACTTTATTGACATAAAAGGCACAAAACATGATTACTACAGTAGCTTCATCATGTGAACACACAAAAACAGAAAGTAAAAGTGTTGGGTTGTTTCCCAACAAGCGCTTTTCTTTAATGCCTTTTAGCTAGGCATGATGATTTCAATGATGCTCACATAAAAGTAAAGAATTGAAACATAAAGAGAGCATCATGAATCACATGGCAAGCACATTTAAGTCTAACCCACTTCCTATGCATAGGGATTTTGTGAGCAAACAATTTATGGGAACAAGAATCAACTAGCATAGGCAGGCAAAACAAGCATAACTTCAAGACTTTCAACACATAGAGAGGAAACTTGATATTATTGCAATTCCTACAAGCATATGTTCCTCCCTCATAATAATTTTCAGCAGCATCATGAAGGAATTTCACAATATAACTTTCACATAAATCATTCTTTTCATGATGCACAAGCATAAATTTTTTATTACTACCCACACAAGCAAAATTCTTCTCATTCATTGTAGTGGGTGCAAACTCAACAAAATAACTATCATGAGACACTTGATTGACATAACCACATTCAATATTAATATCATGATGACAAGTTTCATGGTTACTATTACTCTTTATAGCATACATGCCATCATCATAGATAGGAGGCATGCCATCATAATAAAATTTCTCATCAAAACTTGGGGGACTAAAAATATCATCTTCATCAAACAAAGCAAATCACTACTTTAGGTGCTGTTGCAAACCCATTAATATTTTGTTATTGCATTATACCTACTGTATTTTAACTTCACCATGGCTCATACCCTTCAATACAACCCATAGATTCATCAAAACAAGCACACAATGCAACGAAAACAGAATCTGTCTTAAACAGAACAGTCTGTAGTAATCTGTACTCTAACCATACTTCTGTAACTCTAAAAATTCTGAAAAATTAGGACAACGTATATAATTTGTATATAAACACTTTTTTAAAATTTCAGCTCAATATCACGTTCCAGTCAAAAATGAAAATTCAAATACTGGATGCAAAGTTTCTGTTTCAGATTCAGCATCGCTTCTACTCATCTTATGAATCATCCTAAAGGCTTTACTTGGCACAAACACTAAATAAATCATAAAAACACAATCATAACAGAGGCATAATTGTGTCAACACTCAAAAATAGAAAGGAAAAAGCAAAAATAAATTTATTCATTGGGTTGCCTCCCAACAAGCGCTATCGTTTTACGCCCCTAGCGAGGCATGATGATTTGAATGATGCTCACATAAAAGGTAGTAATTGAAATATGCAAAAGAGCATCATGAATCGCATGACAAACACATTTAAGTCTAACCCACTTCCTATGCATAGGGATTTTGTGAGCAAACAATTTATGGGAACAAGAATCAACTAGCATAGGAAGGCTAAACAAGCATAACTTCAAAACTTTGAACACATAGAGAGGAAACTTGATATTATTGCAATTCCTACAAGCGTAAGTTCCCCCCTCATAATAAATTTCAGTAGCATCATGAAGTAATTCGACAATATAACTATCACATAAATCATTCTTTTCATGATGCACAAGCATAGAATTTTCATTACTCTTCACATAAGCAAATCCCTTATCATCCATGGTAGTGGGAGCAAACTCAACAAAATAACTATCATGAGACACTTGGTTGACATAACCACATTGCAAATTAAAACCATGATGATAAGTTTCATGGTTATAATCACTCATTATAGCATACGTGTCATCACCATCATCATAAATAGGAGGCATGCAATCATCATAATAAATTTGCTCATCAAAACTTGGGGGACTAGAAATATCATTTTAATCAAACATAGCATCCCCAAGCTTGTGGCTTTGCATATCCTTAGTATCATGGATATTCAGAGAATTCATACTAGCAACATTGCAATCATGCTCATCATTCAAGGAATTCTCATCAACTATTTTTATAATTTCTTCCTCTACCAATTGAACACAATTTTCCGAATCCTTATTTTCACAAAAGACATTATAAAGACGAAACAAATGATGGAACCTAAACTCCATTTTTTTGTAGTTTTCTTTTATAAAAGCAAACTAGTGAAAAACAAGAAATTAAAATATTTAATTGCAAGATCTAAATATATACCTTCAAGCACTCACCTCCCCGGCAACGGCGCCAGAAAAGAGCTTGATGTCTACTACGCAACTTTATTCTTGTAGACTTTGTTGGGCCTCCAAGCACAGAGGTTTGTAGGACAGTAGCAATTTTCCCTCAAGTGGATGACCTAAGGTTTATCAATCCGTGGGAGCTGTAGGATGAAGATGGTCTCTCTCAAACAACCCAGCAACCAAATAATAAAAAGTCTCTTGTGTCCCCAACACACCAAATACAATGGTAAATTGTATAGGTGCACTAGTTCGGCGAAGAGATGGTGATACAAGTGTAGTAATGATAGTAGATATTGATTTTTGTAATAGTAACAATAAAAAACAGCAAGGTAGCAAGTAACAAAAGTGATCACAAACGGCATTGCAATGCTTGAAAACAAGGTCTAGGGTCCGTACTTTCGCTAGTGCAATCTCTCAACAATGCTAATATAATTGGATCACATAACCATCCCTCAACGTGCAACGAAGAATCACTCCAAAGTTCTTATCTAGCGGAGAACATAAGAAGAAATTGTTTGTAGGGTACGAAACCACCTTAAATTTATCCTTTCCGATTGATCTATCCAAGAGTTCATACTAAAATAACACAAAGTTATCCTTTCCGATCAATCTATCTAGAGTTCGTACTAAAATAACACCATATGATACGCATCAACCAACTCTAATGTCACCTAGATACTCCAATGTCACCACAAGTATCCATGAGTTAATTATACGATATGCATCAAACAATTTCAGATTCATAATACTCAATCCAACACAAAGAACCTCAAAGAGTGCCCCAAGATTTCTATCAGAGAACGTAGGACAAGAACGTGCATCAACCCCTATGCATAGATTACCCCAATGTCACCTCGGGAATCCTCAAGTTGAGTACCAAAACATATATCAAGTGAATCAATAGAACACCCCATTGTCACCATGGGTATCCACATGCAAGACATATATCAAGTGTTCTCAAATCCAATATTCAATCCAACATAATGAAATCTCAAAGGGAAAGATTCAATTCATCACAACATGATAGCAAGGGAATAACATCATATGATCCAACTATATTAACAAAGCCCGTGATACATCAAGATCGTGACATCTCAAGAACACGAGAGAGAGAGAGAGAGAGAGAGATTGAACACATAGCTACTGGTACATACCCTCAGCCCTGAGGGTGGACTACTCCCTCCTCGTCATGGCCTCCGCCGGGATGATGAAGATGGCCACCGGAGATGATCTACCCTCTCCGGCAAAGTACTAGAACGCCTCCAGATTGGTTTTTCCTCGATACAGAGAGTTGTGGAGGCAGAACTTCTCGTCTAGGGTTATTTCTGGGGGTTTATGAATATATAGGATTTTGGGCGTCGGTTTCACGCGAAGATGGGCCACGAGTGGACCACAAGACACCAGGGCGCGCTAGAGGGGCCTGGCATGCCCTGGTGGGTTTTTCCCACCTTGTGGCTCTTCTAGCCCTCCAACGAAGCTTGTAGTGCCTCTTTTGTTCCAAAAAAATCATCAAAAAGTTTCGGGCGATTCCGAGAACTTTCATTTTCTGCACAAAAACAACACCACGGTAATTCTGCTGAAAACAGCGTCAGTCCGGGTTAGTTCTAAATAAATCATATAAAGTGCATCAAAACCATATGAAAGTATTGTAAACATAGGTGAATATGGCATGAATACTTCATAAATTATCGATACGTTGGAGATGTATCAATAACCTTCAGATCCAAGATCTAGATGACTCGGCGTCGGGTAACCCGGAGGCATCACAGCCGAGAGGCCAGCTCGAGACTAACCCGGATGCGACTAACCCTGATGCTTCAGTGGCCGGGTTATAGATATAACTTGGAGAACTTTGATCCGACATTCTGGGCTCAGTGCAGCCTTGTAATAGTTTAAGCAAACAATTGATTGCCTGTGCCTTGCCTTCGCGCACGTTTAAACTTTTGATTCCATCTGGCGTTTTGATGATGAAGGATATGTATATCAAAAAATCTGTCAACTCACCCTTAAAACCGTACAACCTGTGGCTTGTACCCGTATTTGTTAAGTCGCCGGTGACGACATGCATGTGCAGAAAGTATACCTGCAAAACAAATTCCACCAAACAATATTTGAGATGGAATAAGCCGGTGAACCATCTATTGACGACTTATAGTCAAAAAGAAAGTGTAGATTAATAATCTGGTGACTCATGGTCGAAAATAAAACTCAGTAATGAGCATGAATAACCCGGAGCCCTTTTGACCCAGAAATTTTTAGATAGAAAAATTCCTGAAAAACAGAAATAGACAATACCCCCATATATGTGTAGAGGGAAATATGAGTCGGCTTTCGAGGCTCGACAGAAAGACTGGCTTTCGAGGCTCAAGTCTTGCTTCAATGAAGCTGGCATGATAGCCTTGGTTTGTCCTTGCTTTTTGTAAGCCGGCCCTCACGTGAACCAGGCCGGTGTTTTAACCTGGATAAGTTCAGGGTCCATATGGATTGACTTATCGAGAGTACACGGGGTCACCTTTTTGGAGTAGCATCTTGCGAAGAGGCGGGTTTAACCAATAAATTGTGGTGTTTTTGCCGGGTTAAGAGGGTGAGAAAGCTAAACTCGATGAGTTGGAAGCCCCCAAGTAACCAATGTATTGTGGCGTAGTTGCCGGGTCAAAAGGGTGAGAAAGCTAAACTCAATGAGTTGAAGCCCCCAAGTGCCCAATATGTTGTGGCATTTCGCCAGGTCAAGAGGGTGAGAAAGCTAAACTCAATGAGTTGGAAGCCCCCAAGTGACCAATGATCAGTTAATAAAAGCTCATGCACAATATATGAGATGAAACGACAGAGGCCCCGTGTTGCAGGGATGCCGGTTTTATTATGCTTGATCATAAAAAGTATATACATGATATAAGTATGTACAATGTTTGAAGCTAGTGGCTTAAGTATAGTAAGGCCGAAGATGAGCAATGCTCCAAAGCCTATTGGTCTCCTCCTCCGAAGTGCGTGACTTGTTGTGTTCGCGTATATCAATGAGATAATATGACCCATTATTGGGATTTTTGCTAACCACAAAGGGCCATTCCCATGGAGGTGAAAGCTTATGCATGCCTGTCTGATCTTGAATCAAACGGAGCACTAAGTCGCCCTCTTGGAAACTACGGCTGCGAATTCTTCGACTGTGATACCGACGAAGGTCTTGTTGATAAATTGCAGATCGAGCCGCTGCAAGATCACGTTCCTCTTCCAAGGTGTCCAGAGAATTTTGTCGATCCGTCTCATTGTCCGTCTCAACATAAGCCGCTACTCGGGGCGAGTCATGACATATATCACTTGGAAGAACCGCCTCTGCGCCGTAAACCATAAAGAACAATGTGTAACCCGTTGATCATAGAACTGCAGGAAGCTCTTCAACCCAACAACCTGGAGTACACTCCAAAGGAACCATGAGTCGGGGTTTGATCCCTCATAATATATCCCGGTTAGCTCGCTCTGCTTGGCCATTGGACTATGGATGAGCCACAGACGAAACATCAAGCCGGATATGCTCCTTCTGACAGAACTTCCTCATAGCTCCTTTAGATAGATTTGTCCCATTATCAGTGATGATACTATGAGGATAACCAAAATGGAAGATCAACTTTTTCACAAACTGAACTGCAGTGGCCGCCTCAAAATTGCTAACAGGCTCTGCTTCAACCCACTTGGTGAATTTGTCAACTGCCACCAGAAGGTGAGTCTTTTTATCCTTGGGCCTCTTGAACGGCCCAACCATATCAAGCCCCCAGATCGCAAATGGCCAAGTTATTGGAATCATCCGTAATTCTTGAGCCGTCACATGGGCTTGTCATGCAAATTTCTGACAACCGTCACACTTGCGAACAATGGCTTCTGCGTCAGCATGAGCAGATAATCAGAAAACCCATGTCGGAAGGCCTTGGCCACCAAAGATCGTGACCCGGTGTGATGACCACAATCTCCTACATGAATTTCCTGCAGAATCTCTCTGCCCTCTTCAGGGGAAACACAACGTTGAAACACGCCAGTGACACTGCATCGATGCAACTCGCCATTGATGATAGTCATGGATTTAGACCGTTTGATGATCTGCCGGGCCAGAAGTTCCTCCTCTCGAAGCTCACCCCGGGTTAAATACGCCAGATAAGGTACTGTCCAATCTAGAGTTGCACGTAAAGCTGCCACCAACTGCCCTTCGGGTCTGGGATAGCCAAATCTTCCTCTGAAGGTAACTTGACAGAAGGATTATGCAACACATCTAGGAACACATTGGGGGGAACCGGCTTATGCTGAGAACCTAGCTGAGATAAAGCATCAGCAACCTCATTAAGCCGCCAGTCTATGTGATCCACTTGATATCCGCCATGAGTGGGTCTTTAGAGTCACTGCCTGACCCGACAATGTTAGTCACTGCCTGACGATAAGCCGCCATGAGCGGGTCTTTAGAGTCCCATGTCCCTGTAACTTGCTGTGCAACGAGGTCTAAGTCGCCTAAGCACCTGACCCGGCTTAAGTTCATTTCCTTAGCCATGTGGAACCCATGTAGCAAAGCCTCATACTCAGCTGTATTGTTAGTACAGGGAAACATAAGCCATAGGACATAACAAAACTTGTCACCTCTTGGGGAAGATAAAATAACTCCAGCCCCCGAGCCTTCCAATTGTCTGGATCCGTCAAAGTGTATCGTCCAGTACGTACTATCTGGTTTTTCCTTGGGTTGTTGTAGCTCTGTCTAGTCATTAATGAAATCTACCAAGGCTTGAGACTTGATTACAGTCCTGGGCACATATTTCAAGTGGTGTGGCCCAAGCTCAATTGCCCACTTAGCAACCCGGCCTGTAGCTTCTCTATTTTGAATGATATCTCCCAGAGGAGCTGAACTGACCACAGTGATTGGGTGCCCAAGGAAGTACTGTTTCAATTTACGACTAGCCATGAACACTCCAAACACCAACTTCTACCAATGTGGATATCTCTGCTTGGATTCTGATAAAACTTCACTGATGTAATAAACTGGCCGTTGGACTGAGTATTCCTTCCCTGCCTCCTGGCGTTCCACGACAACTGCCACACTGACGACCCGATTATTAGCCGCCACGTACAGGAGCATAGGCTCTTTGTCGATCGGAGCCGCCAAGACGGGCGGCTCAGCCAGCTGCCTCTTAAGTGCCTCAAAAGCCTCATTAGCAGCATCACTCCATATAAAGTTATCAGTCTTTTTCATCATCTAGTAGAGAGGGATCTCCTTTTCCCCCAGGCGGCTTATGAATCGGCTCATGGCCGCAATGCGACCCGCCAGACGCTGCACATCATTGATACAGGCTGGTTTAGACAAAGAAGTGATAGCCTTAATCTTGTCTGGGTTAGCTTCAATGCCCCTCTCTGAAACCAGAAATCCTAGCAGCTTTCCTGCAGGTACCCCAAAAACACACTTGGCCGGGTTAAGCATCATATTGTGCACCCGGAGATTGTCAAAGGTTTCTTTCAATTCCTCAAACAAGGTTTCCTTCTTCCTTGATTTGACTACAATGTCATCAACATAAGCATGAACATTGCGTCCAATCTGCCCATGGAGGCAATTCTGAACACAACGCTCGTAAGTTGCGTGGGCACTCTTGAGTCCAAAAGGCATAGACACATAACAGAAAGCTCCAAAGGGCGTGATAAAAGTTGTTTTCTCCTGGTCTGCAAGTGCCATCTTTATCTGATGATAACCAGAATAAGCATCCAGGAAGCACACACGCTCACAACCCACCGTTGCATCGATGATCTGGTCAATATGGGGGAGAGCAAAGGGATCAGCGGGGCAAGTCTTATTGAGACCTGTATAATCCACACACATACGCTATGTGCCATTTTTCTTGAGCACAAGCACCGGGTTAGCCAACCACTGAGGGTGAAAAACTTCCACTATGAACCCGACAACTAGAAGCCAAGACACTTCTTCTCCAATGGCCTTACGCCTCTCCTCGTTAAAACGACGGAGGAATTGCTTGATTGGCTTCATCTTAGGATCCACATTAAGGTGGTGCTCAGCGAGTTCTCTCGGTACACCTGGCATGTCAGAAGGTTTCCATGCAAAGATGTCCCGATTCTCACGAATGAACTCGATGAGCGCGCTTTCCTATTTGGGATCCATTCCTGTCCCAATGGTGAACTGCTGAGAAGATTCGCCAGGGACAAAATCAACTTGCTTAGTATCTTTAGCAGATTGGGACTTGAGGGGAGGGTCCTTCTTAGTGGTGGGCTTCTTGAGGGGGGTCATATCAGCCGGGTCAACATTGTCTTGATAGAACTTGAGCTCCTCAGAAGCACAAACCGACTCAACATATGTTGCATCTCCTTCCTCGCACTCTTGAGCTATTTTTCTGCTGCCACTTATAGTTATTGTACCTTTTGGACCCGACATCTTGAGCTTGAGGTAAATATAGCAAGGCCGGGCCATGAAATGAGCATAAGCCGGCCACCCAAAGAGGGCGTGGTAAGGGCTCTTGATCTTAACTACCTCAAACCACAGCGTCTCTGCCCTGTAGTTAAATTCGTCACCAAAAGCCACCTCCAGCGCAATCTTTCCCACAGGATAAGCCGACTTGCCTAGCACGACTCCATGAAAAACAGTAGAGGACGGCTTAAGATCCTTCTCCATCAGATTCATCCTCTGAAAAGTGTCATAGTACAATATGTTGATGCTGCTGCCATCATCCATAAGTACCTTAGTAAACTTGTAGCCGCCCACTTGAGGGGCTACCACCAAGGCCAGATGACCCGGGTTGTCCACACGGGGCAGGTGATCCGCTCGGCTCCAAGTGATCGTGTGCTCAGATCAATTCAAATACTGTGGTACTGCCGGCTCAACCATGTGAATTGCCCTTTTACTGACCTTTTGGTCACGCTTGCAAGTGCCCGTAGTAAATACATGGTACTGGCCACCGTTCAATTGCTTGGGATTACTCTGATATCCCGACTGATTGTGCTATTGCTGAGTACCTTGATCAGACTGTTGATTATGACCACCATGGTTCCCTTGGCCCTGATAACCAGAGCTTGAGCCGCCATTGCCAAAACCGGCTCCCTGGAATCCTCCAGAACCTGACCTGCCTAGCGGCCCATTGCCATTGCCATGATGTTGAAACACCTGGTTCCTGAATTCTCGCACGATATGACAATCCTTCCAAGCGTGGGTGGATGGCTTGTTAGGATAACTATGCTTCGGACACGGCCCATTAAGAGCCTCTTCGTAATTTCTGGGCTACCCTCCGGCATACGGCAGCTTGCCGTTGCCACGCTGATTTTTGAACCCTGGATTGGTGTTGGCCACAAAATCTGACCCGCCGTCTGAGAACTTGCGCTTTCCACCATTGCCCTGGTTGTTATCATTATGAACTGGAGCATTCTTTTGCTGACCCTTACCGCCACCGTTCTTCTTGCCCTTTCCAGACTTGTCATCGTCTAAATTAGGATCCTTCGTGCCATCAGAGTCGGCATACCTGGTAAGTGCATCCATGAGATTGCCCATATCCTGGCACTTATGTTTAAGCCACCCTAACTTCTGCTTAAGAGGCAAGAAGTGACAATTCTTCTCGATAATCAGAATAGCTTGAGCCATCGCAATGTTATCTGAAGAGTGGATAATGGTGGCGACTCGGCGAGCCCAATGGTGGGCCGACTCATCCTCACGGTGCACACAATGCTCCAAATCCACAATCGTCATGGGTTGCTTACAAGTCCCCTGAAAATTCTTGATGAAGCGCTCCTTCAATTCTGCCCAAGTGTTGATAGAATTGGGGGGCAGGTTCTTCAACCACGTACGAGCCGGCCCCTCCAACATCATAGTGAAGTACCTGTCACAAACTGCATCGCTGACATCCAACATGTCCATGGCCAGCTCATAGCCCTCAATCCAAGCTGCCGGCTCAAGATCCGCTGTGTAGTTTGGTACCTTACGAGGTCCCTTAAAATCCTTGGGCATGCGCGCACCACGTAGAACCGGCACAAGGCACAGAACTCCGATCGTTCTGGCATTTGATCCGACGACCACCAAAGGTGGAGGGACCACCGGGGGCGGCCGATAAGCCCCCTGGTTTGCTGCTTCCGCTTCTTGACGGGCCCTCGCCTCGTCCATAATTGCTTGATCATCCGTACGACGCCGCTCACTGCTGGAGACTGCTGGCGACTCTACGCGTCGTCTGTAACTACGACTTGGCAAAGGAGTTGAATGCACACACTGCCGACTGTACGAATAATTAGCTTGTTGGGTGATTGCTGTTTGTAACAGCTCAATGGCGTTCCGAGCCTCAATCGCCATTGGCGACTCACCATCAATAGGGAGCGCAGTAAGCCGGGTTGCCGCGGCTACCATGTTGTCCACCGGGTTGGAGAAGTGCCCCGGCGGTGTCACAAAACGCTGTGGTGTCGTCTGGACGAGGGGCGGGTTTGGGCCTGGCAGTTCCCTTCGGGCTGGCTCTGGCTGGTGAGGTTGAGCCGCCACCCTGCCCCCAGGCATCTCAGAAGCCAATTGGGGTATAACTGGCGCTCCTGGAGTACTTGGGCCTGCTCCGGGAGAGTTGAACAAATGCTTAGGATCATAGACTAAGGGCAAATGGCTCTGGTGCCTCCTCCGAAGGAGTGCATCGGATGCGCTTTGATCCAGGCCGATCTGCCACGCTTACGTCCTTAGGCGCTCTGCTTTTTGCATTAACCTGAGCTTGCAGCGCAGTCGTTCAGGTGTTCTCAGCGTTAATGTCTTCCTGGGCCTTGGTCATCTGTTCCTTTATTTTTGCAATCTCTGCATTGCGTTCTGCTTGATTTTCCACAGTGACCTCGGTCCCCAGTAAGGTTGTCAGAGCAGTCACCTGCTCAGACAGGACTTGGGACGGTGGCCTGACCGAATCAGACCCCCCGGAAGTCGGTGCTGACGCGTTAACTATTGCTGTCGCTCCAGCCGCCGTAGATTGGAGAGCTGACACCGTTCCAGCCATGAATATGGTGGCTCGGCACGACAGCTCGTAAAGGTCCAGAATACTGTTGCCATCGGACCAGCCCCCAAGCCCGCCGTCTTCAAGCTGATAGACTGACTCGGCCTCTCCGGTCGAGGACTCATCATATCAGCACACGATAGTCTCTCCTCGAGACTCGGAGTTTTCTTCAAGTTCTGCGCCCTGCACAAAACCAACAAAGACATGCTTCTGGCCAGCTTGAATCCGGGCAGGTTGCGCGCGCCGAGCCGACTCGATGAGGTTGGTGCAGATGTCCGGCTCGGGCCCTGATCCGCCGATCTTGCCAATGAAGACATGAATCTTGCCGAAGGGGACCCGGTACCCGTACTCGATTGAGTCGGCCTCGGGACCCCAGCCGGCGTCGTCGATGTAGAGCTTGCCGCGGTGACTCTTCGTCATCCTGCCAACAGCGTATCCCTCGATCCCTGGGAGAGAGCCCTTCAAGAACTCCAAACCACCGTGTGCTGGCCCCACGGTGGGTGCCAACTGTCGTGGTTTTGTCACGGCAGATGTCCTAGTGTGAGGACTTAGACATGAGGCCATCGCAACTAGGTGATCAGCTTGTCGGGGTTGATCGGAATTGAGAGACGCGAGTTTACCCAGGTTCGGCCCCTCCGATGGAGGTAAAGCCTACGTCCTGCTTTGCATGTATTGCTCGATGATCAATTACAAGGGAGCGGATTCGCTTGACCTAGCTATTGATCGATTGTAACTTAAGTCTATTGGCCTCAGGGACTCGCCTTTATATACAGGTCGAGACCCTGGGCTTACAAGAGTCCGAGTCGTGTTGTGACCCGTGACCGACTATGTTTCTAACTCGCCTTGCCTTCCAAGCAAGGAAACTCTCGGCAGGTGTCTATCTTCTGGGCCTTGAGCCGCCGTCTTCGGGTACTGGGCCGCCAACCGGCTTACCTGGTAAGCCGCCTTGCCAGCCTCGTTCCTCAGCATCGTGGCCCACTTGGTATGTTACCTTACCAGCCCCCATCAGGATGACTTGGCCCAATAGGGCGGGTTATATCGTGGGGTTATCTCCCCAACAGCCACATCATCATCCAACCCTTGCAGTATCCTAGCCGCATCGGGGTCTCGTCCTCCTCTCCCCCGAGCCGTACTGGAGGAGGCAAATCCTCGCGGCCCGCTTTCACACTCGACAAGTTAACCCTGAAGTTGTCAGCGGGGATCGGCCGGCCGTGGAACGTGATTTCCAAGGGCTTCGTTATCACTGCCTTTCCCACATCCACCTTCTGGCCTTAGATCACGTAGAGTACGGTGCATGGGGTTTCGTCAGCCTGCAAAGACATGTATGCGGCGTAAAACATCCAAAAGGCAATGAAAATGGAAGATTTGTAGATATATGTTGGTGCGACATGTAATTACCGTGAGGGCGTCGAGGTCAGCGAAAGACGATGGCCCGCCTAGCACGCTAGAGACAGAGGACGGGCCGCTATGAGCAGATGCGGGTGCGGGTGCGGGAGCAGGTGCGGTTGCGAGAGCAGGTGATGAGGTTGTGATGTTCACCGAGTTGCTCCCGACGAAGCTGGGCATGGGAAAATCATGTGCCGTCTTGTGTGGATTTTCCTTGTAACAGTTGATGACAACCGGGACCAAGTGCGTAGCGAAATCATGTCTGCATGCAGCTACAGCTGCAGCGACTACATGCCGGACAAACTCATTTTGGGCCTGAGTTGCTTTTTCCTCGTCCTCAGCTGCTTTTTTCTCTAACACAAGCTTCACCTTCTCGTCGATGTCCGCCTGACTGAAGAACTTCTTTTTCTACTTCTTGGCCTCCGGGCCCTCGTTATAATAGAACTTCCACGTGGTGCCGTCTCCGACGCCGTGCACAAGTCCATATTGCGGCCGCTGGTCCAAAGGGAGACCCTTCAGTTCGTTCAAGGCCCGGTTGAGAGGGGTGTCCCACTTGGGCCTCATTGACGAAGAGTCGCTTTCGGTCGCAAGCCTGTGTTGCTTCTATTGCAAAAGGAACGTGAACCATTTACGAATGTGTAGTCAACTTGATCAGAAGCTAAATGTAAGGTGGTAAAAGAATAATTACCAGTATTCTAATCAATTTCCTAGTTATTGGGTCTGTGTAAAAAACCTTCTTTTCCTTGTCCCACTTGTACCGGGCCCTGATGAAGTCACGCTCCAACGGGTCGGTGAATTGCGCGAAGGGGTCTGGGATCCCCGCGGCTTCACGTTCCGCGTCCTCCATATCCCATATGGGCCTTTTGCCAAGGTAGCCACGGCTACCGAGGCGTTGTTTCCCCGTGTTCCTTTGCTGAAGCTCCTTGTATTTGTCAGACTTAGCCTTGGCTGCGTCGGTAGCGCAAGTGCCCTTGAACTTTTCGAACTCCTCTTCTGTAAGTGTCGGATTCTCCTCCAAAATCTTGGACAGGGGTTCATCAGCCTCAATAGCTCGTTTCACCCTCCCTTTCCAGGAGGCCAACTCATTGCTGAACATGCCCATGGTGTGCTTGTTAATCTTTTTCATGGCAGGATCTTTCCACGGGTCTTCTATTTCCTCATCCCGGCCGGGGAACTGGAATCTCTTGTGCAGCTTCGTTAGGAGCAACTGCTCCATATTTGGCTTACTCCTTAAGTCATTGTCGTTGATGCTCGCGGTTTCCCGTAGGATGCATCCGACTTGGTTCCCGTAGCACTTGCGAAATTCAGCCAGCTCTAATGGCTCAAATTTACCAGGGTGCATCTTTGTGATCAGCGATCTTCCGATGCCGAGTTTGTTAGGTTTTCGTGTCCTCTTCTTCTGCTTCTTCTTTTCGTTAGCGGGTTCGGCGCCGGTACCTTCCGCGCCAGTCTCGACGCCACCATCGGTGCCAGTGCCATCGGTGTCGATGTCGGCGTCATTATCATCGTCAAGGCCCTGCAAACCTTGACTGTGCTGACTAGACAAAAAGTCAGGGTAATCATGTTCATGGTCATATTGTATGTCGTCTGCAGCATGGTCAGAAGCCCCGGTTCTTCGTTGTTCGACATGTTTCCTACGATTAAGTCTGCTCGTTTAATTCTTAAACTATAATAGAATGAGTAATGACATAAAAAAGGTCTATGGTTTACCGGAATGCCGTTTCATTCCCGTCGCAGCAATTCCTGGGCACTCGATATGCCTACTTTCTAGCACAAGTCATGTCGAAATTCACGGGCAATTTCGGCATGACGTTTGCTAAAAAGTGGACATATTGAGCGCCTGAAATTCGTCGGAACGGAAATGAATCAACATTCTGGCAAAACATAGGCCACTCGCATAGTTTTCCCTGCAAACAACCATCATTTTCCAAACATCACATGTCAAAATTACATGTCCACATATCACATGTACTGTCCACTTCAAATTTGTATATAACATGAAGAAAAATATAGAACTTGAAGAAAAATGCCCTAGAGTACTAGCACATCATCATCCATCATTAACCCTAAATTCAGCACTTGTCAAATTTCATATAGGGTTCATATATACTCTAGAGCATTCTAGGATATTTTTTTGAATTTGATCCTAGGGTTCATACACTCCAAATTTGAATTCTAGGACATTTTTTTGAGTTTGATGCAAGGGTTCACACTCCAAATTTTAGTACTAGGAAGTTTTAATCCTAGGGTTCAGACTGTCCTAATTTGAACCAGCCTAATTAACTACGTAATTTGATGAGGAGGAGGAGGAGGAGGTCATCACCTCGGGCATCGGCAGAGGTAGGTCGAATCGGCCGATGGTGCAGCGTTGGGGTCGGGGGGGGGGGCTCGGGCGACGGTGAGGGAGGGGCATGGTGTCGGGGTCGGGGCTCGGGGGTCGGCGACGGCGAGGGAGGCGGCGTCCATAGATGGCGACGACGGCGGCGTCGAGATGATGGTGACGGCGGCGCTCGGGGGAGAGGGAGTGATGAGAGGGAGAGAGGGGATCAAATGGAGAGAGGGAGACGGTTGGGGTAGACAAAGTAAGAATAACAATAGCGCGTTTTACCGAAACACGCTATAGCTAGGTGAATAGCAGTAGTGGGTTTCTGTAAAACGCGCTATAGCTAAGTCAATAGCCGTAGCGCGTTTCTGAAAAGCGCGCTATAGCTAAGTCAATAGCCGTAGCGCGTTTCTGGAAAACACACTACTGCTATTTTTTCCCTCTTTTCATTTTCTTTTTTCCTTTCTCCTTTTTCTTTTGTTTCTACTTTAATTTTCTGTTATTGTTTTTTATTTGCATTTTCATTTTTCCTTTCTCCTTCTTCTTTTTCTTTTCATTTTCTTTTCTTTTCTTTTCTTTTCCGAGAGACGACGTGACGACCGAGCCGGAAGCATGCATGTGCATGGTGGGAAGAAGAGAAGGGGAAATATCTAAGGGATATATATTACATCATTTGACCGATAACGGTTAAGTGCGTATACAAAATAGGAACATATATTTTACATCATTTGACCGATAATGGTTTCTTAGCGTCGACGTTTTCGTTTTTGAGTGAGCTTCTTTCCCTTCTTGTTCGTTGCCGAATAATTGAGCCCCTCATTGTGAATTTTCCTTTTCCATGGAGTACGATCCTTCTTAAGTAATGTAGTATTGATTCTTCTTCTGACGTATGCTTCATCATCATCGTCATCTTCCCTCATCGGGTTGCCGTACTGGTCGTAGTCTTCCTCGTTGGTGACTCCATCCATTCCGATGATGTTCATTTTGCCTCTCCTCACAACAACACGACTGGGATTGCTTTCGTCGGTTATGAAGAAGCATTGTGTCACGTGCTTAGCATGTACCCATGGCTCGTTTTTTGCGTTGGCATTCACGGTATCACTCTTAGCATCGGGTATAGACATGGTAGTTAAATACCGGTTTTCTCTTTCGACATTCTTAGCCCATCTGACACGAAACATCGTTGCACTGTGCAGTCCAGAGTAGTTAAGCTCCCAGATCTCCTCGACCCTTCCATAGAATCTTTCAGGTGCGGCGTTGTCGCTGGTCATGCATTCCATCGTCTCCCCTGAGTTCTGAAAATCACTGTTTTTATCTTTGGCCTCCGTGTAGAACGTGTATCCATTGATATCGTATGCCTGATAGGTCACGAGGTTGGGCGCGGGGCCATGTGCTAAGGCGTATATGAGGTTGGTCACGAGGTCGGGATTAGCAAGAACATTTTGTTTGAACCAAGTCAAGAAAGTGAGGTTGTGCTCTCTAATAACTTCGGTGTCCGTCTTGCGCAGCCCCAAGTCACGATACTTCTTTGCGATGGTTTCTTGCTGCAGTGTCACGAAAGGATCTACAATGTTTAGGTGATGTAGCACTACTAAGTTTGCTATGTCAAAGTCGTTGCGTCGATCCGAGTAACCCACATGCATTTCCCTGCGACTGTTAGAGTGACCTTCTCCTTCGAGCCTCCCAAGGTGCTTCTTAACATGCAAACCAACAACAGGGTCTCTGCCATATATATAATTCTCATAGAAAGAGATGCACTCTTGGGTCAGATAGCCCTGGACGATGCTTCCATCTGGATGTGACATGTTACGAACGAATCCTTTGATGACCCCATTCATCCTCTCGAACGGCATCATGCTGTGCAGGAATGTCGGTCCCAGGTCTATTATGTCGTCCACAATGTGGACACACAGATGCACCATGACGTCAAAGAACGCGGGCGGGAAGTACATCTGAAGCTCATTTAGTATCACAATGATCTCTTCCTGTAGCCTTCGGAGCTGCTTCACACTGATCGACTTTCGAGAGATAACGTCGAAAAAGTTGCAGAAACCAATAAGCGTGTCATGAATGTGCTTGTCCATTATCCCTCTTAGGGCAATGGGTAGTATCTGCATCATCATCACATGACAGTCATGAGACTTCATTCCGCTGAACCTTTTCTTCTTCGTGTCTATAAATCTGCTTATCTTCCCACAGTTACCGGAACTAACTTTGATTCAGGTAAGGCACTTGAAGAATTGATCGATCTCCTTCGGACTTAAGGTAAAGCAAGAAGGGGGGCAATAATTCTCTTCCTTCTTGTTCACTTTTTTCACTTGTACTCCGTCTCCGTCTCCGTCTCCTCTGACTTTTTACGGGACGGCATGTGGAGATCTTCCCCGATTTTCAAATCTTCCAAGTCTCTTCTTGCCTTCGGCCCATCCTTGGTCTTATCCGTCATGTTCATCAGTGTCGCTAGCAAGCTCTCAAGGACATTCTTCGTGATATGCATTTGATCAAGGCAATGAGGCATGTCGAGTTTGGGCCAGTACTCCAAGTCCTAGAAAACAGACCTTGTTTTCCATACCTTTAGCAGCAGCTTCGGTGCCTTTTTCATCGTCTTTCCCCGCGCAGGGCACTGTTCCTAGTTTTTCCACAGCTCATCGATTTTGGCACCGCTCCGCTTACATGGAGGTCCTCGATGCTCAGCCTCACCATTGAATAGATCTCCACGGTTTCTCCACGGGTCGTCCTGCGCGAGCCATCTTCGATGGCCCATGTACACGATTTTCCCAGACCCGCCATCTTTTGTTGACGTTAACTGCTGAGACATTGTATCATCCATGCACTGCGTGCATCCGCAATATCCGTGGCACACCTATCCTGTGACATATCCATACCCGAGATAGTCATGCACCGTCGTCATCAGCATGGCTCTTGATACGTCTCCAACGTATATACTTTTCCAAACACTTTTTCTCTGGTTTTGACCTCTAATTTGCATGATTTGAATGGAACTAACCCGGACTGACGCTGTTTTCAGCAGAACTACCTTGGTGTTATTTTTTGCAGAAATAAAAGTTCTTGGAATTGGATGAAACTTTTTGTGAATTATTTTTGAGAATTATAATGAATTATGGAGCGAAGACCTGCCGGAGGGGGTGTGCCAGGGGGCCACCACACATCAGGGTGCGCCCCCCTAGGTCGCGCCCTGATGGCTTGTGGGGCCCTCAAGACTCCTCCGACCCTAATTCCAGTCCTATAAAATCACATCTTCAGAGAAAAAAATCACAAAGAAGTTTTCATCGCGTTTCACGAGACGGAGCCGCCACCACCTCCTGTTCTTTCTCGGGAGGGCTGATCTGGAGTCCGTTTGGGGCTCCGGAGAGGGGAAATCGTTGCCGCCGTCATCACCAACCCTTCTCCATCAACACCACAATGATGCTCACAACCGGGAGTGAGTAATTCCTTTGTAGGATTGTTGGACGATGGTGGGATTGGATGATATTGATCATGTAATCGAGTTAAGTTTGATAGGGCTTGATCCCTAGTATCCACTATGTTCTGAGATTGGTGTTGCTATGACTTTGCTATGCTTGATGCTTGTTACTAGGGCCCGTGTGCCATGATTTCAGATCTGAACCTATTATGTTTTCATGAATATAAGAGTGATTTGGATCCTATCTTGGAAGTTGTATGCACCTATTACGTGTCATGATCTACATACCCCAAGGTGACAATAATTGGGATTCTTTCCAGTGATTGCCGTAGTTTGAGGAGTTCATGTATTCACCATTTGTTAATGCTTTGTTCCGGTTCTCTATTAAAAGGAGGCCTTAATATCCCTTAGTTTCCAATAGGACCCCGCTGCCACGGGAGGGTAGGACAAAAGATGTCATGCAAGTTCTTATCGCAAGCACGTATGAGTATATACGGAATACATGCCTACATTACATTGATGAATTGGAGCTAGTTCTGTGTCACCCTAGTGTGTAACTGTTATATGATCAATGTCATCTAAATCATTATCCATCACCGATCCACGTGCCTACGCTTTACATATACTGAATCTTGCTAAGTTACTATTGCTACTGCTACTGTCACAACTGCTACAAAATTGTTGTTGTCACTACTACTGTTACTTTTGCTACTACTATTTGTTGTGCTACTAAACCTTTGCTGCAGAGAGATATCCCAGGTGCGGTTGAATTGACAACTCAACTGTCAAGGCCAATAAATATTCTTTGGCTCCCCTTGTGTCGAATCAGTAAATTAGGGTGAAATACTACCCGTGAAGACTGTCGCGATCCCCTATACTTGTGGGTTATCAATACCTTTTTCTGGCGCCGTTGCCAGGGAGCAGAGCTCTATTTATTATGTTAACTTGAGGATATCCAATTGCCACTATGAAGAAGCTGAAAGATAATCGAACTAAGATCGTCCCCTCTTGCACGAGAGGAGGTAAGGACCTGCCATCTAGCTCTGCTTTTGATTCACCTACTGTTCTGAATCAGCTTGTTACACCACCACATGTTGATCGTCCCGATATGCCACATTAACTTGATGATGCTACCTCTGAAATTAATAATGATACTATTGCTACACATGTTGAAACTGGAACTGTGCCACTGAATGAATTACTTGATGCTCATCTTGCTAAAGCTAGAGAACTTGAAAATGTTGAAACTGATGAGGACTTTGAATCACCTATTATACCTCACTCTCCTAATAGATATGAATTGCCTCATGTACCTGAAGGCTATGTCACGGATAAGTAAACAGCTAGTGATTTCTTTGCTTGTGAAAATAGAGATAATTTGAAAAAACTACTATGCAAACTGAAAGAAAAATCTATGATGGAGAAAATGAAATATGATCCTAAATTTGCTACTTCTCCTATATTTGTTACTGATAAGGATTATGAATTCTCTGTTGACCCTAAGTTAATTCCTATAGTAGAATCTGATCCTTTCCATGGTTATGAAAGTGAAACTATTATTGAACACCTTATGAAACTGAATGATATTGCTGCTCTGTTTACCAATGATGAAAAGATACGCTACCATTATATCCTTAAGCCTTTTCCTTTCTCGCTAAAAGGTGAGGCTAAGGAATGGTTTCTTTCTCTTGCTCCTGGTTGTATGCGTAGTCCACAGGATATGCTCCATTATTTTTTTGCAAAATATTTTCCTGCTCATAAGAAAAAAAGCTGCCTTACAGGAAATATTTAACTTTGTGCAAATTGAAGAAGAGAATCTCCCTCAAGCTTGGGGGAGGCTTCTTCGATTACTTAGAGCTTTGCCTGATTGTCCTCTTAATAAAAATGAAATTCTCGATATCTTTTATAATGGACTATCCGATGCTTCTAGGGACTTCCTAGATAGTTGTGTTGGTTGTGTTTTCAGGGAAAGAACTGTCGGTCAAGCTGTAGAATTATTGAATAACATATTGCAAAACACCGATGATTGGACACTTCCTGAACCATCCCAGGAATCTATTCAAAAGAAGAGAGGTGTTCTATTCCTCAAACCTGAAGATATGCAAGAAGCGAAAAGATCTATGAAGGAGAAAGGTATTAAAATTGAGGATATCAAGAAACTACCATCGAAAAAATACATGGACATGATAACCCGACACAGGTAGTAGAGGCAAACTCTCTCCGCTCCTTTAGTGAAAATGATATACCTTACAATAAGTCTCTTGAACAATGCATGGATGAATATGATAATTATGTTGTTAAACAAGAACACTTCAACAACTATGTTAAGGATCAATTGAGACGTAAAGCTATGATGATAGACAGCTTAAGTGACTTGATGTTTAGAATTGCTAATGATGTAAAAGGTCTAGGTAAACATGCTTCTATGGTTCATACCCAACTAGACCAAGTTGCTAAGTCACAAAATGATTTGCTTGCTGAAATAAATAATAATATGAATGATCATGCTGTTAGAGTAATGACTAGGGGAGGTCGTATGACCCAGGAACCTCCCTACCCAGAAGGTCATCCTAAAAGAATAGAACAGGATTCTCAGAGAATTAATGTTGATTCACCTAGTTCCTCTAATAAGAAAAAGAAGAAGAAAAATGATAGGAACTTGCATGCTGCTAGTGAACCTGTTATAGAAACACCTACCGAGAAACAAAATGATGTTTCTATTTCTAATGCTGAAACACAATCTGATAGTGAACATGCACCTAGTGATAATGAAAAGGAAGATGAAAATGATACTGTGCATGTAGATGCTCCACCAGATAGTAACAAAGAACATGATAATGATGTAGAGATAGAACCCGCGGAGGATCTTGATAACCCACCTCCTAAAAATAAATGTTATGATAAGAGATACTTTGTTGCTAGAAAACATGGAAGGGAAAGAGAGCCATGGGTGCAAAAACCCATGCCATTCCCTCGTAAGCCTTCTAAGAATAAGGATGATGAAGATTTGAAAGCTTTGTTGAAATGATTAGACCCGTGTTTTTGCGTACTCGCTTGACTAATATACTGAAAATGCCTCTGTATGCTAAGTATATGAAGGATATTATTACCGACAAAAGAAAGATACCTGAAATTGAAATTTCTACTATGCTTGCTAAATTTTTTTTGATGGAGGAATACCCAAGAAGCTAGTGGATCCTGGCATACCCACAATACCTTGCTCTATTAAAAGAAACTATGTTAAAACTGCTTTATGTGATTTAGGAGCCGGTGTCAATGTTATGTCTTTCTCCCTTTATAAAAGACTTGATTTGAGTACGCTTACACCTACTCAGATATCTTTGCAAATGGCTGATAAGTCCACTGCTATACCTATTGGAATTTGTGAGGACGTTCCTGTTGTGGTTGCAAATGTTACTATCTTGACAGACTTTGTTATTCTTGATATGCCCGAGGACGACAATATGTCGATCATCCTTGGTAGACAATTCTTAAATACCGCAGGGGCTGTTATTGATTGCAATAAAAGCAAGGTTACCTTCCACGTCAATGGCAAGTAACATACCGTGCATTTTCCGAAGAAGCAAACTTTGGTTAATAATATTAATGTCATTGAGCCTACTCCCACGGTTATCATTGGAAGCAACACAATTCCTCTACCTACTGTCAAGAAGAGATATTATAATCTTATTGTTGGGGAGATGCAAATCCCCATTGAGGTAACCTAGTGACATACGAAAATTCTTCGGTTTCATGATAACCGGAAGCGGATGTTAATAAGACTTGATCAACCTTATTAATGGATCCTTTTCGGAAAGGCATGTGATTGATGAATTTAGTACTCACAACCCTCTGTATCAAAAGTTCATCCTCTGTTATTTTTAGTTTATATAAAATAAATTAGCATAGATTTCCGTTTTTCTGCTTTTCCTGTGCGTAGAAAAATGTCAGAAAATAAAAAGTCTCAGATTGCCACCAAATTTTAACATGAATTTTTCTGGAATAAATATTTTTTGGCATAAAAACAATAGCAGGGGACTGCACCTATGTGGCACCACACATCAGGGGCCCCCCCTAGGCCGCACCCTGATGGCTTGTGGGGCCCACAGGGGCCCCCTGCCTTATCCCTTCGTCCCACACTCTCTCCTACCTCCAGCAAAAAATTTCTAGCCATCTCTCTCCCGTGTTCTTCACCTAGAAAGTGAAATTTTTGATCTCTTTGCTCGAAACTGTTTTGAGGAATTGTTCCTTGGTATGTGACTCCTCCATTCCTCCAATTAGTTTTTGTTTTAGTGGTTTATATTTTGTATAATGTGATGCACTTGGTGCTACAAAAAATGAGCTTGCATGTTGAATTCTTTGAGTTCCAAGTAGTATGAATGCTTGATATGGCCTCTAGGCATCCATATGAGTAGCTGCTATCAATCTTGTGAAGTTTTATTGACATAAATTTGTGGCTCAAAAATTTCAGAAATTTGTGCTTAGGAAAATGAATTTCTTGAGGAAATGTTCTTCACGCCGGATCCCCAAGGGAGTTGCTAGGAGAATTCAGGACTAAGATATCAACCTTATTCGCAACACGGAGGTTAGGCCATGCGAATGGCCACGTACACCCTTCATGAGCGAAGCGGGTTTCTATGAAGAGTTCACGCAATTCATTGCAAATGCCGGGCTGACCAACTTCCTCGCAGATGAGTGTGACTAATACTATCTCCTTACCAATTCCTTCGTGCAAAATTTTTTCTTCGAAAATACGCTCGGTGCTCCCATAGTACGTTTTGATCTTTATGCCACCCATTATGAATTGCCTCTACATGAATTTTGTGAAATATGTTTGCTTCCTTCTGACGGAGGAATGCGTGAACCTAAACCCGAGGAGTTTGATGACTTCCTCCAAACCTTAACTGTGGGAGAAACTAGGGGCGTGTCACACGCTAGAGCTACTAGTTTGCAATTTCCTTCTGTGCACTATTTTCCTCTATTTATCGGGAAATGCATAACTGCCATGGAACAGGGTGGTGGCCTCAGTGCCCCTACCCTTGCTATTTTATGTCGTGCACTTTATGGTGATAACACTTACGACTTAGGAGCTATTGTTGCGCGTTGATTAAATCTTAACCGAAACAAAGGTAAGATTCATGGTGGTATTTACGCCACTCGCTTGGAAACTCGTTTTGAAGTGGCTATACGCCCTACTGATTATTTGTTGCCTAATGTTTATATTGATCACCAATCTATGGTGGAACACCAATTTCTTGAGGAACCATGAACACCACAGCATATTCGTTACAGCTTAGTGTTCAGCGAGACAACTTGCTTATTCCTTTGCCTGCACCCTCTTTGTTTAACTATATATCATGCCAGGCACGGATACAGAATAATAACAGAAGATATAACTGCTTACCGGAATGAGTTGGCTGCTGCGGAGGCCGAGGCCCAGGCATGGGATGCTCGGGTGCCCCAGCAGAAACACTTTCCCGGACCTGATGGCTATTATTAGTGGTGATCACCAAGCTAAGCAAACGCCTAAGCTTGGGGGAGTACGTATTTCTCACCGACATTACATTCATGTTCACACACTTCATATAAATTGTCGGTGTTCATCCTCTTGCATTGTATATCCATATTAGTTTTTTTTGCTTTCTTCTTGTGTGTTTGAAAAACTTTGGAAAAATCAAAAATATTTCTCGCTTCTTTTTAGTTTTCTCTCCCGCTAAATTATCTTAGTACTAAAAAGAAAACCCAAAAAGATTTCCTTTGCATGTTGGGAGCTTTCCCGTGTAAATAGTTTTTCTCGTTCTTGTTTTCCCTTAAGTTTATTTGCTTGCTTGAGAAAAACAAAAACTCTAAAAATATTTCAGTGTGTTTCTCTGAATTTCTTTCCTTTTTGTCAAGTCTTTGAAAGGAGAAGACCACGATAAAAATGTTGAGTGGCTCTTATATGCTTTATTAATGATCTCACTGAGATCCAATATTACCTTGTCTTCTCCTTTGTCAAAAACTGCCCTGCAGGTTCCAGCTTAGTCCACGGTATTCTTGCACTATTATTATTATCACATCATTCGGTCATGCAAGTGAAAGGCAATAATGACAATATTTGACGAAGTGATCATGGCAAGGGAAGATGGTATGAACTCTTCTTGTTTTCCGTTTTTGTAAATATGTTTAGCTCGTTTGATCTTGATTCGGTATATTATGAGTGAACATGTTCATGATGACAATTAGAGATTATAGCTTTTCATGCCATGCTTAAATAGCTAGTAGTGAATAATGATTTATCTTATAGATCAACATGCATTAAAATGGTTATGATGTGGTATGGTAGTATGGTATTTCCCTCTGAGAAATTCAAGCGGCTTGACTTGGCTCATGTGTAAACATGTAATTGATTCAAAACCAATGTAGCCTTCATGATATTTAAATTCAGAGTGTTCATATCCTACTCATGCTATGTCCAATGTTAATTATTCGCAATGCATGCTCATGACCATTTTCGCTATCTAGCTGGTCGCTTCCCAACCTATTGCTAGCCTTCACCTGTACTAAGCGGAAATGCTGCTTGTGCATCCAAAACCTTTAAACCGAGTTATTCCGCATCAGTCCACCATACCTACCTATATGCGGTATTAACCTATATGCCGCATCAGTCCACCATACCTACCTATATGCCTTCACCTGTATGAGGTGGTCAATATCTTCCATGCTAAGTAAGTTATTCTCAAGACGGTCGTTTATTCACCGTCATTGCACGAGAGAGGCTGGTAAAAAGGATGCCCAGTCCTGTATAATCAAAAACTAATTAAACAAAACTCCTTGGGACAGTTAATATGTTGGCAGGCATCCATGGATTCGGCCAGCCATGGTTTTTGTATGGATGGCGGATAGGAGTAAACTTTACTATTCTGTTTGGGAACCGCCAATAATGAGTTTAGCATGGAAGATATTGAAAACCTTTGTCGTGACGTTGACAGGAAAAGTGCACCACTCAAAACTATATTCCGATTCTGTTTTAAAACTTGAGCTCTGGCACCTCTGCAAATCAATGCTTCCCTTTGAGAAGGGCCTATCTATTTTTTTATGTTGAGTCATCATCCTCTTACTAAAAGCACCAGACCGGAGAGCACTATTGTCACTTTTATGCATTGAGTCTAGTTAATGTTGGATACGAGCATGACTGGATCTTTTCTATTCTGAATTATAATGTTTAGTCGCTGCTTGAACCTCAGAGGTGCTCTGCATTTATGTTTTGCTGTCTCAGAAAGGGCTAGCGAAATCATGTCACCATATTATATCATGATCGTTTTGATAAATTGTTGGCATGTGAGATATCTTATTATTTCCTTGCTAGTTGGTTATGTATTGCCATGAGTTGATATGATTTCTAATTGCTATCATGGATGTGGTTATTTATAATTTATGCTGAAACTTGAACACTAGCTAAGAATGTGTATACCGACGAGAACAAAAGAGTTTGTAAAAGTTTTTTTATCACTTTCAGTTTGTCAACTGAATTGCTTGAGAACAAGCAATGATTTAAGCTTGGGGAGTTGATACATCTCCAACGTATCTAGTTTTCCAAACACTTTTCCTCTGGTTTCGATCTGTAATTTACATGATTTGAATGGAACTAACCCAGACTGACGCTGTTTTCACCAGAACTACCTTGGCGTTATTTTTGTGCAGGAATAAAAGTTCTTAGAATTGGATGAAACTTTTTGTGAATTATAATGAATTATGGAGCGAAGACCTGTCAGAGGGAGTGTGCCAGGGGGCCACCACACATCAGGGCGCGCGCCCCTAGGCCGCGCCCTGATGGCTTGTGGGGCCCTCGAGGCTCCTCCGACCCTAATTCCAGTCCTATAAAATAACATCTTCGGAGAAAAAAATTAGAGAGAAGTTTTCATCGCGTTTCATGAGACGGAGCCGCCGCCACTTCCTGTTCTTCCTCGGGAGGGCTAATCTGGAGTCCGTTTGGGGCTCCGGAGAGGGGAAATCGTTGCCGCCGTCATCACCAACCCTTCTCCATCAACACCGCAATGATGCTCACAACCGGGAGTGAGTAATTCCTTTGTAGGCTTGCTGGACGGTGGTGGGATTGGATGAGATTGATCATGTAATCGAGTTAAGTTTGATAGGGCTTGATCCCTAGTATCCACTATGTTCTGAGATTGGTGTTGCTATGACTTTGCTATGCTTGATGCTTGTCACTAGGGCCCGAGTGCCATGATTTCAGATCTGAACCTATTATGTTTTCATGAATATAAGAGTGATTTTGATCCTATCTTGCAAGTTGTATGCACCTATTACGTGTCATGATCCGCATACCCCAAGGTGACAATAATTGGGATTCTTTCCGGTGATTGTCGTAGTTTGAGGAGTTCATGTATTCACCATGTGTTAATGCTTTGTTCCGGTTCTCTATTAAAAGGAGGCCTTAATATCCCTTAGTTTCCAATAGGACCCCGCTTCCACGGGAGGGTAGGACAAAAGATGTCATGCAAGTTCTTATCGCAAGCATGTATGACTATATACGAAATATATGCCTACATTACATTGATGAATTGGAGCTAGTTCTGTGTCGCCTTAGTGTGTAACTGCTATATGATCAATGTCATCTAAATCATTATCCATCACCGATCCACATGCCTACGCTTTACATATACTGAATCTTGCTAAGTTACTATTGCTACTGCTACTGTCACAACTGCTACAAAAGTGATGTTGTCACTACTACTGTTACTTTTGCTACTACTATTTGTTGTGCTACTAAACCTTTGCCGCAGAGAGATATCCCAGGTGCGGTTGAATTGACAACTCAACTGTCAAGGCCAATAAATATTCTTTGCCCCCCTGTGTTGAATCAATAAATTAGGGTGAAATACTACCCGTGAAGACTGTCGCGATCCCCTATACTTGTGGGTTATCAACTCTCATATAGAAATACTCACCTTTGCTGGCGTCCCATGTCTTGGCCAGTGTTTTCCATAATGTGTCTAACTCCTCTTGAAGTAGCCACGGATATGGATTAATATTATTTCCCATTTGTTTCGGCCCTTGAATCAGCATGCTCATGTGTATGTATTTTGACTTCATGCACAACCAGGGGGGAGGTTGTACATCCATACAAACACGGGCCATGTGCTATGGTTGGTGTTTTGGTTGCCAAACGGATTCATGCCATCGGTACTCGCGCCAAGCACGATGTTCCTTGCATCAGCTGCGAAATTTCGATATTCAGCATTGAATGCTCTCCACTGGCTTTCATCCGCGAGGTGTCTCAGCTTCGGATCATCTCCATCGTCGAGCTTTTTCCTCTCCGCGTGCCAACGCATGAGCTTTGCTTCCTTAGGATCTACGAAATAATGTTGCAGATGGGGAGTGATCGGCATGTACCATACAACTTTCTAGGGAAATTTCTTTCTGGCCTTCTTGTATCGAGAAGCATTGCAGACCGGATAACTGGTTTTTTCTGCGTGCTCCTTCCGATAAATGACGCAATCGTTGATGCATGCATGGTATCTAATGTGCGGCAGATCAAGAGGGCACATGATCTTCTTGGCCTCATCCACACTAGTAGGACATAGATTCCCCACGGGAAGAACCTTCTTTAGGTACTTGAGAAGCTCATCGAGGCTTATGTCGGTCCATTTGTTTTTAGCCTTCGTCTTTAGAAGATCGAGCGTGAATTCAAGCGGATCACCTCGGGATCGCAACCATCATACAATGGAGTGTTCAAGTGTAACTCCAGTTGCTCCAGCTTGGCCTCCTCTCTAGAAGCAGCTCTGTCGGTACTCGTCTCCTTGCGAAGCAGCTCTCGAACATGAGGGTCCCGCACGATTGAATTTAGTAGCGACGAAGGCTGCGGCGTGTCCACGTCTTCTACGCTGACATGTCCGGCCTCTTCTCCGCCACCTTGTCCGGCCTCTTCTCCGCCGTCATGTCCGGCCTCTTCTCCGCTGCCATGTCCGACTCCTTCTCCACCGCCATTGTCGGTCATCTTTTCGTCTGGACCCATGTCGTCATTGGCTATTCCGTCGGCGTCCTCATCATCGTCATCTTAAATTATCCATCGAGTATAGCCATCCATGAAACCAGTCATGAGCAGGTGCGCCTTCAAACGACCATGCTCATAGGGGTCCAGCCAAACTCCTCCTTTGCATCTTCGACACGGACATAAGATCTCTGTTCGGTTATTTTCATTCATGTCCTGCACTGCCGATCGCAACCACCTTTCCACCATTGTTCCACTGACCATCATGATCGCCTGAGCGGTAATAATAAGCAAATTCATTATAAAAATGCATGCATGCATCAAAGTCATACAAAAATTTGGCATGACCTTCCCTAAAAATAGGACAGATAGAGTTTGTCCGAAATTCGCAGAAACGGAAATAAATCGACATTTCGGCAAAACATAGGCAACTCAAGCACAATTCGGCGGCAACTCATGCCACACGCACAATTAGGTCAATATATCGCACACACACAAATATTTCCATTCTTCCAAAGCACAAATTTTCACTCACCTATCTCAAGATAGAGATCGATCGAGCACGGTGATGAGGTCGATCCGTGTGTCTCCACACACCTACCTACCTAGCTAGCTAGTGATCAAAAGTGGACAAAGATTACTTCTTGGCATGGCTAGATCTAGTTAGGGATGTAGATAGGTCACTTCATTAATTTGGTAGATCTATCTAGCTAGTTGGGAAAGGAGATGTCTCTAACTAATGGAGGGGGAGGAAAAGTGGGGAAAAAGAGAAAGGGGTTGCATTAATGGAGGTGGTTTAGTAGTTAGGGGCATTAAAGAGAGAGAAAGAGAGCTAGAAGAAAGAGAGTAGTGGGGGAGGAGAATAAGTAGTGTGGAAGAAGCAAAGTGAGGGAGAGAGGAGAGGGGAGGGGAAAGTGAATGGAGAGAGGAGAAGGGAGGGGGAAAGGGGGGCGGGAGAAGTTGGCAGCCTGCGCCTTAGCAGTAGCGCGAGCAAGGAAAACGCGCTACTGCTAAACTGTTAGCAGTAGCGTCGGGCTACGGGAACCGCTACTGCTAAGTGGGGCCCACCATGTGGCACATCATAGCTTTAGTTGTAGCGACAGGTCTGCCGCGCTACTGCTAACACTTTAGCAGTAGCGCGCTTCCATCGGGCCGCGCTACTACTCGTATAAGCCTGGTAACCCTGATGTGGTTCGCATAGCCGTAGCGCCTTTTGTGAGGGATGCGCTACTGCTAAAGATATAGCAGTAGCGCCCGTGTAACCAGCGCGCTACTGAAACTTAGCTGTAGCGCCGTCAGTAAAAGCGCGCTACTGCTAAGGTTCTGTGTATAAGCTTTCTCCTAGTAGTGTCCATGACGGAGGCGGAGGAGGAGGATGTGTCTATGAGGACGGGCAGGTGGAAGACTCGGATCCCACCTAGTCTGGTAACTACCCACAACAGCAGTCCTACACCCAGATGGGCACACAACAATGCTATACCCAGACCTGCATTGGCACATAGCAACAACATCATTGGGCAAGCGGACAACAACAGCAGGAGAAGGAGGACGACGAGGATGATGATCAGGATGATACTGCCGGCGATCCGAAGAAGGGTAGAGGAAAAGCTACAACATGCGAGAGGACGATCCTTTGTGCGATGCATGGTTGTCCACTAGCTTCAATCTGATCCATGGCATGGAGCAAAAGGGCACAACTTTTTGGAACAACAATTATCGAGCAAGTAAGTTGATCACTAGCCGGATATGCATAGTATTGATGATCACTAGTCGGACATACATAGTTTTCTAGACGGATATGCAAAGTTTTGTTGCCGGACACACATAGTTTTATTGATCAATAGCCGGATATGCATAGTTTTGTTGATCACTAGCCGGATATGCTTAATTTTGTTGTTAACTAGCCGAAAATGCATTGTTGACAATGTTTCACTTTATAGCCTTATCGTGCTTGTTTGGTGTTCAAGAAGTTGGAGAAGAAAAACTTCACCGTCATGCATTGTTGGTTGAAGTTGAATGGGCGACCGAAGTGGAACATTTTCATAGCCAAGAACGCCGCCCAAGCTACTGAGGAAGAAACCAGTGACCCATCGACCTAACCCAAGAACCATCGAAGAAGGTTAGAAGAGGGTTTCGATGAAACAAGTGGGAGGAGGAGAGGGCAAAGCGAGAAGGTGTGGCGGCCAAGTTGACAGAGAGGTTCAAGGACATCTTGTCCAAGAAGGAGGAGGCATATGTCAAGCGCTCGGACCTCAAGGAGGAAAAAAGGCGGAGAGGTTCAAATTGTTGATGGAGGCGATGGACAAGAAGCTCAAGCTCGAAGAGAGGAGGACCATCTTCGAAGAGAGGAAGCCCACACTTGGGGAGAAGAAGGTGAAGATCGCCGCCAATGCGAGGACGCAAGATGTTGTCCTTGAATGTGGGCTCTTTGGATGCCGACGGAAGAATGATCGTGCAATCCGTACCAGATGTTGCAGCTACAGAAAGATGAGTCGATAGCAGCGGACAATGAGGACACAGCGGAGGTGGAGGTGCAGGCGGAGGCTGCCTACGTGACGGCGGCGACATGTTGATCTGGGAGGAAGGCTAGGATTGTTGGTCCAGCAGGGTAGAAAATTGCAGGGACTGCCGGGCTGATATTCTTTTGGATTCGGGCATGTAAAAACTAAGCATAGTGATATGGTGGTAGTGTGATCTGACACACTATGTGGACCGGACTATATTTGAATTTCAAATTGCCCTTTACTGTCGGACATATATATGATAGCATTGGATGGCCGCCTTCTGCATCCATGTCCGCGGACTACCCCCCTCCCCCCCCCCCCCCCCCCCCCGGCTTCCGCGGACGGATGCCGGAGGGAATTTTTGGTAGGCGTTGGATATGCCCTAATCGCCCTTATATACCATAATGATACAAAACATGGTTAAACTTGAAGTTGTTGCTACTTCCAAACATATTATCTCATCCTGGCTCAGTCATTTTACCACTCTATGATGCAATGATATATTCCTAGAGATCAAAAAGATGGCCAAGTACATGAGTGGCTAGCTGTTGTAGCATTTCTACTTTTTGTGGGTTCTTAGATCCTTCTTCGGCTAATAGTTCTCCCTTTCTAGATCAAAAGAAGACGAAACATGCTTTCACTCCGCTATATTATATAGCAACCACATGATACAACAAGCTTGCTAGGGCCGCAACACAACATAGCCCAAAAGAAAAACGAGAGAAAGAAATAAGAAACAAATGCCGACACTGGCAGATCGACGAAACGAAGATGACCCGCAACTGCTGCCCCCTTCGGAGAAGTCTCACCATGCTCCTAGCACTCGGCCGCATACCAAGAAACACCTTCAAGACGGAATGCGACGATGACGTCGCTGCTGCTCGGACTAGTCCTAGGGTTTCCCGTGGTACGCGGAGGGCAGTGGGGAAGGGGTACACCCTTCGGCCCTTCGGGAAGGAACAACAGGAGCCGCAGGCGCCATCGCGTCAGTGCCGGACGAGCCAACAGGGATTTCTCCTGACCCGGAGACCACTGTCGCACCACCTCCATCTCCAGGGAGCATTGTTGTTGTGCGAAGAACAGCTCGCGCATCCCGACCTAGATGCGGCCCAGATATGGGTCGAGCGGGTGCCGCCGGCCACCCGCACCACCACGTCGCCCCACGGCCAAAGGCCGCGCCTCCGCACTGTGGACCACCCAAGGCTCGCGGGATCCACTCCACCGAGCTGGACCGCCGCCGGCCGACCGCACCGCTGATGTCAGGAGCCCCCCGCACCACCCTTCGCGTGCACGGGAAGAGACCGACCCGCCGCCAACAGCGCCGCGCGGGCAAGAGCTGGCGGTGCACGCCGGCGGCGGCGACAGGGGCGAGGGATGGGGAGGGGCTGGAGGAGGGGAGAGGAGTTAGGGTTCGCCCGTCGCCTGCGGGGGCAAGCGAGCGAATGAGGAGGATGTACCACCCACCCCCTGGATCCTAAGAAGGGCAAGGTAAACATGTAGTGTTACCTTTGTAGGTTGTTTTGGCATGTGGTGCTACTTTACCTGATTAGAAATCAGCATTATTCTACTAAGTTTTGTAGCGCATTTTGTTGATCAATTCAGTGATCTCGTGTCTTTTTCAGTTATGAAGTAGCTATGATCCTGGACAAGGAGAACAAAAAAAATCTACAGAACCTCATACTACTATCTCTTCAACACTCTTGGTTTCACTTCTAATCTTTCACATATATTGGTGGGTACTGATTTACCGGATGCTCTTCAAACAAATTCAGTCTAAAGGGCATGTTGGTGAGGATGTTCAATCCGGTCAGTGATTCTTTTCTTGCTTATCTCCATAGTGTTATATTTATTTATTTCTCAGCAGCATATTCTTATAAGCTACCCCTGCTATCAAACAGATTCTGAAGGCGAAAACGACCATGAAGATTAATCTTTAGATTGTTGAATGCTTAACTGAAGAACCTTATACGCTCTTCGCTGTTGGGAATGAGAATGAAAATGGTGCAACCTGGTTGTATAAAGAATGAGAATGTCAAAGAGGAACTAGTTAGCATACCCATCAGGTGAAAATTTCTAGCGAACAAGCCTCCTTGATGTATCTTTTTGTAAGTTTGAATGTGTGAGATGATGCTATCATTCAGTATTAAATTATTAATGTCCATATGTATGAGAAGATGTCTTTTCAGAAATACTGAGTCTCCAAGTTATTAAAAATCTCTTTTATATATCTGCAATAACATCACATCAGAATTGTTTCCTTTTTACATTTAAAAAATTAAAATGCTATATATGGTGCGCCTAGAACCATGTTCAAAAAATTGATGTCATCGTATATGCTTCTAGTTCATGTTAAATAATCTGTATGATATTGCAAATGGCCTCTGTTGATCTTTCTCGGAGGTGGACCAGCTTTATCATAAGCATTTACACACTGCAAAACATATGTAAAAAAAACACTAATTTTCCTGATTATAATGGACCATATACTTTCATATATCCAATCATGTTCATACATTTTGCAGAAGAGTGCTACGTACAAGCTTTCTGTGAGGCATCAAACCATCAACAACAGCATCACTTGTTATCCCACCTTGCTAGCTAGCAACGATAATCACAACCGAATCTCCCCTTCCTCTAAATCCTCGTGGAAGCTTTGACGGTGCTGCTGCTTCCGGTCTTCGTCAACCTTGAGGTAGAGTCCAATCTGCCGCAACAAGTTGTTCGGCTTCGCCGTGTTGTACTCGTCAATGCCGAGCCTCTTCACGTCCTCTCGGTGTAGTGTATCGTCGGGCATTGCCGTCCTCTCCGTGTGGAGCACCTCCTGACGGGCCTTCTCCCTCGCCCGGGACGTGGCCTCCTTTCGCTGCCTTTCCAGAGCACGGGCGACCTGCTCGCATGTTGGAGGCCTGATGATGGCCGGAGCTGGACTGTCGACGATCTCGTCCCAATCAGAATTCGAGTCACTGCTGCTGCCGGAGTGCTCTGAATCGTCTGAATCGCTGCTGCTGGAATCATTAGCATCCGAGTCGCCGCTGCTGCTGGAGCTGGGGCTGCCGTTGTTCGTTTCTTCTTCGACGAGCGGCAGCAGAGGTGCCGGCACGAACGCTAAGGGGGAGACGCCACCACAGATGTCAACGTCTTCTTCCTCTGAATCCGAATCGCTGCCGCCGGAATCATCAGTATCGGAATCGCCGCTGCTGGAGCTTGGGCTGCCGCTGGTTGCTTCATCTTGGACGAGCTGCAGCAGAGGTGCCGGCAGGATTGCCAACGGGGAGACGCCGCCGCAGATGTCAACGTTTTCCTCCTCTTCCTCCTCTTCGGCCATCACATTAGGGCCGGCTTGGTGCCGTTCTTGCGGATTCGCCGCCCTCCTCTCTCGAGCGAACTTGTCAACCTGCTCCTGTAACTCGACGACGGCGGTGTCGTCCAACCCGCGGAGGTCGATCTCGATTTTGCCGGGGCGGGTGCCGCAGCTCTTCTTCTTCAAGAGCTCGACGATGTGATCGGGAATTTCCGCTACGAACGCCTCCAGGTCTTCCGCGAGCATCTCCCTCTCAGAGCCCGTCATCTTCTTCGTGGGCGAGTTCTTGCTCTTGATCACGGGAACGGGAGGCGGGGACGCCTTCCTCTTCTTGGCCGGCTGCTCCTTGGCCAAAAGACCTGGACGACTCTCCTTGACGCGTGGAGCCGACGGGAGACGCACGGCGGCCGCCTTGCGGAGGAGGCCACGGACGGCGACGAGCTCTGCCTGGAACCTCTGATGAAGGATCTCCATCTCCCGCGCACGCTTCACGCCAGACATCATGCCGGTCTTGGCGTCAAACGGCTTGCCTGTCGCGAAGCCGTGCTTCCTCGTGAGCTCCCCGTAGGGGTAGGCAATCTCCATGGGAACAGGGCACGCCGGTCGCTGGGGAAGGCTGGTGATTGGTGAAGGAGACGATGGGGAAGATTGGAAGATGGGGAAGAGAAGTCTCGCGTCAAGGTCAGAGTTCAGGGCAAATGCAGGTTGGCTGGCTTCCCTTTTATTGATCAGCTCAGGTGTGATGCCGATACGTGAGGGGATTCCAAACCGCGCATGCGTATGTGATGTGATCCGTGAGGAAATCGGATTTGCTTGCGTGCATTTCAAGCTTCGTGCCAAGTTCAATTAAGCATGAACAGAGAGTTTGAGACTGCACCTTGCTTGCGTGCATTTCAGACTGCTCGTGACGCGCGGCGGCGTTGTTCGTGCTCTTCGGGCTTGCCGCTGCGGCGCACCCCGGTGAGATTGCAGCTGGAAGGGGCGCCGGGGTCAGGGGTGCGTGTGCGCCGCGGGTTCTTCTGTGTGTGGTCGCCGTTCGGGTGCTTGGCGGCGAGGCGCATCGACGGCGGTCGGGGCTGGAGACGGGTGAGCTCGTGTGGATGGGAGAGCAGGATGCTTGGCCGGAGAAAAGCAGCTACACGTGTGGTGATCCATGTCCTGGAAGCAGGTACGAGGAGGCGGCTGCCGCGGCACGGGAGGCGGAGCAGGATGCGTCGTCGGAGAAGAGCAGTCGAGCGCGTGGTGGTACGGCCCAGTCCCCCACTGCCGGGCTTGCGCTAGCATGGTCCGGTTTCTAGCCTCTTCAGCTCAGTAGTGCCTGGGCTTAATAGCTAGCCATCTTAGGTAGGTACCTGATATCGAATTCAGCAGTGCCTTGCTTTTTCTAGATCATTGCATCTTTGTTCCACCAAACTTTGTTCTAACTTTAAAATAAATTTCAACAAAGATTGCCATGGAGACTGGTGCTTTTATACTACTGTTCACATGCCATGGAGCGCCTCAAGGTTGAATCCCATCTTTTTCTTCCAGTTCCTGTGCCCCTCTTTCTTGTTTTGTTGTTCGTTTTAATTTCGCGTTCGCATAGCCGACAATACATTTTGTGTGAAATTACTATGTTGCAAGAAACACAACCGCGCTTTTGAATATAAAACGAGGATATAAACTATGATTTAATACAGTTCGTGTAGAAACTGTCATGGGTTTCAAAAAAAAAAAAAAACTGCCATGGGCACAGAGCCAAATCCGCCATGTTTGTATAACCCATGACATTTTTTTCGCAGAACCCATGGCATTTTCCTCCTTGGTTGCTATTCAAAAGTTATTTTTGGCAGGGCATTTTCTATACCCATAACTTGTATATTTACTAGTTATCTGTCATGATATGTTCAGTAGTTATCCATGGCAGTTTTTGTTTAGTCAAACATGGCCTTTTTGGAGCAATTTGTGTTGATCACATGGCATTTTTGTGTGAAGTGGCATGGCAAATTTCTGGAAAAAAATATATGACAAATTCAACACATGACAAAAAAAAAAAACATATGGCAAATTCAAAAACATGGCATTTTATGTTTCATGAACCATGGTTTATTTGGAGCAAATTTGTATTGGTCACATGACGTTTATGTGTGAAGTGGCATGGCAAATTTCTTAAGAAAATCGCATGGAAAATTTGAAACATGGCAGAAAAATCATATGGCAAATTAACAAACATGGCAGTTTTGTTTAGTGAAGCATGGCCTTTTTTTTAGAAAATTGTATTTTTTATCACATGGCATTTTTTGTGTGTGAAGTATCATGGCAAAACTACATGCATCAATAAATTCTTGTCAATTCTTTTGTTTTGAGATAGTATCAACTCAGGAAGATTTTTTGACGCAAATCTTTGTACTATGTATATGGCAAGTTCACATATGAAACAATGTCCACATGGCTAATTCCTAGAGTTTGTCATGGCAAATAATGTTTAAACATGTCGATTTCCTAGAGTTTTTCTTAATGTCCACACGTGAAAATACCTTTTTAACATGGAAAATTCATAAAGTAGTCATGGCATATAATGTTTAAACATGGCATTTTTACCTTTTTAAGACCATGGCTCTTTTACTCGTTAGACCATGACATTTTTAACATGACCATGGTAGTTTTATTGTTATGAGCATAGTAGTTTCATTATTAGTAATAGGATGAAAATTTAATAATTAATAATATGGTATTTTAATTAATAACATGGCATTTTAATAATTAATAACATGTCATTTTTAATAGGAGGATAGCAGTTTCGTTATTAAGAGTGTGGCATTTTAATAATTAATAACATGTCATTTTTTAATTACATGTTATTTTAATAATTAATAAAATGACATTTTTATTAATAGGAGGATGGCAGTTTTATAACAAAAAGCATGAATTTTTTGTAATTAATAAGTGGGCATTTCTATTAATAATACGATGGCGGATTTATTAAAACCATGGCATTTTGTTGATTATGCCATGGTAGTTTATCGTAGGTAGCATGGCAGGATATATTTTTCTATGCACTTTCAAAACTTTGCCATGCTATGTTAATTTTTTCATATAGTATGGCAATTTATTTTAAGACAACATGACAGATTGTTTCACACCGTTGTGTCCTTTTTTTGCAAAGTTGCCATGCTTTTTTTGAGAGAAGAACTCCCCCAATTTTTGTCATGATCCATGTGTGCCTTCTTTTTCTATATGTTATGACATTTTCCTGACGTGTTTTTATATCGTTAAAATGGGGTCCAAGATAACAGGGGTTATGTCCTTTTTAAGTACATTAAAATGCGCTTTTTTGGGTCCATTTTTTCAAAGGCTTTGTCTGTGGTTTATAGACACGTAATTGAGAAGGGGTTTGCTGAAAGAGTTTCTCTCCAACGAACATTTTTATTTCGCTCGAACAGAATGTTCCGAGGGAAAGTTTCCCACGTGGCAATTCGCTGGGGCTAGCCCCACAACTGTTGTTCCCCGGATATCGGCGTAAAAAATATTTCCCCTCATGCATCAATCCCGCGAGCGTCAAGGAGGCAACCATCGCCGTCGTCGGGCCTCTGCCCTGTCCTTCCCTTCTCCCCCCTCGCCGTCATCGGAGAGCTTGGTTGGGCAAATCCCGATCGGGATGGCAGCTGTGGGGATCTCTCGGCCCCTTGCTTGATGGGTGCGGGCACGAGCGATGCCCCCTGGCTGGAGAGCTACGCGGTGGCGGTCCTTCGAGGTGGCATTGACGCGGCGGACGACGTGGTCTTAGTGGTGGTGCGTGGTCGGAATGGCGACATCAATCCTCGGTTGGATATACTCCGTGGGCGGTGCGGGCTCCGGTCGCTTGGTTTGAGGCGGACCTGACGACCGTCGTGGTTCAGACAGTGGTGCCTGGCAGAAGGGCACCTCGACATCATGGCGGTGGTGTGGGACAGGCTGCTGGCCCCTTTAGAGGTCTTCTTCGGTGGCAGGGTATGGTCGGTCCGGTTGCCTGCGTTGGTAGGTGGGTGGCTGGCACTGCCATGCGTGGATATGACCGGAGGCCGTTCTGAGGCATCAGTGGTGACGGGTGGGGAGGTTGAAGGAGGGATTGGTGGTTTGGCTACCCGCCACCGCTGTGGGGGGCACTGGTGCGGACATGCTCCGCTCCTTCTCCTGCCCATTTCCCCTGGCTGGTGCTTCATGGCTCCATATTAGGTAACGTTTGGCGCAGACCGGCCACCGGCGGCTCTGTTGGTGTTAGGGATCTACCAGTTGGTTCAAAGCCCATACCTTCAATGATCTCCGGAGTGTCTAGATGCATGGCGACATCCCTGGTGGTGGGAGTTGCGGTGCTTGTGATTGTAACACTACTGGAATCAGGTACTTTGCCGTCAGCCATAGCGGACGGCAAAGGGTAGGACCACTGACGGCAAAGGCTTTGTCGTCCGACAGCAGACGGCCAAATTTCCGGCACTGTGAACTCCGGTAAAGGAGTGCTTTGCCGTCTGCCTTTACTCAGCGGACGGCAAAGTGTTTTTGCCGTCAGGCAGCAGACGGCAAAGCGGCTGGACGGCCTAAACTGGAGTAAGCCCCGTTAGTGGCTAACGGCAGCCTTTGACATCTGCCACCGACGGCAAAGCTGTAAATAATTTGCCGTCTGCCCCCGGACAGCCATGCCCCGCGCGCCTTTGCCGTCTGCCCTCGAACGGCCATGCCCCGCGCGCCTTTGCCGTCTGCCCCCGGACGACAAAGTGACCAAATGGGCCGAGGCCTGGCACTCCCAGTTTACACAGGTGAGTGACACGTGTCCCCTTTGCCGTCGGGGGCAGACGGCAAAGGTGCTTTGCCGTCAGTGGCAGACGGCAAAGAGGCAATAATGCCACTGTTTTTTCTATTTTTTCTTATATCCAACAATTTTCACAGGCAAAATATGCTATATATGTATATATTTCACAATAACAATATTCTTGCCATGCTGATGATCATCCAACAAGCACAAATTAATATCATCCAACAACAAGCACAAATATCATCCTATCATCCAACAACATGCACAATTCATCCAACAACAAGCACAAATATCATCCAACAACAAGTAGCAAGTTTCACATATGTAGCAAGTTTAAAATTATTCATCGATACAAAATCATAAGCACTCCATGAACCACAAGCACTCCATCAATGCAAGCTTCCGTGAAGTGACTCTAATCTGCAAAATGGGAAATACGAAAGTTAGATGAAGAAGACTAGAAGAAGAAGAAGAACAAGAAGAACAAGAAGAAGATGCAGAAGCGTTTTTCTTCTCTCTCTCTTTCTCCTCTTGTTTTCTTCTTCTTATTGCTTATTTGTGTCATTCGGGCAAAATTGGAAGAAGGATAGGTCTTTCGAGGTTTGCCTCATGGTGTGTATGGTGCGCACTCACTCACACTTATATGGTGGTGTATGTTGGTGGACACTACCTAACACTAATATTTCGACCGTCGGTGATGGTCGTTTCCCCTTCTCCTCTCCCGCAATATACGAAGGTATATATCGAGAGAAGGAGAAGAAGAAACGACCCCCGCGAGAACAGTCGGGATTCCTCCATCAAGAAGAGACATGAAACTCTCACAAGGAGCTAAGTTTGTCTAAGTGCTAAGTTTGTCTTTCTTTGAGAAAATGAGCCAAGTAAGTGGCATATTGGGGCTTACCGTCCTCGTCATCATGGAGGTGAGGCACCGGGGTTGCTCGGGCCGGTTTCACCTGGAGAAGGCTGCCTTGGAGAAGGGTCGTGCAATGCGTTTCGGGAGATATTCTGCACCAAAGATGATTTGCAATGTATCGTTAGCATGATGACACTGAAAAGATCATTGCATTCAAATGAAACTCACCGTTCCAGCCGTGGTAATGACTGGCATCGACGGAGGGGTCTGGCCGGTCTTCTCACACATAGACTGCACATTTGGTTTTCACAAGTCAATGATATTAGTTATTAATGAAACGAACATTAAATGCAAGATTTGACAAATATGAAGAAGAAACTTACCACTAAGAGCTCGTAGATGGCCCGGTGAGACGCATCGTTCCGTGCTCTCTCCTCCTCCAACAACCTAGCCGTCCTCTCCTCCATCTCCTTCTCCTTCGCCGCCATAAGCGCTTGTGTTGCCTCTCTTTCTTTCTGAATAGCAGCCTGCAACACAACTCCTCGTTAGCATTGTAATCATCTTTGTTCACACACACAACGTAATGAGGAAAGATATCTGAGTCCGTATAACTAACCTCGATGGCGAGCTCGACTGGCCGTGGACGAGGCCTTATCTCAGGACAGGAGCTCGTTTGGCGCGCCTTGATCTGCCGGAGGTTGCTAGGACAACGTATAAGGCCATCTCCAATGGCAATCGAGCCATGGGGCCTCCCGCCGCCAGCTATCATCACCAGCTCTGGATCAATAGGCTCCTGGCTCAGGTTAAAGTCCTCCCCTTTCCTCACCTTCCCCTCATCTCTGTACCTCACGAGCTTGTTGTGGGAGGAGATGTTGTTGAACTTCAAGGGATCATCGAGGTCAGACTCAGAGAATGCCTTGACCTTCTTGTACGAGGCAGTATGGGCCATCGCATAGAGGTCATACATCTGTGGCACCTCCGTTTTATTGTGATGCGCCTAAAAGAGAGAGAGAGGAACAAAGTATTAGTAAAGGGCTCAAGCTAGAATCAAGAATGAATTGCATGAATCATGAAGCTAACCACATACCCAGTTCTGACCAAACTGATTTAAGTTGGCGCTCCCTTGATGGTGTGGCACACCAACCATTTTGTTACGCCGGTCCTTGGCATTGTTGTGGACGGCTAGCCATTGTTCTGAGCACCACCCATCCACCAACGCCTCCCAACAATCCAACTTTTTTTTCGGTCGCCATCATTGTACCGAGGCTTCGGATTATGCAAATGATGATTTTTGGCTTCGTAGTGTGCTGTCACGAAGTTTGCCGCCTCCTCAGTAATGAATGCCTCGGCCATCGATGCTTCAATTCTACGTTTATTTTTACATTTTGCTCGAAGCGTCTTCTGCATCCTCTCAGTTGCGAAGCACCAACGATTTTGCACGGGCCCCCCAATCTTTCCTCGGCCGCGAGATGCAAAATCAAATGCTGCATTGGATTAAAGAAGCCCGGTGGAAAGATCTTCTCTAACTTGCATATCAACTCCGACGCCAACTCTTCCATTTCATCTAGCACGCCAGGCGATAGTTCTTTCGCACAAAGAGAACGGAAGAAATAGCTCAGCTCTGCCAGTACTAGCCATTCATCCTCAGGGATAAAGCCACGCAGCATCACCGGCATTACCCGCTCAAGCCATATGTGCCAATCATGACTCTTGAGACCAAATATCTTCAGTTTGTCAAGACTCGCTCCCCTCTTTAGATTCGCTGCATAACCATCAGGGAACATCAACTGCATTTTCACCCACAAGATCATTTCCCTCATAGCCGGCCTTCCAAGATTGAACCATGCCATTGGCTTTGTCCAGTTCTGCTTTCCTTTCGCTTGTCTCATGTTTTGTAACGGTCTGTCACATAGAGCCTCCTGATCGATTCTAGCCCTAGGATTATCCTTTGACTTCCCCTCTATGCCGAACAATGTACCAAAAATGGCCTCGGTGATATTCTTTTCAGTGTGCATCACGTCGATGTTGTGTGGGCAAAGGAGGTCTTTGAAGTAAGGCAGATCCCATAAGCATGACTTGTGAGTCCATGCGTGTTCCGTACTATACCCTTTGAAATACCCAGGACGATTTGGATCCGGCTTGAGAGCATTTAACTGATCCAGGAGCTGTTGGCCTGTCAACGCGGGAGGTGCAGAGTTTTTGACAACTCTACCTTTGATGAAATTCTTCTTGTCTTTTCTGAACTTATGGCGAGGATCCAGGAACTGTCTATGCATGTCGAAGCAAGAATACTTGCGACCCGCCTGCAGCCAATGGAACTGAAGAGCTGCCTTGCATGTGGGGCACATGAACCTTCCATGCACACACCAGCCAACGAATAGGGCATACGCCGGCAAGTCATGCGTCGAGTACATGTACCACACATGCATTTTGAAGGTTTTTTTGGTAGCGGCGTCGTATGTCTTGATCCCATTATCCCAAGCTTGTTGCAATTCATCCTTAAGCGGCTGCATGTACACATTCATATTCTTCCCCCGGATAGTTGGGCCCTGGAATTATCAACGTCAGGAAAATGTTCTTTCTTTTCATAATCTCTCCGGGGGGTAGATTGAGTGGAATGACAAATACAGGCCAACAACTATATTGGGTTGCCGTCATACCAAACACATTAAACCTATCCGTGCTGATGGCGACTCAAGGATGTCTTGGATCTGCCGTTTTATCGTTATGTAATGCATCGAAGTGCTTCCACGCAAAAGCGTCTGAAGTGTATACCAACATCTGATTCCCATCTGCATCTAGTTCGGTTCTTTTGCCCAATTTGTGTCATGTCTGTCTGGCCGTCTCTTCGACCATGAAAAGACGTTGAAGTCTTGGTACGATTGGCATATAGCGAAGAACGTTAACAGGAATTTTTGTCTGCATCTTCTCACCCATACCGTTGTCTACGACAACATACCTGGAAGACTTGCAAATGGGACAATAGTTCAAGTCCGCATACTCAAGCCTAAATAAGGCACATCCACTCTCACAGGCATCTATCTTCTCATAGGGCATATTAAGTACACGGAGGATTTTGTCCGACTGGTACAGGTTTGCAGGCAGTACATGGCCTTTGGGTAGAAAGCGTCCAAATATTGTCATCATCGCGTCGTAGCATTCTCTGCCCAGGTTGAATTGAGCCTTAAGAGCCATTACTTGCGCGATGGCATCCAACTGACAAAGCTCAGTGTGCTCGTGGAGAGGACGTTTTGAAGACTCCAACATTTCATAGAATGCCTTTGCAGATTCCTCCATCTCATCGTCTAAATCCCGAGCATCATCAAAGTCTTGCACCATGTCTTCGATCCCGGTACCATGCTCGTCGGTGCGACGATGAACCACCTCAGCTCTGGCACGTTGGGCAGACTCACCATGAAAAGTCCACACCGTATAATTAGGCCTAAAACCCCACTTCTGCAGGTGTTTAACCATTTCACCCTCTGTCTGCCTTTTAAAGTTGTCGCACCGGGGACAGGGACACCATGTTTTTTCCTGGCCATTTGCAAATGCGGCTCTCACAAACCCCTTGGTATTTGTTAACCATTCTTTGGTCATGTCTTTCTGACTGGTGTGACCGGTGTACATCCACGCACGATCAGTCATCTTGCCTAGCTACTGGACACACAAGAAATATATATATAATTCAGCATATATATTCATCAGTTAATCAAGTTTGTCAGTTTTATTACGTCCATGCAACCTACACGCTAATAGGTTAAGATAGGTCCTAATCCCACCCGAGTATGTGTAGATTGGGTTCGTTTTCCCATGCACTGCTCCGGATCCGACGCAGAATTTCGACAGCACCTCCCCGCTGTTCTCCTGATACACGTCTCGGCAATAAGCAGATAGGATGTGTACCCGGAGAACAACAGGGAGGCACTGACGAAATTCTGCATAGGATCCGGAGCAGAGCATACGGGAAAACGAACCCAATCTACACATACTCGGGTTGTCCATGGATAACGTTGGACAATTCGAAAGGACGGTGGTTATAAATATGCAAAGACATGCATATTTATAGATGTCGCCCTTTCGAACGGGAGACGCATACTGGTCACGCATACTGATGATTGAAGACACCTATAGCTAGCACGTTTCATCGGCACGAAGACCGGAACAGAGCAAATTAAGGGGGGAGGAGGAGAAGTCATTTGTGCTCACCCACGAACGCAGGGGCGGAGCTCGTCCAACGCACGGGGAGGTCGTCGAACAACTGCACATTGAAATCCACCCGATCAACACAAATATGATGTTTTTTATAACAAAATCGGAAAATATGTGACCTAACTCATAATTTACAAAACTATGACCCCGTCGGCCTCTGGAAGGCCGAAAAGCACCTTCCCGGTCAACAGAAGGCAGAAGAGGTGTTGGGGGTCGGGAGTCAGTGCCGTCGAGGGTCAATGGCGTCGGGGGTCGGGGGTCAGTGGCGTCATGTCGGGGTGTCGGGGTGTCGTGTCAGGGCGTTGTGTCGGGGTGTCGGGGCGTCGTGTCGGGGCGTCGTGTCGGGGTGTCGTGTCGGGGTGTCGTGTCGGGGCGTCGTGCCGGGGTGTCGGGTCAGGGCGTCGTGTCGGGGTGTCGGGGCGTCGTGTCGGGGTTTTTTTCTTCTAGGTTTTTTCTTTTCTAATAAATAAACCAACTAACCTAAACCTAAACTAACCTAATAAACCAACCTAAACCTAAACCTAAACTAACCTAAAACTAAACCTAAACTAACCTAAAAAAAAAACTCAGCTTGGAGGGGCCGGTGGAGGAGGGTGCCGGTGGAGGACGAGGCCGGTGGAGGACGGCCGCCGTAGGGAGGACGCCGGCGCGGCAGTGCTGGAGAAGGTCCGCGGGGAGGGGGCGCCGCGGGGAGGGGGAGGCGGTGCGGCGTCGCGGGGAGGGGGCGGCGGGGAGGGGGCGCTACGGCGCGCGGGCACAGTGTCCGGGGGCGGGGTGGTAGCAGGGGCCGGCGGCGGTGCTGAGCGTAGGGGCCGGCGGTGGGGCTCGGCGGCGTCGGGCGGGGCTGGGGAGGCGGTGCGGCGTCGCGGGAAGCGGGTGGCGGGGAGGGAGCGGCTGTGCGGCGTCGCGGGCACAGGGGCTGGCGGCGGTGCTGGATCGACAACGAGGCTGGGGCGGCGGGAGGGGCGGTGCTGGATCGACCGCGGGGCTGGGGCGGAGTTGGTGGGGGAGAGAGAGGGGGGAAACGGTCACTTAGGGCCGTTGGGGACGGCCGTTAGTTAGCCAGAGTGCGCAAGCAGACGGCAAAGTAGCAGCGGACGGCATCCAGGCCGCCCACCTGACCTAGCCCACTCCACGGTCCAATGGGGCCCATCTGGGCTCTTTGCCGTCTGCCTTCAGGCCCTTTGCCATCGGCTGGCGGACGGCAAAGACTTGGCTGATGGCAAATTGTGTGTTTGCCGTCCGCCACTCCTGTGCCATCTGATTTTTCTAAGCTGACGGCAAAGAAATGGCAGACGGCAAACGTCTTGATTCCAGTAGTGTAACTTACAGCTCAGTTGCTGACGAGCTAGCTGTCATGACCGCATGGGCGGCATGGTGGCTGGTCTTTGGCGTTCTATGGAGGTGGTACGCCTGCCGTTATCGTGACGGGTCATACCCCGAGCGAAGCCGGAGGGTGGTGGCCTAGGTAAAAACCTCGTCTGGATGGCCAAGCCAATGACGGTAGTGGTCATGGCGTCATTCCCTTCTTGAAGGCACCGTTTCGATGGCCCTTTGTCCTTCGTGTTACTATGGGTGAAAACCTCAATCCAACATCCATTGGATCGAGCAGTGGTGATGCTCCGCTGTCGTACCTTTATTGAAGGCACCGCTTTGGTGTCCATGGTCCATCGAGTTCCGGCTTCGTCTCTTCATGGTGGCGCTTTCATGATTGAGAGCTCCGTAGACTCCTAGCGATTCTCTATTTTCCTACTTGATGTTTCCTTTGGGGTAATGTTGTTGTTCGTTAGCTCCCTTGTATGTTGCCTTGGTTGTGTGTGTTTTTGGTGGCATGTTGTATGTGGGTTTTGTATGTTGGTCGTGGTTTTATCCATAAAGCAAGACGAATCATTTTTTGGTAAAATTACACAGTACCACGACATGTGTGGCACCATTTGCAGAAAAGACGTGCAAAGTCTATTTTTAACGAATCTCATAGACGAGGCGCTTAGCACGTTTTAACTTTGTCACTAACAGGGTTGACCCACATCTAAGGACGTTGTGGCACAACATAACAGTTCATAGTGGTGGTCACAAATAGTATATAATAGAAGGACTAGTTTGTGAAATGATCAAGAGGTTAAAGCCCTTTGTCTCGGCCAAGAGAATACAACCGACTCCAGCACCATGTCGTTCACGTGGACGCCACCAACATGCATGATGCCGAGCCGGGCACTGGTCTCTCACCCTACCACGGCCCAATCACCCCACCCCCGGCACCGCTGTGTCAACTCAAATATCCTCCTCGTAGGGCGGATCTTCCTTGTCCACTTCATGGTTCGCCTCCGGTGCACCCACGACAACAACGACAAGACCCGGTCGGCGACCGCGACAAGGTTCGTCACCAGCCTCGTGAACAAGGGCGTGGCACACAAGCCAATGGCGCTGGAGCTCATCGAGATGCTACCCGTTGAGCCTACAGAAGGTGAGGGGAGGTCACCGTGGGGGTACAGAGTATGGCGCCACACTCAACGAAGTTTTCCTCAGAGAGTTGTGTGGCCGCCGAGAGTAGGAGGTTCAGGACGTGGGAGGTGGATGTAGGAAGTTGCGTGGCGGCTGTTTGTGGAGTGTGTGGCCGCCGACGTCCACCACCAGGCCTAGTGAAGATGAAGGCTATGTCCTGGCGGCAGTGTTATAGGTTGAGGTGGGACCTTATTGCTTCTTTAAATGTTTGGAGAGGTTGATATGTCCCAAACGTATGTATAAATTTTTATTGTTAAACGCTATTATGTTATCATTTTATACAATTCTTATATCATTTTATATTATTTTTATGGACTAATCTATTAATTTAGTGCCTAGTGTGAGTTCCTTCTTTCTGCTTCTCTTCGATTTCGCAGGAAACCAATATCTACGGAGGTCAAAATACGTTTATGATTTAACACAATTTTTTTGGGCAACAAGAAACACTGGAAGCTTCGTCAAGCAACGAGAGGGGTCACGAGGCTCCCACATGGACACATGGCATGACCCGGGGGCTGACCGTGCCACTTGTCCATGTGGGCCCTTGGTTACTGTCGTGGTTTTGTCACAGCAGATGTCCGAAGACTTAGGTTCGAGGCCATCGCTGAGGCGGTGGACTCAAAGGGGTTGGTCGAGACGAGGGACATGAGTTTACCCAGGTTCAGCCCCTCAAGAAGAGGTAAAAGCCTACGTCCTGCTTGTATTGTATTGACTGGTGTATCTATTACAAGGGAGCGGATTCGCTTGACCTAGTTCTCGACTGATTGGTTTCCTGTCTAAGCCGCCCCAGGGTCTCGCCTTTATATAGGAGGTCGAGGCCCTGGGTTACATGAGTCTCAAACCGACTCGTACAACGTACTCAATCCTATCTCTAAGCCGCCTTGCCTCTTTGGGTAATCCGGCTCCGGGCGGTTTACCCGCCCGGGTCTCATACCATCTTCTGTCTTGGGCCTTCGTCTTTACCCGCCCGGTAAGCCGCCATGTGGCCCGGCCTTCCTCTTCCGGCCCACCTTAAGGGTTTTTTGGCTATGAGCCGCCAGGTATGACCCGGCCCCTCCAGGGCGGGTCTTACCACGGGGTTATATCCCCAACATTAGGCCCTAGATTGATTTGAGCCTGTTCATGTCAATCTTCACTCTCACTTGGCGGCGAGTCTCACATTTTTATCACCTGAAAAGAAAACTCATAACCCGCCGTGACGTCACACCGAATATGCTAAAAATTCCGTGACGTTCGCAACGGATCCCTTCATTAAACGGTCGGCCCCGAAAATCGAGGCGTCCCCTCCAGTCAATCATCATTGAGCCTCTCCGGGTTTCACGCGCACTGTTGCCATCCCATCTCATAAATAGGGACACGAGGGGCCCCTTTTCCTTTCTCTGCCACCACCGTCCTCTTCTTCCTCCTTCAGACACTCTCACCTCCAGAGCTCCGCCGCGCCGACCGGATCTTCACCGTCGTCCCCAACGCCGGCCGCTGCATCAACCTGACGCGGTCCAGAAACTCGCCAGCTCGTCCGCATCCGCAAGGTACCATCCTCACTCCTTGTAAGACCCACAATCATCTCCAAATAGGGTTTCGAGTTCATCGGGTTCCTTTAGTGTTCTTCGCTGTTCATCAGATCGTTCTTCGTAATGTAGATTGCGAAGTATCCCCTTGAACCTCATATTGTTGTGTATCCACTGCGGCCGTCCGCTCGATGTCAATATCTGCTTACCTTAGATCTGTACCTCGCTCTTCTCTGCGTGCTGACCGCCTGTTCTTCCACTGCCTTTTTAGGTCTTGAACATATTTCATTTACTTTCGCCTGTAGATCTTGCAGCCATGGTTGCAATATGTGAAATATGTTTATCCATACTTAGCCATATTTCTAGTATCGCCTTGTCCATTTAACCCGCCATTGCATTGCCGGCTCTCTGATAAAATATGTTGGCGGCTTAATACTTCACCATCACGCTGACCATAGCTGCTTTAATTATTTGACGTTTTCTAACCCGCCATATTCTGCATCTTCTTCGCAGTTTAACCCGCCACCATGTCAAGAGCACCCGCGTCTTGCGATTGGGTTGGCTCCGGAGTCACCGAGTAGCTTTTGCTTGACTTCGTAGAATCGGGTATCGTGCCGGCTCGGGACGTTATACACTGGCGGGTTCCAGGGCTAGAAATAAGAACTACTCCTAAGGAAGGAGAGGTTGTCGTATTCACGGATCACCTCCTCCGTGGTTTTAGCCCGCCCGGGTCAAAAAAATTCCGGGACGTCCTTCATTCCTTCAAACTTCATCCTCAAGATATAGGTCCAAATTCCGTCACCAACATGTGTCAGTTTCAAGTCTTATGCAAAGTTTACCTGCAAGAAGAACCGTCTGTTGACCTCTTCCGTGACTACTTTTACGTCAACCGCCAAACTGAAGTGGCAGCTGGACCAAGTTTGGAGCTTGGCGGTGTTTCTATCCAGAGACGGAGAGATTTGCCCTACCCAGCAGCCGTCTTACCAAGTCACCCAAAGGATTGGAACAAGACCTGGTTTTACTGCAAGGACACTTCTCCCAAAGAAGAGAATCCGCTGCCGGGTTACCGTCCTACCCGGATTTGCAACACCGGAGAACTCCCAGACCGGATGTCTGCCGCAGAGCGAGCAAAATATGCTCCGGCCTTCGCGAAGATCAGGGCCTTAATGGCGAATGGCTTAACTGGCGTTGATCTAACCCGTTGCTGGGTTTCCTGGAAAATCTTGCCACTGAGCCGGCGTGACCGACTCATGTACGAATTTAGGGTGAACCCAATGACCCTCTCTGTTTCAATGCCACCCCCCTGACAGAACAAGACATCAACTCTTCCGTCAAAACTCTTCTTGGCGAAAAACAAGAGACTTGCAACAAAACTGGGCTGAAGCCTTTTTGCGTCAAGAGCCCGGCTCCAGCTGTAAGAAACCTTTCTTAGCAAACTGCTCATTCTTTGTCTTTTGACCTTCTGCCTTGCTCCTTTTAACCTTTTTGGCGGCTTATGCACAGGCCGGCTCTTCCTTCTGGAAGAAGAAGTATAATCCTCCTTTAAGGAAGCCTAAGGCGGGTAAAACCCGCGCCCATAAGAAGAAGAAAACTTCTGCTCAGGAACTGCTTGAGTTTGACGACTCGGAGGTAGAACTTGACTCCCTTGGCCGTCTCTTTATGCAACTTATTGACAACAATTATTCACAGGAGGAAACGGAGACAAGCCATGCTGATGCCCCTGAGGTAACTTACATTTCCTCTAACTCAGAAAACTTTCCACCAGCGAAAATACGGCGGGTCATCCGGAAAGTTCCATTTTCTCATCCTCTTGCTTATTTAGACCTCAACTTTCTTTTGAAAAAGCAACAGCACACCTCCAGACGTCAGACCCAGAGCACCGGCTCTGAAGAGCTTTTGACCGGCTTACCCAACTCTCCGGCTCCTCGAAAACGGCATGCTGAGGTACTCTTTTAACCAAGTCCGATTTTTAACAGTCTTGCATTGTAACCTTACTCTATTTTTTATCGTCTTAACTTTTTCAGGAGACGCCCCGTTCGTCTGGTGATTCCACTGCATCCAAGCTGCCTCCTCTGAAGATCAACCCGGAGTGCGTACCTTTGTATTTGCACCATACCTTTTTACCATCCTTGTCCTCTATGTGACAATCTTTTTGTTTTCCAGGGCTCAAGCAAAACGAAGGAAGACCGGCGGGTCTACCGCTGCTCCTACTGCCCAAGAGCCGGAGACTGCTAAGCCGGACTCCCCTGCACCTCATGTTGAGCCTACTGAGGCTAGGAAAAATGCACCTGCAGACGCTCCTCAGCCCTCTGAGCCGGCTGATGATGATATGGCCACTCCTGAGAGTCCTCCAAAGGCTGATCCTAAACCGCCCAGCCCTTCAACAGCCGTCGAAGATACAGCTCATCCAGAAGTTGTTGTTACTGGGACGGGTTATCATTCTCCTGAACCCCATGTGTTAACAAAACACACCAGCAAAGCTGAAACATGCTCATCAGAAAAACTTGATTTTGAATTCCCTGTGTTAGAGAAATTGACTGCAGATGAACTACATGCTGGTTATCTGAACCGCCTCTCCACAAGCCATAATATGGAGTTGAAACTTGTTGGACTGATGAAGAAAAAATATGAGGTACTCCTCTTCTCTTGTCTTTCCTTATACCCTTATGTAGCCTCCAAGAGCTGGTTTAGTATTGCAAATAGTGGACCGGGTCTTCCAATCTTTATCATACTCCAAATAGCTTAAGTTGTAGCCCCCAAGTATCGGGTTAATATAGATAATATGCCGGAACTTACTTGAAATCTAGATCCGATTGTAGCCCCCAAGTCCGGGTCATTATAGTAATGATGAGCCGGAACTTTACTGCTGATATGATCCGGAAAAAACTTCATTGTTTGAAAAAGTGTCGTGTGTAGCCCCCAAGTGCCGGCTTAACTTTTTGAAGATGAGCCGGAACTTCATTGTAGACTTGGAGAGAAAACACAGACATTAGCCCCCAAGTGTCAAGTATATTGCTTGCAATCTGCTTGACACTTGTAGCATAACAGCTTCATCAGTTGTCCACTAATGCCTCCTCTTGGCGACTTAGACCTGTTAAACTTTTTGTTTTTTGTACAATGCAGCAAGCTTTGGATGCGGCTGAGTCTGATCTGACCAGCCTAAGAGAAAATGTTACTTCGCAACAAACCGCCCGGGCTGAGGCGGAAGAAAAATGGCGGGTTGCCATTAAAGAGCTTGAGAAGGTTGAAGCTGACTTTACTGCCTTCAAAAAGACTGCTGAGTCGAAAGAAGCCGCCCTGACCAAGCGTGCCAACGATGCTGACCAGCGGCTCAAGCTTGCGTCAGAAGAGCTACAAACCCTCAAGCGTCATATATCCAGGATGACTTCTGCTATCTTTGGTAAGTACTGAATATTTAGCAAATTTCCTTGCCTTGTTGAAAGGCTGCACGGGCGGCTTATAATGCCTCACTTCCTTGCAGGTCAAAGAAGCCGCCAATTATCTTCTGATAGCTTGTTGAAGCCGAAAGCAGTATATACCTTAACAGAACAGCTATACTGCGGGACCCTTTGCACCATCAAAGCGATGTTGACTGAAAAAAGCATCCCCAAATTCATGAAGGGAGTGATAGTACTCTTGTCAACTCTGCCCAAGCAAATTGATGAGCTCAAACGATCAGCCGCCAGAAAGGGAGCAATGGCTGCGCTAAGCCGGTCCCTGGCCTTTGCCCCTGAACTGACCGCGGAAGAGATGATGGATGGCTTTCCATCCAAGAAAGATGACGGCTCAGACTTTACCGAAGCTGACTATGCCAAGTGTATGAAGGCCTCCCGAGTACTTGCATCAACACTTGTCAATGAAATTGATCTGACCTCATACCAGGCGGCTTATGGCGAGGATAGCAAACGAGTGCGCTGCCCAACTTTTGAAGCCAGGGACTTAAATCCTGCACGCCGTAAGCCACTCTTTGCCCCTGAAATTGACCCGTCTCCCCTCTTTGACGAGGCCCAGTTTAAGGCTTTAATAGACTGCAACTGGGATGTGGACAATCTTCAGATCGAGGAGGTCGAAGACCCGACGCAGGATGACCTGCCGTCAAGCTGAACACTTGCTCCTGAAGTTGATAACCCGGCTTTCTGAGCCGCCGAGACTGGAAGTATGTAAAAAACTTTAAATCCGTTGCATTTTGGGCTCCCTGGAGAGCTTTGTAATAGGCGTAGAAAAACTTGATTGCCTCAACCATGCTACTTGATGCACTTTTATCTGTCTTGTGTTCTGCTCACATCTTGTCATCATATTTCATGGCGGCTCATCTTAAGAGATAAAACCTGCAAAAACAAACAAGACAGAATATGTTCTGTATTGCTGTGAGGGCGGCTTGAAAAAGCATAACCCGGAATTGTTAAATCTTTCATGACCTTGCTTTTTCGAAAACTCATATGCCGACTCTTATGGCATGAACTTGTTGTTTGAACTCTTAACAGTACAGGGTCTCTAGTGAGAGTGACCGTCAACTCCTTTGAACGGCTCAGGGTCTCTAGGCGAGATTAACTGGTAAGAGCAACAACAAACCATAAAGAGGCGCAGCAGGGCATGAGTACCCCTAGGGCCCATAAGCTACTTCTCACGTGACATAAATCCGTCGTTTGAACCTTAAACAGTGCAGGGTCTTTAAAAGAGTAACTGTTTAAGAGTATGAACGGGCCACATAGCGGAGAGTATGCAGCAGATGGGTGAGTTTATCCTCGCTTTCCGTAAGCCGGCCCTCACGTGACAAGAGCCACCGGTTTAACCTTGACTAGTACAGATTGTCTAGCGAGAGTGACTGTCAAATACTTTGAACAGCTCAGGGTCTCTAGGCGAGATTAACTGGTAAGAGTTTGGCGGGTCACCTAGCGGAGCAGCAGCAACATACAAGCAGGTTTAACTCGAACTTGTGGTGGCTGAAGAGCCGATCAAGAGGGTGTGTAAGCTAAACCCGGTGGGTTGGAAGCCCCCAAATGACCTTGTTGACGGAGTCAACTTTTTGGGTATATAACCCGGCCTTACAGTGGCTGAAGAGCCGATCAAGAGGGTGTGTAAGCTAAACCCTGGCGGGTTAGAAGCCCCCAAATGACCTTGTGGTTGTGTTCACTCTTGCACAATCTGAAGTGTATAACAGGCAGAGGCCCCGGCTTGCAGGGATGCCAACTTTATTATATATGTATATAAAAGGTATATACAATGATGATGTACAATGATGGGAGTCGATGACTCAAGTATAGTAAGGCCGCAGATGAGCGATGTTCCACGGCCGGTGGGTCTCCTGCCCAGAAGTACGTGACTCGTCTCGTACGTCAATGAGATAATATGACCCATTGTTGAGATTCCTGCTGACCACAAAAGGTCCTTCCCATGGAGGAGATAGCTTGTGCGCATCTGTCTGATCTTGAATCAGACGCAACACCAAGTCGCCTTCCTGAAACGTCCGAGTCTTAACTCTGCGGCTATGATAGCGACGCAGGTCTTATTGATAAATCGCCGATCGAGCCGCCGCCAGATCACGCTCTTCATCCAAAGCATCTAACGCGTCCTGGCGCGCTGTCTCATTATCTGTCTCAACGTAAGCCGCCACCCGCGGCGAGTCATGACGTATATCACATGGCAAGACAGCTTATGCACCATAAACCATAAAGAAAGGCGTATAGCCTGTTGACCTGTTGGGGGTAGTTCTGATGCTCCATAGAACTGATGGCAACTCTTCTACCAAACAACCCGGCGTTCGCAGTAGAGGAACCATAAGCCGGGGCTTGATGCCTCTCAAGATCTCCTAATTAGCACGCTCTGCCTGACCATTGGACTGTGGATGGGCAACAGAAGAGACGTCAAGCCGGATGTGCTCGCTTTCACAGAATGCCTGCATAGCCCCCTTGGATAGGTTTGTACCATTATCTGTGATAATACTATGAGGGTAGCCAAAACGGTAGATCAATTTTTTGACAAACTGAACCGCCGTAGCGGCGTCACATTTGCTGACCGGCTCAGCCTCAACCCACTTGGTAAACTTATCCACTGCCACCAAAAGGTGGGTCTTCTTGTCTTTAGATCTCTTGAAGGGCCCGACCATATCAAGCCCCCAGACCGCAAACGGCCAGGTAATTGGAATCATGTGCAACTCCTGAGCCGGTACGTGAGCACGTCGCCCAAACTTCTGACATCCGTCACACTTGGTAACCAAGTCCTCTGCATCCTTATGAGCCGTCAGCCAGAAGAATCCATGCTGGAAAGCCTTGGCCACCAAAGATTTTGAGCCGACGTGATGACCGCAATCGCCAGTGCGAATCTCATTTAAGATTTCCTTACCCTCTTCAGGAGAAACACAACGCTGAAAAACGCCAGTAACGCTGCGCTTATGTAACTCGCCATTGACGATCGTCATGGACTTAGATCGTCTTATGATTTGCCTTGCCAAGGTCTCGTCCTCGGGCAACTCGCCGCGAGTCAAGTACGCTAGGTAAGGCAACGTCCAGTCAGGGATAGTATGCAGAGCCGCCACCAGCTGCCCCTCCGGGTCAGGTATAGCGAGATCCTCCTCTAAAGGTAGCTTAACAGACGGGTGATACAACACATCCAAGAAAATGTTAGGTGGTACCGGCTTACGCTGAGAGCCCAGCCTTGACAACGCGTCAGCCGCCTCGTTCTTGCGACGGTCAATATGATCCACCTGATAACCTTTGAAATGACCAGCGATGACGTCCACCGCCTGACGATAAGCCGCCATCCGTGGGTCTTTGCAATCCCACGTGCCTGAAACTTGCTGAGCCACGAGGTCTGAGTCGCCGAAGCATCTAACCCAGCTCAGGTTCATCTCCTTAGCCACACGGAGGCCATGAAGTAAAGCCTCATACTCAACTGCATTATTAGTACAAGGAAACATCAGCCTTAACACATAACAAAACTTGTCACCTCTAGGGGAAGTTAAAACAACTCTAGCCCCTGACCCTTCCAATTGCCTGGATCCATCAAAGTGAATTGTCCAGTATGTATTATCCGGCTTTTCCTCGGGCGACTGACACTCTGTCCAGTCGTTTATAAAGTCCACCAGGGCTTGAGACTTGACAGCCGTGCGAGGCACATATTTCAGATTAAGAGGCCCAAGCTCTAATGCCCACTTAGCAATCCTGCCAGTGGCTTCTCTGTTTTGAATTATGTCTCCCAACGGGGCAGAGCTAACCACCGTGATCTGGTGTCCCAGAAAATAATGCTTCAACTTACGATTTGCCATGAACACCCCATATATCAGTTTCTGCCAATGTGGGTACCTTTGCTTGGACTCTATCAGGACTTCACTGACGTAGTAAACCGGCCTCTGAACCGGGTATTCTTTCCCTGCCTCCTTACGCTCCACAACAATCGCGGCACTGACGGCCCTGTTGTTAGCCGCCACGTAGAGGAGCAAAGGTTCCTTCTCAGCCGGAGCAGCCAAGACCGGCGGCTCAACCAGCTGCTTCTTGAGCGCCTCAAGCGCCTCACCCGCCGCCTTACTCCAGACAAAGTTGTCTGTTTTCTTCATCATCTGATACAGAGGAATAGCCTTCTCACCCAGGCGGCTTATGTTCCGGCTTAACGCAGCGATTCGACCCGCCAGGCGCTGAATGTCATTGATGCATGCTGGCTCAGACAGGGAAGTAATAGCCTTTATCTTGTCCGGATTAGCTTCAATACCACGCTCAGAGACTAGAAATCCCAAGAGCTTGCCTGCAGGAACTCCAAAGACACACTTGGCCGGGTTAAGCATCATCTTGTAGACCCGTAAGTTATCGAACGTTTCCTTCAGGTCGCCGAGTAGAGTCTCCTTCTTCCTTGATTTGACCACAATATCGTCCACATAAGCATGAATATTGCGCCCAATTTGACCATGAAGACAGTTCTGTACACAACGCTGGTAAGTCGCCTGGGCACTCTTGAGCGCGAAAGGCATAGACACATAGCAGAAAGCACCAAAAGGCGTAATGAAAGCCGTCTTCTCTTGGTCTTTAACTGCCATCTTGATCTGATGATAACCTGAATAAGAGTCCAGGAAGCATAGGCTCTCACAACCCGCCATTGCATCAATAATCTGGTTGATACGGGGGAGAGCAAACGGGTCAACTGGACATGCCTTGTTAAGATCCATGTAATTCACACACATACGCCACGTGTTGTTCTTCTTGAGTACCAACACCGGGTTAGCAAGCCACTCCGGGTGAAACACTTCAATGATGAACCCTGCTGCTAAGAGCCGGGCCACCTCTTCCCCAATAGCCTTGCGCCTCTCCTCATTAAACCAGCGGAGGAATTGTTTGACCGGCTTAAATTTGGGATCCACATTAAGGTGATGCTCAGCGAATTCTCTCGGTACACCCGGCATGTCAGAAGGTTTCCATGCAAAGATGTCCCGATTCTCACGGATGAATTCGATGAGCGCGCTTTCCTATTTGGGATCCATATTGGCCCCAATAGTGAACTGCTGTGATGAGTCGCCCGGCGTAAAATCCACCAACTTGGTATCTTCCGCCACAAACTTGAGGGGCGGCTCAGATTCCGTGTTAGGCTTCTTCAGTGGAGTCATATCTTCCGGGTCAACATTTTATTAATAAAACTTGAGTTCTGCCTCAGCACAACTTGACTCCGCATAAGCTGCATCACCTTCCTCACACTCAAGAGCCATCTTCCGATCACCATGCACGGTAATCGTCCCATTCAACCTGGGCATCTTGAGTTGCAAGTAAACATAGCAAGGCCTAGCCATGAACTTGGCGTAAGCCGGCCGTCCAAACAGAGCGTGGTATGGGCTCTTGATTTTAACCACCTCAAACCACAAAGACTCCACCCTGTAGTTGAATTCATCACCAAAGGCTACCTCCAAACAAATCTTTCCCACCGGATAAGCCGATTTTCCGGGTACCACACCGTGAAAAACTGTTGAGGAGGGCTTAAGATCCTTGTCAAGCAAATTCATCCGGCGGAAAGTGTCATAATACAGGATGTTGATGCTGCTGCCTCCATCCATAAGTACTTTAGTAAACACGTATCCTCCCACTTGGGGGGCAACTACCAAAGCCAGCTGCCCCGGGTTATCAACACGTGGCGGGTGATCCTTCCTGCTCCAAGTTATGTCATATTCAGACCACTTCAAATACTGCAGGAGAGCCGGCATGACTGCATTAACCGCCCGCTTGCGCACCTTCCGGTCTCGCTTGTCAAGGCTGGTTGTAAAAACCTGATATTGACCCCCGCTGAGCTGCTTCGGGTTACTCTGGTACCCCGACTGGTTATTCTGCTGCTGACCACCATTACCAGGTTGATGATGACCCCCTTGATTGCCTTGACCCTGGTAACCGGATCCTGAGCTGCCGGTGCCAAAGCCGGCTCCTGAACCGCCCGGGCCTGAGCCGCCCGACGGACCATTACCGTTATTGCGATGCTGTTGAAGGCTGTAATCCCGGAACTGCCGCATAATACTGCAATCCCTCCATGTATGGCCTGCCGGCTTATCAGGCCGGCTGTGCTCTGGACAAGGTTTATTGAGCATCTCTTCCAGGTTGAAAGGAGCTTTGCCTTTGTTAAAGGGCGGCCTGAAGTTCCCGTTGCCCTTAGCACGATTGTTCCCGGCGCTGGTGTTCGCCACCAATTCTGACCCGCTGTCCGGGTTCTTCCTCTTGCCCAGGTTGCTGTTTCCAGCCGCGTTTTGCTGTTGACCCTTGCCATTGTTATTTTTCTTACCCTGGGCCGATTTCTCATCATCGGAGCCAGGGTCCTTCGTGTTGTCAGAGTCAGCATACTTGGTGAGAGCCGCCATGAGCTCCCCCATGTCTTGGCATGAGCGTTTGAGCCGGCCAAGCTTCTGCTTCAAAGGCGTGAAGTGACAATTCTTCTCTAGAATCAAAACCGCTTGAGCCGTCGTAATCTGTTCAGAAGAGTGGATGATGGTTGAGACCCGCCGGACCGAGTGATGAGCCGACTCGTCTTCACGCTGCACACAATGGTCCAAATCCACAATCGTCATGGGCTGCTTGCACGTTCCTTGAAATTTTTTGATGAATTTCGCCTTCAACTCGGCCCAGGAATTAATGGTATTGGGTGGCAAGCCCTTCAACCACGGGCGAGCCGGCCCTTCCAGCATCATGATGAAATATTTGGCACATACTGCATCACTGACATCCAACATCTCCATGGCTAATTCATAGCTTTCGATCCAAGCCTCTGGAAGTAGGTCAGCAGTATAATTGGGCACCTTGCGAGGACCCTTGAAATCCTTCGGCAGACGTTCATTCCGCAAAGCCGGCGCTAAGCACGGCACTCCCACAGCCCTGGAGGTTACTCCTGCTCCTACTGAGACGGAAGGTGCAACTGTAGGTTCCTGATAAGCCGCCGCCGCCGCTTCTCGCTGTGCTCTTGCCCGATCCACCAGCGCCTGAGCATCCAGAGCCGCCCGATCAACTCGCGGCGGGTTCCGATGTCGTTCACTGCTAGAAACCACCGGTGACTCATAGCGCCGGCTGTAGCTGCGGCTGGGGATGGGGGTTGAATGCACGCGACTGCGGCTATAAGTGTATTTCTCCTGCTGGGCCACCGCCGTCCGTAGGTATCCGATGGCATTCCGCACTTCCTCTGCGAAGGGCGCCTCATCTGGGATCAGGATTGTATCAAGCCTGGCTGCCGCTGCCACCATGTTCTCCGCCGGGTTAGAATAATGACCCGGCGGTGTTGGAAAAGATGGTGGCGGGTTTTGGTTCCGTCGGGGCGGGTCTGGCTGTTGATGCTGAACCGCCGCCCGGCTTCCAAGTATTTCCGCCATCCGGGTTACGGTCAAAGGCACATTCCGTCCCGTCCCTGGCGTGTTGAAAAGATTTCTGGCTTCATACTGATCCGGCAAGCGGGATTGATGCCTCATCCGATGAACCGCAGCTGCCGACTGCTGCTCTAACTCAAGGCGGAAAGCATCCGCCCTAAGACGCTCCGCCTCAGCATCCATCTGAGCCTTCAGCGCATTGATTTCCTGTTGGACTCCGGCCATCTGGTTCTTCAACCTCGTGATCTCCGCATTACGGGCCGCCTGGTTTGCAGCAGTGACCTCAGTTTCCATCAGGGTTGTAAGCTCGTTCATCAGATCCAGAAGAACCTGAGCCGGCGGCCCGCCAGCCCCAGACCCGGTCGCACCGGCGGCCGTGCTGCTCGGGGCCGGCGCCGAACCCGCCATGAAGACGGCAGCGCGGTACGGCGGCTCATAATCCTCCGGCTCATGATACTCCGACTCGGGGTAATGCTCGACGTAGCCCCCAAGCCCACCATCGTGAAGCTGATAGATCGATTCCGTCTCTCCGCTCGAGGATCCATCCTCTGAGCAGATGAGGGTTTCTTCCCGTGACATAGAACCCTCCAATTCCATGCCCTGGGTGAAGCCGACGAAGACATGCTTCCTGCCCGGGTTAACACGGGCGGGTTACATGCGTCGGGCCGGCTCGACGAGGTCGGTGAAAATGTCCGGCCCGGGTTCAGATCCGCCGATCTTGCCGATGGAGATGTGGATTCCGCCGAAGGGGACCCGGAAACCATACTCGATTGAGTCGGCATCGGGGCCCCAGCCGGCGTCGTCGATGTAGAGCTTTCCGCGGCGACTCTTGGTCATCCTGCCAACGACGTACCCCTCGATCCCTGAGAGAGAACCCTTTGAGAACTCAACACCACCGAGCGCTAGCCCCACGGTGGGCGCCAACTGTCTTAGTTCAATTCCGCCGCTATAATTCCCTATAAATATAGAAACCATTTGTCGTACCTCGAGAAGAATTTTATCGGTGCTGCAAACCTCTGTTCTGAAGAGATCCCATTTGGACCCTTGTTCCGGAGTTCTGTAGGAAGGAAGAAGCCATTGTCGAGAGGCTCTTCCTCAATCTTGTTTCCTCCATGACCTTGTGTGAGTAGTTCCTTCAGGACCTACGAGTCCATAGTAGTAGCTAGAAGGTTCTCTCTCTCTTTTTGACCTTCAATACTATGTTCCCCTTCTTCCTTGTGTGATTGGGATCAATCTGATGTAATTTTGCGGTGTGTTTGTTGGGACATGATAAATTATGAGTTTATGGTCAGATTGTTCATTGAATCTATTTTAATCTCTTGAGAGGCGAATAGCTCTAACCTTTCCTCGGGGAGGGAAGGGAGATATGAGCGTAGTGATAGCGGTATCTTTTGATAGAAGCCCACATGCCCACTCTTCTATTTCTTTATTGTATAATTAAGTAGCTATGTATGTATTCTGATCTATTTGTCTTCTCTGGCCAAGATTGATTGGTAGATCTTCAGAGGGAGTGGTGCATTTAGTATTGGGTTCAATCTTGTGGTGATTTCTATTTTCGAATGACAGAATGGGGACAAGGCACCTATTTATATTGTTGCCACTAAGGAGAAAACGACAGGGTTTTATCTTATTGCTAGGTTTCTTCTTGTCTACATTATGTCAACTTGCTTAAAACATTACTCTGTTTCTTATGAACTACTTTGAGAGACATGCTAGATATCGGTCTTGGGGTGGAGTAATAGTAGTAGATGCAGTTGGATTAATGATCTAGTTGTCACGGACGTAATGCCCATATGATATTATGCCATGAATGATCTAGTCATACTGGTTGTTATTCTTGTCAGTTGCCCGACTGTAATTTGTTACCACGTCGTTTGCCTTATATTAGAGAGAGATACCTCTATTAAACTTATGGTCCTGGGGGATATTCTTCCATCAATACAAAATCCTACAAAATTTCTCTTTGCTATTTGCATTTACTTTTATTGTACCACTATCTACCTATTTGCTTTTAATCTTGTAACTAGCAAGACAAGTGGCTTGACACCCCCCTTGTCAAGTTGGGTGCAAGCATTGTTTTTGTTTGTGTGTAGGCATTGTTTACCTTGCTAGCTTGGTCGATCCTGCTGGTTCGATTAAACCTTAATTCTCAACGGAAGGAAATACTTTGCTTCTGTGCTATATCACCCTTCCACTTGCTTGGGGGCAAGGCAATCCTGTGAGGCCGACACCCCCATGCTTGGTGGGAAAGGCAACCGAGATAGGTCGACGCCCCGTGCGGGTAGCTCGGTGGGGCTCCTCTTGGCCAACTTTATATATAGGCGCTAGGGCGCACACCAGGAGGATACCAATCCTTTGGCCAACCCTTCCTCTTGGTGGCACCCTGTACCTCATTCTATTGGGCATGTCCCTTGCTCTCTAGATTAGATGTAGAATTTCCATAAGCTTCGTTATGCTGATCCACGAGTTGTTGCGGTGTTGTTATTTCGGTACACATGGATAGGAGGTGTCGTAATTTTCGGTGCTAGATCGGATCATCATGAGGGAAAACTCTCGCGGCGGTGGGAGTCGAAGAACTTCATCGATCTTGTCAACATCTCCATTTATCTGACGGATTGTCGAGGGTATAATATCGGTGCCTGCTATGAAGTATAACCAGTTGTGAGAGTCCAAGAACTTCATTGATACTGTCAACATCTCCGTGGCATTGACGGATGGTGCTTACCTTTAACTAGCGCTTCACTGTAGAGTACACATGTGCTTCCCCACTAAGCACAATTATGTTTCCCTCTAACAAGTGTTTGTCCGTGGGGTTACAAATAGACGGTACAACCGCGTACTAGAGAACTGAATAAACTGGAAAAATAAACTAGAAAACCCAAGCAAAAATAATAATAAAAGAACCAAATCACAAAAAAAAAAAACTGAAAAACTGAGGAAAAAGAACTTGTGTGATATTTTTTGACAAAAACTACCGAGCACTATGTTTCCACTGCATAAAAAAAGGATCCATGAACATTAGTACTGTAGGACATATTTTTATAGAAGAATCCCACCAGAACGAGGCACCGGAAATTCATTCCCGACGGTATTCGAATCCTAGCGCAGGGAACACCACTTTGTCCCCTTGTCACTAGGCTACCGCCTGGTTCTCAAAAATCCTGGAGGCTAATGGGTGGCCGTAACTGGACCACTGTCACCTGATTTTCCTAGCTTTGCTCCCGGGAATGCCTTTGATCCCCGTTAGTCAACACTGGTGTGCGGGCAAACCTTCTAGTAGCAAGCCACTAACTACCGCGACTGTTGATCGATGTGGGTGAAACTTCAATCCACGCTTCAGCTCTAGGCCACCAAGGCAACAGCCACCTACCACGAGCATGAGCTCCTCCGATCCGGCGGTCGTCCACAGCGGCAGCTGCCACTGCAGGAAAGTGCGGTGGCAGGCGGAGGCGACGGCGAGCGTGGCGGGGGGCACCTGCAACTGCTCCAACTGCACCATGCGTGGGATCACCTTCTTCACGGTGCCCAACAGGCACCTGGCATGAAGGTGGTCAGATCCGGCCAGATTTGATCTCGGTGGCTCGATGGAGGATTTGTTGATGCATGATGTGCGGGCTCGAGAGGTTGATCCGGGCGAAAGTTTGTCTTCGGCATGTCCGGAGCCGACGATGGCGACGCTTTCAAGCGTTGTATCCTTCTTGTTGACATCGCCGAGGTACTCTCAGCTCCAACTTTGTAGCTTCGGAGGAAACCCTAGATCCATGGGATCGGACAATGACGGTGCTCTAGCATCATATCCCCTCTCTGTGGCTTCGTCTTTGGGGCTAGGCATCATCAAGCGGGACCGATGGAAGATGGTGGTGTTGGTGTCGAGGCTGCGACGTCGGAGACGCGACAATGGTTACGGTAGTCGGCTCTTCTCCGGCGTGTTCGTGGGATTACCTCGGATTGTTTTGTTATGGTGAAGTCGGAGCTGCGGCGACGGGGCCCCTGTGGCGACGATGACAGGCAGCAGGTGGTCTGTTCGGTGGTCTTCCGTGGCGCCAGCCTTGCATATTTCTCCTTCGGAGCTATCTTTCAAAGTCAGAGCTGCGTTGTCCTTGACGCGGGTGACTGAGTTTGACGCGGGCATTCTTGTGTATTCACACAGCCTCTACAGTGTGGGTTGGTTCGATGTTTGTCTTCGGAGAAGTCGGAGTCGTTTGCTCGGAGATTAGGGAGGCGATGACGCCTGTTGGGGAGAAGTGATGACGATGACACCGATGTGTGATGTTGACGAGACCCTCTATGTGAGGTGTGTGTGGGGTATTGCGAGTGCCGTTCAACGGTTTGTAACGATTTTCGTCCGGTTTTCCGTTTATTAACCGAACAGCTTTCTTCTGCTTAATTAATGGATGAGGCAAAAAAATTACCACCGTTTCGAAAAGAAAAAAACGGCAAGTTCCAGCTCCAGCCCGGCTCCGAGGAGTTCCTGACCACCTACACCTTCGACACGGGCACGGCCAAGCACATCTTCTGCAAGGTGTGCGGGATCACGTCCTTCTACAAGCAGCGGGGTAACCCCGGCGAGGTCGCGCTCTTCGCCAGCTGCATCGATCCCGGCACCATCACCCACGTCCACGTCACGCCGTTCGACGGTAAGAACTGGGAGTACTAGTTGTTTCAACCTTGCTATCCATACGACTGTACTCCTTCGATTTATGCGTTGTATAACCTACGTACCCCCTTTCCTGATAATAATGTTCAATACTAGTTACACTTGTATTAACACTGGCATCCATGATCATATATACGAATTCCGATCACCAACCGTTTTTTTAAACCCCGATCTCTGCATCTCAACGATGCATGTAGCCATATTATTAATTTAAAATGCCATACAAAAGGTCTGAACCGTCTGCGACTATCGACTCTTGTCTTCGGTCGATCTAAATTTACACGCTAATAATATAAAGTACGCAACTTTTACACTTAAAGATTGATGATCATGGGCCACCTGCGGCTGCCACGCCAGACGTCCATGAATATATTAGAATTAGAAAATACCTAATCCTCAAAACCTTACTCCCTCCCTCATGGTTTAAAGGGTTTAATTTAAATATCTTTGTAACCAAGACATTTGGTGAGTGGTGGATGAATTTCATAATTTGCAAGACTATTCTACTAGCACGCTTGTTTTCCCCGTGTGGTATGTCGGTTATTGTCCCCGTTATTCACGTTTACTGTTCTAGTTTATTGTTGTTTGGGTTTATTTGGACTATTATTTCGTTAGTACTTATGGATTTATTTGAATATTGTTCTGGTTTTGTTCGGGTAATTGTTGATGCACTTTTCACTGCTGTCGTGGTGTAAGAATAGACAGTAATCATCGAAGAACTTATTTTCCTTACGGATTACTATTCATGAAAAATACATGGTTCAGATTTACTATTTTGCGCCTCGGCAACACCATCATCGGAAAGAGCCGGGAGACGATCGAGACGGCTCTGTATTGGTACGCCGGTGGAGAGGAATGTTGTTTAGAGAAATCCTAAATCTTAACCTATAAAAAATCTCAGTTTTTTTGAGCTAGTGTGTATTTTTCTCTGAACACTGTTCACCGGTGGCTACTGTTCGCATGCAGTACATTCACAGACATTTTTACATTTACTGTTCACTACTGGACACATAATTAAACAGTAGCAGTAAGAAATAAAGTCAATAAAACGAGGAAAAAGGAAAGCTTTCCGCTTTAGTATAGGTTTTTGAGCTAGTGTGTATTTTTCTTCGCAACGTTGTTCACCGATGGCTACTGTTCACATGTATTATCATTCACAACTGAACACGTTTTACATTTACAGTTCATTAATGGACACGTAATTAAACAATATCAGTAATGAAAAGTAAAACAAAAGGAATAAGGAAAGCTTTCCGCTTTAGTATAGGTACTTATTTGCAATGACCGCGGCACAACCATGTAATGGTGGAATATATATGGGGCCTACTGAAAGCCCATCGGAGGCCCAAGGAGAAACTACGATGTCCCATTGTGTGATACATGTCATATGTGTTTATTTCGGCAAATTCTATTTGACGCTATACAATGCTATTTACAACTGGTGCATACCCCCTCACTCCCCATCGTTTCTAACAAGACGACCCATATACTTGGAGTTCGTTTTTCTAAAGCCCCTTCGGTATTGGGAAGCTTCCAGAAACCTGGTTTTCTATGAGTTTTTTGGTTTTCTATTTTTCTTGTTTCACCCGGTTTTCTTTTTTTTCTTTTTTTACTTTTACTTTTTCCTTTTGTCAAATACAAACTTTTCAAAGTCTTGAAACTTTTTCAAAATTCATGAAATTTTCTCAAGTTTGTGAACTTTTCCTAAATTTCATGAACTTTGTTTTTTAAAATTGTTTTTTCATATTTTTCACTTTTTAAAAAAGATACATTTTCTAAGAAAATTGTATTTTTTCCAAAAAAATTGAATTGTTTTAAATTTCGTGAACTTTTTTAAATTTGTTGAACTTTTTTCAACTTCATGAACTTTTTTTTAAATCGGTAAAGTTTCTCAACTTCATGAACTCTTTTAAAATTTGTGAACTTGTTTAACTCATGATCATTTCTAAAAGTCAATGGTCAATGTCAGCGGTCAACACGCACGGACAAGAGCTACACGAGACAGACGATGAAGGAGTATTAAAGGGATTCGGCCCATGTCAATCGCTTGTGGGCTCCTCTTGATCAACTATCCTCAGGGCTCTCGGTAGCAATCTTATACACCATTGTAATCCCTCGCACAAGGTATCCCTACACTATGAATCATCAAAACCAGCATGACATAGGGTATTACTATCCAGAGGCCCGAACCTGGATAAACCCCTCATGTGACCTCCGATCCATGACTTCCAGCTGTGATTGGAACCCTACCGAGGGATCTGGCGGGAATCTTCTCCGTCACAAAGGTAGCCCAAGGAGGATAGATATCGTCAACCACATAGTAGCCCATGTTGTACTCATGCCCCATGACAGTATAATGGCAAGGAGTAGCTTTTCCTTCAGTCGGCCTCGTAAACAATGGTGATCGTTGTAGCACATTGGTGTCATTGTGAGACCTATGCATGCCAAAGAAAGCGTGTAAAATCCAAAGATCGTGTGATGCAGCTGCTTCAAGAATGATGGTGGGATTCTTAACATGGCTCTGATATTGCCCATATAAAGCCTTCGGACAGTTCTTCCATTTCCAATGCATGCAGTCAAGAGATCTGAGCAAACGTGGCCACCCTCTTGCTTCCAAGATTGTCAAGAGCCTCTCGGTTTTGGTGCTAAATCCGGCATATCTTGCAGTAAGGGTCCTAAGTTAGGCGTCTTGGAGCGATGGTAACATGGACACAAGATTTTACCTAGGTTCGAGCCCTCTCGGAGAGATAATACCATACGTCCTGCTTTTGATTGTATTGATATGGAGGATAGTATAGAGTACAGATATCTACCACGAGATTGTTATACTGGATATGAAATTGTCTATTGACTAGCCTGGCTTTGGCTTATATAATGTACCATAGGCCTACGATTTAGAGGAGTCCCTATCTTGTGCGTCAAGTCTTGTGGAATCTTCCTTGTATGCATCATGGGTTGCCTGAAGTGACCCATTAGTGAACCACCATGGAGGTCCTCGGCCCTACCCACCTGGTCGGGAGATGACGTGGTAAGTACCCCCCCTAGTCCAGTACACCGTCAGTAGCCCCCTAAACCGGTTTTCAAGTTGGGGACGCTCCTCGGTTCTTATGAATTGTTCTTCGTCTTCAGTCATTGGTCTTGAAAGCTGGTTCAACAAATCTTTCCATCTCCGATCTTGAGGATCACCAAGGTGTATCCGAAGAGTTCACATGTCGGGTATCTGAGGACTTCACATGTCGGGCGTCCGAGGAGTCCCTTTAAGTTCTTGACCCTTATCAATGCCTTGTTATTTTATACCACACCTCGGGTTCAAAGTTTTTATCGTGCGGCGGTGTACTCGTGTTGCCTAGCTCTAGCACCAGACTATATCTGAGGTGTATTTTTGCAACCGAACTCCAAAGCTGGTATGCATCCGAGGTGTCATAGATTACCTGGGTATTGAAAAACTGTGAAGGAGTTCAACCAATCTTAATGCCGGAAACTCCTCTATGGAACCAGCCACTTTCATCCAAGCATTATGACATACTACTTCCGAGGTGGTGCACCACATCTGACTTGGGCTTATTTTTTGTGGAATTTATTTCCAATCGGTGTAATTTATTTATTGTCAAGATGCATAGCCAGTAGCCCTCAAGGTGTGTGTTGGTCTAAAATCCAGGATACACCTAAAGGATTAAACAAAACCGCTAATCCTAGTAGGCCCTGAGACTCAGGTCGATTCGTGAAATAGGCTTGAGGATCAAATCCTTTCCCGGCAACATGCTTAGGAATGGAAAGGCGGTGCGTAATAGCTCCCGAGTCTTAGGTTGGGTGCGGCCGACCAACCTGAGGATCATAATCTCCTCGGAAACCATTTTGCACTTTTGAATTTTACTGCATTGAATCGTCTGTGCAGTAGCCCCCGAGACTTAGGTTGGGCAGCATAGCTGACCCTAGGATCGTATCTCCTCGGGAACTTGCTTAACGCCGAGGTGCAGCTAGGCAGGAAAAATGCCGAACTGCGGGTTGGAAAAGAAAAATCTTTCCCGAGCAAAACCATCATGCAAAACACCTCGAAAAAGAGGGTGTCCAACCTTCTGAAAGAAAAACACAAAAGAGGTTAAACGTTTCATAAGCTCGGAAAACCAAAAAACTTATGTACAAACTTGACGTCTTAATTGAATCAAGTTTTCTGGTGTCAATTCAAAATTGGTCTTAAAACTAATTTGTGCTTCCGTCGTGCTTTAACATGACACATTCGATCTATAACTTCAAGTAGGTCAGCCTTTAATCTCCATATCCCGAAGGCGGAGTGCTTCTCAAGGCCAAGTTTAGCGAACTAAACTCGAGCAGCTTTAGAGAGAAATCAGGCTCTCCGGCTATTGACCATACACTAGATTCGAAAAAGGAGTGGTAGAAAAAGACTTTGCAATGACTAAGAAGAAGAAAAATATATTATAAAGGGGCTCATATAAATTTAAGATCCCCTAGTTAACTTGGGTAAAACAAGTATTTTTAACAAATGAAGTTTTTAACAAACAACTTTTTTATTTTCAAACAAAAACATTACGCTCAATTGAACCGAACAAAAATATAAAACTTGAATTTTTTTAGCATGAAAGCTACTTAGCTGGTTAATGTGCTCGGTGTTGATGACACGGTCCAGACTTGTGGCGGGACGAGGACGCCCAAATGAACTTTGACAGACCCGGTATGGTGTGTAGTCTTCAACTTTACCGAGGTCCCAGCCCGAAGTCTGAGGTGACAGAGCAAGGAGCTCGGCTTGACGAAGCAGCGACACGGCACAGTTGGTGTGGCGAGGCGAAGCCCCCGATCCAGCTAACGTGACGAAGCTGGTGGGCTGGTGACGCTGAAGTCCCCGGAGTAGGTTGATGAAGAGATGACAAATCCCCCGGTCCGGCTGGCATGACGAAGTGATGCGTCTCCAACGTATCGATAGTTTATGAAGTATGATTTAATTGGAACTAACCCGGACTGACGATGTTTTCAGCAGAATTACCGTGGTGTTGTTTTTGTGCAGAAAATAAAAGTTCTCGGAATTGCCCGAAACTTTTTGACGATTCTTTCTGGAGCAAATAAGAAATACTGGAGGGAAGAACCACAGGAGGGGGGCCACCAGGTTCCCCCAAGGCATCAGGGCGCGCCCAGGGGGGTGGTCGCGCCCTGATAGCTTGGGACCACCACGTGGCTCTGTTTAGCGTGATTCCAGCGCTGAAACATCCTATAAATCCCAATACCCACAGAAGTTAACCTAGAACTTCCGCTCCGTCGCCGCAAGCCTCTGTACCGAAGAAATATCATCCAAAGGCATGTTTCGGCACCATGCCAGAGGGGGCAATCATCACCGAAGTCCATCCTCATCATCCCGGCGATCTCCATGACAAGGAGGGGGGTAGTTCACCCCCGGGGCTGAGGGTATGTACCAGTAGCTATGTGATTGATCTCTCTCTCGTGTGTTCTTGAGATGTCACGATCTTGATATATCACGAGCTTTGCTAATATAGTTGGATTATATGGTGTTCTTCCCTTGCTATCTTGATGTGATGAATTAAGTCTTTCCCTTTGAGGTTTTGTTATGTTGGATTGAATATTGGAGTTGAGATCACTTGATGTATGTCTTGCATGTGGATAACCGTGGTGACAATGAGTTGTTCTATTGATTCACTTGATATATGTTTTGGTACTCAACTTGCTGATTCCCGTGGTGACAATGGGGTAACCTATGCAGATGGGTTGATACATGTTCTTGTCCTACTTTCTCCAATAGAAATCTTGGGGTACTCTTTGAAGTTCTTTTGCGTGGATTGAATAAGATGAATCTGAAATTGTTTGATGCATATCGTATAATTAACTCATGGATACTTGTGGTGACATTGGAGTATCTATGTGACACTAGAGTTGATTGATGCGTATCATATGGTGTTATTTTAGTACGAACTCTAGGGATGTTTGTGACATTTATAGGAATAGCTCAATAGATTGATCTGAAAGGATAACGTTGAGGTGGTTCTACTACGTACAACAATTTCATCTTATGTTCTCCGCTAGATATGAACTTAGGAGTTATTCTTTGTCGCACGTTGAGGGATAATCATATGATTCTATTATGTTAGCATTGTTGAGAGATTGCACTACTGGAAGTATGAACCCTAGGCCTTATTTCCAAGCATTAATATACCGTTTTGCTTGCTGTTTACTACTTGTTACCTTGCTGTTTTTGTTTATTCAGATTATAAAAACCTATTTCTACTATCCCTACTACACTTGTATCACCATCTCTTCGCCGAACTAGTGCACCTATACAATTTGCCATTGTATTGGGTGTGTTGGGGACACAAAAGATTTCTTGTATTTGATTGCAGGGTAGTTTGAGAGAGACCATCTTCATCCTACACCTCCCATAGATTGATAAATCTTAGGTCATCCACTACAGGAAAAATTGCCATTGTCCTACAAAACTCTGCGCTTGGAGGCCCAACAGAGTCTCCAAGAATAAAGTTGCGCAGTAGACATCACGAAGCTGGTCGACCTGTGATGCCAAAGTTTCCATGTCAGCCGACATGTCGAAATAGGTTGGTGTGTTGGATCTCGGTTTGAAGAATACGCGACACTATACCGAGGTGATGATCCGGTGTGGTTGACGTCGGCTCAACGAAGCGATGACCCATCTAGCGGTCGGCATCCATGACGCGACGATGTCGGACGGTCTAACGCCGGTGCGGCGGTGAGGAGAACCTCGAAAAAAGCTCAAAATTTGTAGGCACGTGTTTGAAAACAAAACATAATACTCTAGAAAAAAATGTACTTCAAACAGGACGTCCTATAATGTTGGGGAACGTTGCATGGGAAACAAAAAATTTCCCACGCACACGCAAGATCTATCCATGGAGATGTATAGCTACGAGAGGGGGAGTGCATCTACATAATTTTGTAGATCTCTAAGCGGAAGCGTTAAGAAACGCGGTTGATGTAGTCGTACGTCTTCGCGATCCAATCACGATCCGTCCCGATCTAGCGCCGAACGGACGGCACCTCCGCGTTCAGCACACGTACAGCTCGATGACGTCTCCGCCTCCTCGATCCAACGAGCAATGGCAGAGTAGTAGATGAATTTTCCGCCAACACAACGGCGTGGTGGCGGTGGTGGTGGAGATGTCCCGGTAGGACTTCGCCAAGCGCTACCAAACCACGAACGAGGGAGAAATCGATCTAGAGAGAGGGAGGGCTGCGCCGTGGCTTGTTGTGCTGCTACCCTCCCTCTCCTCTCATATATATAGGGCGAGGGGGAGACGGGCACCGGCCCTAGGGCCTCCCACAAGGGGGGGGCGACCAAGGGGGAGGCTTGGCCCCCAAGTCAGGTGGGGCGCGCCCCCTCTAGGGTTTCCCTAATTCCTAGGGCGCCTTGGGCCCTTGGGAGGAGTGGCGCCCAGCCCACCATGGGTTGGTGCACCACCTCTCTCAACCCATGGGGCCCTCTGGGTAGGTGGACCCTCCCGGTGGACCCCCGGAACCCCTTCCGGCACTCCCGATGGAATCTGGTAAACTCCGAAACTATTCCGGTGCCCGGATACCAACTTCCCATATATGAATCCTTACCTCCGGACCATTCCGGAACTCCTCATGACGTCCGGGGTGTCGTCAGGGACTCCAAACAACTTTCGGTCACCAACATATATAACTCAACAATACTATATCATCATCGAACATTAAGCGTGCGAACCTTGCGGGTTCGAGAATGATGCAGGCATGACCGAGACACTCTCCGACCAATAACCAATAGCGGGACCTGGATGCCCATATTGGTTCCTACATATTCTACGAAGATCTTTATCGGTTGAACCACGATGTCAAGGATTCAGTCAATCCCGTATGCAGTTCCCTTTGTCCATCAGTATGTTACTTGCCCGAGATTTGATCGTCGGTATCTCCATACCTAGTTTAATCTCATTACCGGCAAGTCTCTTTACTCATTCCATAATACAAGATCCCATGACTAACTCCTTAGTCACATTGCTTGCAAGCTTCTTGTGATGTTATATTACCGAGAGGGCCCAGATATACCTCTCTGTCATACGGAGTGACAAATCCCAGTCTCGATCAATGCCAACTCAACAGACACCCTCGGAGATACTTGTAGAGCACCTTTATGATCACCCAGTTATGAATTGACATTCGATACACACAAGGCATTCCTCCGGTGTCAGGGTATTGCATGATCTCATGGTCATAGGAACAGATACTTGACATGAATAACGCAGTAGCAATAAACTAATATGATCAAATGCTATGCTTACGGTTGGGTCTTGTCCATCACATCATTCTCCTAATGATGTGACCCCGTTATCAAATGACATTGCATGTCTATGGTTAGGAAACCTTAACCATCTTTGATCAACGAGCTAGTCTAGTAGAGGCTCACTAGGGACACGGTGTTGTCTATGTATCCACACATGTATCTGAGTTTCTGATCAATACAATTCTAGCATGGATAATAGACATTTATCATGAACAGGGAAATATGATAATAACCAATTTATTATTGCCTCTAGGGCATATCTCCAACAGTCTCCCACTTGCACTAGAGTTAATAATCTAGTTCACATCGCCATGTGATTCACACCCAATGAGTTATGGGGTTTGATCATGTTTGCTTGTGAGAGAGGTTTTAGTCAACGGGTATGCAACATTCAGATCCATGTGTACTTTGCAAATCTCTATGTCATATTCTAGATGCTGCTACTACGCCCAGTTGCAGCTATTCCAAATGACTACTCCACTATATGTATCCGGTTTACGACTCAGAGTCATCCGGATCGGTGTCAAAGCTTGCATCGACATAACCCCTTACGACGAACTCTTTACCACCTCCATAACCGAGAAACATTTCCTTAGTCCTCTAAGGATAATTTTGACCGTTGTCCAGTCATCCACTTTTGGATCACCCTTGTACCCCCTTGCCAGACTCATGGAAAGGCACACATCACATGCGGTACATAGCATGGCATAAAGTATAGAGCCTATGGATGAGGCATAGGGGACAACCTTCGTCCTTTCTCTTTCTTCTTCCATGGTCGAGCTTTGAGTCTTACTCAGCTTCACACCTTACAATACATGAAAGAACTCCTTCTTTGATGGATCCATTTTGAACTCGTTCAAAATCTAGTAAAGGTGTGTGCTGTGTGAAAGTCTTATCAAGCGTGTTGATCTATCTCTATAGATTTTGATGCTCAATATGCAAGCAGCTTTACCCAGGTCTTCCCTTGAAAAACTCCTTTCAAACAACCCTTTATGCTTTCCAGAAATTCTACATCATTTCCAATCAACAATATGTCATCCACATATACTTATCGGAAATGCTATAGTGCTCCCACTCACTTTCTTGTAAATACAAGTTTCTTCATAAACTTTGTATAAACACAAAAGCTTTGATCACCTCATCAAAGCATATATTCCAACTCCGAGATGCTTGCACCAGTCCATAGAAGGATCGTTGGAGCCTGCATACCTTTTACCATCCTTAGGATCGACAAAACCTTCCGGTTGTATCACATACAACCTTTCCTCACGGGAACCGTTAAGGAAATGCTGTTTTGACATCCATCTGCCAGATTTCTTAACTGAAAAATGCAGCAACTTCTAACATAATCCCAACAGACTTTAGCATCGCTACGGGTGAGAAAGTCACATCGTAGTCAACTCCTTGAACTTGTCGGAAACCTCTTTGCGACAAGTCGAGCTTTATAAATAGTGACATTACTATCACCGTCTGTGTTCTTCTTAAAGATCCATTTGTACTTAATGGACTGCCGGTCATCGGGCAATTCTACCAAGGTCCATACTTGGTTTTCATACATGGATCCTATCTCGGATTTTATGGCCTCTAGCCATTTGTTGGAATCCGGTCCGACCATCGCTTCTTCATAGCTCGTAGGTTCACTGTTGTCTAACAACATGACCTCCAAGACAGGATTGCCGTACCACTCAGGGGCGGTACGAGTCCTTGTCGACCTACGAGGCTCGGTAGTAACTTCATCTGAAGTTTCATGATCATCATCATTAGATTCCTCTTCACTTGGCGTAGGCGCCGCAGAAACATCTTTCTGCGACGTGCTACTCTCCAACTGAAGTGACGGTTCAACAACCTCATAAAGTTCTACCTTCCTCCCACTCAATTCTTTCAAGAGAAACTCCTTCTCCAGAAAGGATCCAATCTTGGCAACAAAGACCTTGCCTTCGGATCTGAGATAGAAGGTGTACCCAACTGTTTCCTTAGGGTATCCGATGAAGACGTACTTCTCTGCTTTGGGTTCGAGTTTACCAGGCTGAAGCCTTTTCACATAAGCGTCGCAGCCCCAAACTTTAAGAAATGACAACTTAGGTTTCTTGCCAAACCATAATTCATATGGTGTCGTATCAACGGATTTAGATGGTACCCTATTTAAAGTGAATGCGGTTGTCTTTAATGCATAACCCCAAAACGATAGTGGCAGATTAGTGAGAGACACCATAGAACGCACCGTATCCAATAGAGTATGGCTACGACGTTCGGACACACTATTACACTGTGGTGTTCCAGGTGGCATGAGCTGTGAAACAATTTCCACATTGTCTTAAATTGCATACCAAACTCGTAACTCAGACATTCACCTCCACGATCATATCGTTGACTTTTTATCTTCTTGTCACGATGATCTCCAACTTCACTCTGAAATTTCTTGAACTTTTCAAACGTTTCAGACTTGTGTTTCATTAAGCTAATATACACATATCTACTCAAACCATTAGTGAAGGTAAAAAAAAGAATGATATCCACCTTTCGCTTCAATACTCATTGGACAGCACACATCAGTATGTATGATTTCCAACAAATCACTCGCTCACTCCATTGTTCCAGAAAACGAGGTTTTCATCATCTTGCCCATGAGACATGGTTCGCATGTATCAAGCGATTCAAAATCGAGTGATTCCAAAGTCCATCAGCATGGAGTTTCTTCATGCGCTTTATACCGATATGACCTTCAGCGGCAGTGCCACAAGTATGTGGTACTATCATTATTAACATCACATATTTTGCCATCAATATTATGAACATGTGTATCACTACGATCGAGATTCAATAAACCATTCACATTGGGTGCATGACCATAGAAGGTATTATTCATGTAAACAGAACAACCATTATTCTCTGACTTAAATGAATAACCGTATTTCAATAAACACGATCTAATCAAGTTCACGCTCAACGCAGACACCAAATAACATTTATTTAGGTTCAACACTAATCTCGAAGGTAGAGGGAGCGTGCAATGGTGATCACATCAACCTTGGAAACACTTCCAACACACATCGTCACCTCGCCCTTAGCTAGTCTCCATTTATTCCGCAGCTTTTGTTTCGAGTTACCAATATTAGCAACTGAACCGGTATCTAATACCCAGGCACTACTAGGAGTACTAGTAAGGTACACATCAATAACACGTATATCAAATATACTTTTGTTGACGTTGCTAGCCTTCTTATCTACCAAGTATTTTGGGTAGTTCCGCTACCAGTGACCATTTCCCTCACAATAGAAGCACTCAGTCTCGGGTTTGGGTCCAACCTTGGGTTTCTTCACTGGAGCGACAACTGGCTTGCCATTCTTGAAGTTTCCCTTCTTGCCCTTGCCCTTCTTGAAACTAGTGGTCTTGTTAACCATCAACACTTGATGCTCCTTCTTGATTTCTACCTTCGCGGCCTTAAGCACCACAAATAGCTCAGGGATCATCATCTCCATCCCTTGCATGTTATAGTTCATCACAAAGCTCTAGTAGCTTAGTGACAGTGACTGGAGAACTCTGTCAATCACTATCTTATCTAGAAGATTAACTCCCACTTGACTCAAGCGATTGTAGCACCCAGACCTACTGAGCACATGCTCACTGACTGAGCTATTCTCCTCCATCTTGTAGGCAAACAATTTTGTCGGAGGTCTCATACCTCTCAACACGGGCATGAGCCTGAAATACCAATTTCAGCTCTTGGAACATCTCATATGCTCCATGGCGTTTAAAACGTCTTTGGAGCCGTGATTCTAAGCCGTAAAGCATGGTGATACGTCTCCAACGTATCTATAATTTTTGCTTGTTCCATGCTGTTATATTATCATTCTTGGATGTTTTACAATCATTTTATAACAACTTTATATCATTTTTTGGGACTAACCTATTGACATAGTGCCAAAGTGCCAGTTGCTGTTTTTGCTTGTTTTTTACTTCGCAGAAAATCAATACCAAACGGAGTCCAATCGCAACAAAACTTTTTGGAGATTTTTTCTGGACCAGAAGACACCCAGTGGGCCAAAGAAGCGCCGGGGGAGTGGGCCGAGGAGACCACAACCCACCAGGGCGCGCCAGGGGGGCCCCGACGCGCCCTGATGGGTTGTGCCCTCCTTGGGGCCCCTCTCCACTGCCTCTGATGCCTATAAATTCCCAAATAATCCAAAAACCCTAGGGGAGTCGACGAAACACAATTCCAGCTACCGCAAGTTCCAGAACCTCGAGATCCAATCTAAACACCATCATGGAGGGGTTCATCTTCCTCATAGGTGCCTCTCCGATGATGCGTGAGTAGTCCACCATAGACCTACGGGTCTATAGGCAGTAGCTAGATGGCTTCTTCTCTCTCTCTTATGATTCTCCATACAATGGTCTCTTGGAGATATATTTGATTTAAACTTTTGCGGTGTGTTTGTTGGGATCCGATGAATTTTGAGTTCATGATCAGTTTCTATCCATGAATATTATTTGAGTCTTCTTTGATCTCTTATATGCATGATTACTTATAGCCTTGTATTTCTTCTTCGAATCTTTGGTTTAGTTAGGACAACTAGATCGATTTTTCTTGCCATGGGAAGAGGTGCTTTGTGATGGGTTCGATCTTGCGGTGTTATTTCCCAGTGACAAAAGGGGCAGCAAGACATGCATGTATCGTTGTTATTAAGGATAACAAGATGGGGTCTATTCCTATATGAATAGATCTTGTCTACATCATGTCATCGTTCTTATTGCATTACTCTGTTTTTCATGAACTTAATACACTAGATGCATGCTGGATAGCGGTCGATGTGTGGAGTAATAGAGGTAGATGCAGGCATGAGTCGGTCTACCTATCTTGGACGTGATGCCTATATAATGAACATCACCTTGGATATCGTCATGACTATTCGATTTTCTATCAATTGCCCAACAGTAATTTGTTCACCCACTGTGCGCTATACTCATGAGAAAAGCCACTAGTGAACCCTACGGCCCCCGGGTCTACTTTTCCAACATATTGCTTTCAGATCTATCTTTTTTGCATCTTTGTTTTCAGATCTACAAAACCAAAAACCCAAAAACATATTGCTGCATATTTTATTTGCTTTTTTTATTTTGTGTTCTTGAGAGATCTATCTCTCCTATCTATCACTACCTAATCTATCTTTTTACCATAGAGAGATTGATAACCTCTATTTTGCGTCGGGTTGCAAGTATTTGTTGTCTGTGTGCAGGTGCTGCTTATTGGGTGGTGGTGATCCTCCTACTGGTTCAATAACCTTGGTTTCATAACTGAGGGAAATATTTACCGTCGCTGTGTTGCATCATCCCTTCCTCTTTGGGGAAATACCGACGCAGTCTCAAGCCACGTCACATGGCGCACTAAACTATCGAGTAGTCATCAGAACGTGTCTGCCAGACATTCATAACATCCACAGATGACGCTAGAGTGGTTGGCACACCAAGCGGTGCATCGAGGACATAAGCCTTCTGTGCAGCAGTGAGGACAATCCTCAGATTACGGACCCAGTCCGCACAATTGCTTACACTATCTTTCAACTTAGCCTTTCTCTAGGAATGTATCAAAATACAGGGAAGCTACAGCGCGAGCCATTGATCTACGACATAATTTTGCAAAGACAACTTTAGACTATGTTCATGATAATGAGTTCAATTAATCATATTACTAAAGAACTCCCACTCAAATCAACATCCCTCAGGTTGTCTAAGTGTGACATGACCCAAATCCATCAACCCAAGTCCGATCATCACGTGAGATGAGGTGGTTTCAATAGTGAACATCTCCGTGTTGATCATATCTACTATATGACTCATGTTCGACCTTTTGGTCTTCTGTGTTTCGAGGCCATGTTTGTACATGTTAGGCTCGTCAAGTTTAACCCAAGTATTTCGCCTGTGTAAATCTGGCTTACACCCATTGTATGCGAACGTAGAGTCTATCACACCCGATCATCACGAGGTGCTTTGAAACGATGATCCTTTGCAATGGTGCATACTCGGGCAGAACACAATTTTATCTTGAAATTTTAGTGAGGGGTCATCTTATAATGCTACCGTCATCCTAAGCAAAATAAGATGCATAAAAGGATAAACATCACATGCAAATCATATAAGTGACATGATATGGCCATCATCATCTTATGCTTTTGATCTCCATCTCCAAAGCACCGGCATGATCTCGATCGTCACTGGCATGACACCATGATCTCCATCATCGTGTCGTCATGTGGTTGTCGCACCAACTATTGCTAACTCATAGCAATAAAGTAAAGCAAATGGCATAAATGAATTAAAGATAACCCTATGGCTCCTGCTGGTTGCCGTACTCATCGACATGCAAGTCGTGATAACTATACAAAACATGATCATCTCATATATAACATCTATGAAATCATGTCTTGACCATATCACATCACAACATGCCCTGCAAAAACAAGTTAGACGTCCTCTACTTTGTTGTTGCAAGTTTTACGTGGCTGCTATGGGTAACTAGTAAGAACCATTCTTAGATATGCAAAGCCACAACGGTGATAATCAAGTTGCTTTTTAACCTTCTACAAGGACCGCCTCTGTCGAATTTGATTCAACTAAAGTGGGAGAGACAGACACCCGCCAGCCACCTTTATGCAACCAAGTTACATGCCAGTCGGAGAAACCGGTCTCTTGTGCGAGGACAAGTAAGGTTGGTCCGGGCCGCTTCATCCCACAATACCGCCGAATCAAAATAAGACTAAGGAGGTAAGCAATCCGAACATCAACGCCCACAACTTCTTTGTGTTCTACTCGTGCAAAACATCTACACATAGACCTAGCTTTGATACCACTATTGGGGAACGTTGCATGGGAAACAAAAAAATTCCTACGCACACGCAAGATCTATCCTTGGATATGTATAGCTACGAGAGGGGGAGTGCATCTACATACCCTTGTAGATCGCTAAGCGGAAGCATTAAGAAACGCGGTTGAGGTAGTTGTACATGTTCGCGATCCAATCACGATCCGTCCCGATCTAGCGTCGAACGGACGACACCTCCGCGTTCAGCACACGTACAGCTCGATGACGTCTCCGCCTCCTCGATCCAGTTAGCAAGGGCGGAGTATTAGATGAGTTCTCTGGCAGCACGACAACGTGGTGGCGGTGGTGGTGGAGCTGTCCCGACAGGGCTTCGCCAAGCGCTACCGCGACACGAACGAGGGAGAAACCGATCTAGAGAGAGAGGGAGGGCTGCGTCATGACTTGTGGTGCGGCTACCCTCCCTCTCCTCTCATATATATAGGGGGAGGGGGAGATGGGCACCGGCCCTAGGGCCTCGCACAAGGGGTGGGGGGCGGCGGCCAAGCGGGAGGCTTGGCCCCCAAGTCAGGTGGGGCGCCCCCCCTCTAGGGTTTCGCTAAACCCTAGGGCGCCTTGGGCCCTTGGGAGGAGTGGCACCCAGCCCACCAGGGGCTGGTGCGCCACGTCTCTCAGCCCATGGGGCCCTCCGGGGCAAGTGGACCCTCCCGGTGGACCCCCGGAACCCCTTCCGGCACTCCCGATGGAATCATGTAAACTCCGAAACTATTCCGGTGCCTGAATACCAACTTCCCACATATGAATCCTTACCTCTGGACCATTTCGGAACTCCTCGTGACGTCCGGGATCTCATCCGGGATTTCGAACAACTTTCGGTCACCAACATATATAACTCAACAATACTATATTGTCATCGAACGGTAAGCGTGCGAACCCTGCGGGTTCGAGAATGATGCAGTAATGACCGAGACACTCTCAAGCCAATAACCAATAGCGGGACCTGGATGCCCATATTGGTTCCTACATATTCTACGAAGATCTTTATCGGTCGAACCACGATGTCAAGGATTCAGTCAATCTCGTATGCAGTTCCCTTTGTCCATATGTATGTTACTTGCCCTAGATTCGATCGTCGGTATCTCCACACCTAGTTCAATCTCATTACCGGTAAGTCTCTTTACTCGTTCCGTAATACAAGATCCCACGACTAACTCCTTAGTCACATTGCTTGCAAGCTTCTTGTTATGCTATATTACCGAGAGGGCCCAGAGATACCTCTTTGTCATACGGAGTGACAAATCCCAGTCTCAATCGATGCCAACTCAACAGACATCCTCGGAGATACCTGTAGAGCACCTTTATGATCACCCTGTTACGAAGTGACGTTTGATACACACAAGGCATTCCTCCAGTGTCAGGGAGTTGCATGATCTCATGGTCATAGGAACAGATACTTGACATGAAGAACGCAATAGAAATAAACTAATATGATCAACTGATATGCTTACGGTTGGGTCTTGTCCATCACATCATTCTGCTAATGATGTGACCCCGTTATCAAATGACAACTCATGTCTATGCATGGTTAGGAAACCTTAACCATCTTTGATCAACGAGCTAGTCTAGTAGAGGCTCACTACGGACACGGTGTTGTATATGTATCCATACATGTATCTGAGGTTCCGATCAATACAATTCTAACATGGATAATAGACGTTTATCATGAATAGGGAAATATGATAATAACCAATTTATTATTGCCTCTAGGCCATATTTCCAACATATAACCCGTTCATGAAAGAAGATGAACTCGGATCGGATTCATTTTCACGCAAAAAACAGATCTGAAAATTGATGGAGTAATCAGACATTTTCCGGAGTTTCAATGGGAATTCCGCAGCCAATGAATGGTGAGATTTTACATAGGATATCCGGGCTGGACGCTGGACTCCTCGCCATAAACTCATCCAGATTCTCGTCCAGATTTGACAGGGTCCGGTATATCAGAGATTGCCGGAGATTCCTCCATAGGAATGCGATAAAATTTTACAGGGTTGTTCTATACTCAACTCCGCACAATTTGACTGAAGCAATCATCAAAGCAACACGTGAGGAGGCAGGAACGGCAAACACAAATCCGTTCTCTAGAAAAACAACACGATCGCCTGAGGACAATGTTGACGTTGAGCCCCCGCACTTCATGGATGATTCTCCAATGATCTTGATAGAGATCGGAGTTAATGTTGATGAAGGCACCCATCCGATCTTGAAGATTCGACGATGAGTGTAATCCTCGGCCCAACAGAGGCGACTAGTCGAGCCAACAACGAACATGCCGACGTTGATGATGAATCTTGGTTCCGATGAATAGATCGCGTCGGAGCTGGTCGGAATTCCCATCGCACCACGACGACTACCAGCAGGGACCTGTATGGGCCACCAATGTCGATGCCAAAACCAGCAGATCTCGGGTAGGGGGTCTCGATATGCGGATCTAAGAACAATGGTAACAAGGAGAGTAGAGGCACGATGTTTACCCAGGTTCGGGATTTCTTGAAGAGATAATACCCTACGTCCTACTTCTGATTGTATTGATATGGAGGAAAGTACAGAGTACAGGTATCTACCACGAGATTGTTGTACTGGATATGAGATTGTCTATTGAAGGCCTTGGTTTATATAATGTACCGGAGGCCTAGGATTTAGAGGAGTCTCTATCTTGTGCGCCAAGTCTTGCGAAATCTCCTTGTATGCATCATGGGTTGCCCAAAGTGACCCATTAGTGAACCACCATGGGGGCCCTTGGCCCGACCAACCTGGTTGGGAGATGACGTGGTGAGTACCCCCGTAGTCCAAGACACTGTCACTTAGTGTCTGCCACGGTTGGTTTCTCAGGTATTGAGGTCCAACCACCTCGACCACAGCAGTTGCAAACCTGACCATGGCATCTCCGCATGTGCTCTCGGACATCTATAAATACTCACCCCATGAATCAGTGGTCATTCCGTATGCAAGCATCTATAGTGCGGCCGTGCACTTCTAGTAACTAGAGAAACTAATCCTTCCAACAGTGTCTTTCTTCAAGATGAAGTAGTGATCAAAGGACCAGACACCATGGTAGAGATGAACGAAGACATTTTCCACATCCGGAAGCGCCGACGAAAATTGTTAGCGAAGAGGGCATCCGGGGCAAAGTAGTAGTCCATCAACGCCAAATGGTCGCGCCCCCGGTTACGGTTGAGCACTCGACAAACCTTGATCAATCCCTTCAAAGAACATGCTCCTCCGCATGTTCTGTGTCTGCGAGGACCGCCTGCATCATCGTCGTCTCATCCTTGTAGTCCTCGTCGTCGTACGACTCAACATAGTGCTCGTATATGTACTCCATATCTGAATCCATTGCTTTAAAGAAGAAGGGACAAAAAATTAGCTCGAGTAATTCATTGAATAGTTGTCGGGCATGGTGTGCATCATTGGAGCGGAGGAGAAGTGACGGTCAGAGGAGAGTTGTGGAACAACGACGTAGGAGAAACGGAGTGGAGCCCGGGTGTACTGTTGGAGGTGACAGACTCGTCGAGAGATCCGGCAGGGGTGTGGCGTGGCGGCCGAGGTGGTGGAGTGGCGAAAAAGGCAAGAAAGGAGAGAAAATGAGAGGATGAAGGTGCGGGGTCTGGGAGGAATTTTGGGTAGGTTTAGGCGGGCCAGGGGTATCAGAGTCCTACGTGTGTGTTGTCCGTACTCGCACAAAGGCGCCCCACCCCAGTTTGTCTCCCGTTTGCCGGAAGAAGTATGTCTGGACCGCTCAACAGACTAATACAAGCCCGCGTTGGATGGCTAAACACGTTCGGATCGCATAGTCCGGGAGGTTGTGGGCAGTTTGAGGGTCTACTTTGGACATGCCTGATGAGTCCAAATTATGAGACCATTTTACCACTATTTTTGTGCCTACTTGGTAGGCTTTGAGGAATTTTACCGCGTTCACGCACTTCTTTTTGTTGATAATCCCCCAGGTAACGACTTTTGGAGCAATGTTCATTAAATGGAGAAAATACCCAAAATAGAAGTGGCATCACGTATTAAAGGTGATAAACACTTTCCATAAAAAAATCAAGCAAGAAGGACAAATAAACGACCGTCGTTGCGCTTTCAGAGCGAACGACAACGTTCCATACGACCGTGCGTGCCCATATGAGCGGTCGTTTGGCGCCCCGACACCTCTGGGGGTCAGCTATTTTCACCCCGTCGAAGAGGATTGTGAATCAGACGTGCATAAATCCCAGACACTCATCCAGAAGACAGAACCCTAGCCTCTGGAACACATTCGGAGGGAGGATCAACCAAGAGAAGGAGGGGATCCATCTCATCGCAAGGGGAACGAAGTCATCATCACCATCTTCACCAGCACCCTCTTCATCACCACCGTCGTCATCATCATCATCATCATCATCATCCGCATCCTTATCATCTGCAACATCAAGAACCCTAGTGGATCCTTTGGTGTATCGGTTGATTCATTCACTCATGTATTCATTCACCATTATCATGATGATTGGTGTCCCCATGTGTGAGTAGACTCGTTGTTCTCGGGGTATGGATGAACCCTAGTGTGTAATAGGTTATTTGGTATTAGGATTTAATATGCTCTTTGCATATTTATGTTGATAATCTTCTTGACGTTGGGTGAAGTCGACCATCCAATGTATGTCAACTTTTGACGGAAGGTTATTACTGTTGGCTAACTTTGTGGTTGTGGAGTTGGGTGACGTGACAGGCCCCTTCTCCCTTCGTAGCGGATAGTTGCAACAGGGGTAAAACGGAGACCACTTTGGCTGCGTCCACGGGGACCTATTTCCCCTTAATCATTGTTTGATAACCAGAGTGGGGAAGAACAATGGTGGCGTATGGGATACGGAGATACCACGAGTATGCATGTATTTGTACCGGCTCCACCCACAAAGAGAAACATGTAAAGTGGTGTAGGAATCCGAAGTAGCATTATGTTTAGGCACCGCCTTAGATGCACACTAGTGGGGATTCCGGACCCCTGCGAACTATTTTAATCATTTGTCTCAAGTCTAGTTACTTTACTTGTCATTTATTTTAGTTGATTTATTTACCTTTACACTTGCAACCTTATTTTCATTACTACTACTGTTCTGGATCACTTATAATTTCTAGGCAAATTATTTGCACCCTACAAAGGACCAAAGATTGATTCCTATGCTCCCTGTGGGATCGATACTCTTACTTCGAAAAGGCTACAACTAAATCATGTGCACTTACAGGTTATCAATGCCCTAAGGGTATCTCCAACGCCGACCCTCAAACCACCCGCATACGTCCGGACCGCGCGATCCGGACGTGCATTACTGTCCAAGCGGTCATGTATCGGTCTGCTCGACGGTCCGGACGCACTTTCTCCCACAAAGTGGAGACAAAGTGGGGGCAGGTTTGCGGGAGTCCGGACAACAGCCATGTTGGACTCCGACACCCTAGGCCCACTAGATCCGCCCTCCCGGTCCCATTTTCTTCCACTCCGCCCCTTCTCCCCCTTACTTTGCATCCACACCCTTTACCTCCGCCGTTGCTGTTATACCTCTTCGACCACCACACAAGCATTGCCCGACGTCCGCAACCAGAACCGACGCGTCCGCTCGCCTTTTATGATGGCGCTGTCCACCCAGGAGCCTTTTGTACCCAGGTACACCCTGCCACCCTGTCCACGACGTCCATGGTGGCCACCACGGCTGGCAGGTGTTCGATCGAATACCATTGAGCTTAATTTTGGATGGCATGTCATTTTTTAGAGTAAGAAGGATGGCGAGGGTACTCGACCATGGAGGATGAGCTGTTGTGTGATGCGTGGTTGGCCACATCCACGGATTTCATAGGCAGGAGCAAAGGGGGCCCCTTCTGGCAGCGCGTGCATGATTCATTTCACACACGAAAGTACATTGTGCCCTACGACATGCACATCATCCAAGAACGGAATGTGAGATCATTATCGTATGGATGGTACGCCATCTAGACCATGGTCACCAAGTTTTATTATGTCGTTGCTCAGCTAGAGGCATGGTGACCACTACACGTGACAAAGGAGGAGATCATAAGTTTTGCTTCTTCTTCCTCAACTTGTTGATTGGATCATTCATTCACTCAATGTTGCTCTACACATTGTGTAGCACGTACCCGCAGCCATGATGTACCACAGGATACATGGACGACCATTTACGTACAAATATTGTTGGATGAAGCTGAAGGGGCAGTATGTGTGGGACGACATGATCTGTTATCGAAAAACTTATTGGCCATCGAATTTGAGATATTGTTCTACTAGACTTTTTTGCATGCTATGTATGGATGATGTATGCTATTTTCTATTCAAATTTTGATGAATATTAGCCGGTTTGCATGAATTTCACCCGCAAAATCAAAACTAACTTGAAATGTATGCGGACATCATTGGATGGTCGACTCTCGCATCCATGTTCATGGACTGATCCCCTGTCCGCAGACGGATACTAGATGCCCTAAGAGAAACTCCAACACGTCGACCTAAACGGACGCTTGTTTTGTCTGCTATTGTCCATTTGGGTCGGCGTGTTCGTCCTCTTCGGCGTTTGTGTCGGTAGAGCGCCCAACCCACGGACGCATTTTCGTCCTCGCGGCGGGTTTGTGGCCAATTTTGACCTCTTTGTGTGACGATCAAAAAATTCACATAATTAAAACAAAATACAAATATCTTATAGTTTCACAACCAAATAAATATCCATAGTTTACAAGTCAAATAAAATTTAAATTGTCTCAAATACTTTTGAAAGAAAAAATAGGCGATACATCTACTGGTTGCCAACATGAGCCCACATATGCTCAACCAAATCATCTTGCAGATGAATATGAGTTTTTCAATCACGCATTTGATGATGAAATTTGATGAACTGCACAAACGTTGTCGTCCTCCATTCTCAGGCACAACATTGTCACCCTAAAATTCAAACCCTTGATCATAGATTTTATCCGGACGCTCATTCTCTACAATCATGTACTGCATGATCACACAAGCAGCCATCACCTCCCACGACTTCTTGGTGCTTCAAGTTCTAGCAGGATACCGAACGATGCCCCATCGAGATTGAAGAATACCAAAGGCACGCTCCACATCCTTCCTAGCACTCTTTTTGTGCTTGGGCAAATCTCTTCCTCTTCTCTACTACAGGGTTGTGGATTGTCTTCACAAGAGTAGTCCACTTAGGATAGATACCGTTAGCTAGGTAGTATGCTTTGTTGTAGTGGCGGCCATTGATCTCAATATCGACTTCCGGGCAGTTGCCTTCTGCAAGCCTTGCAAACACCGGAGAGCGTTGACGCACGTTGATGTCGTTGTGAGATCCGGCCATGCCGAAGAAAAAGAGCCAAATCCAGAGGTCTTGTGAAGCCACGGTGTCAAGTATGATAGTGCGAGCTTTCACAGCCCATATACTGCCCCTGCCAAGCAGAAGGGTAGTTCTTCCACTCACAGTGCATACAATCTATGCTACCAAGCATCCCCAGAAAGTCCTTACTGGCATTGATCGCCAACAACAGGGCTATATTTGCAGCAGTTGGCTCTCTCAAGTACTCTGAGCCAAACACTGCTACCACAACCTTGCAAAACTTATACATAGAGTCTAGGCACGTGGACTCACTCATTCGGACATACTCATCAATGAGATCATCGGGAACTTTGTATGCAAGCATTTGAATAGCTGCGGTGCATTTCTAATAAGAGGAGAAGCCAATCTTTCCGAGGACATCCTCCTTGCACTGGAAATAGTTATCATACGACACCCCCTCCCGAATACGGTTGAACACATGTCTACCCATCCGGAAATGGCGTCGGAGTAGGTGGTGTTTGAAAAGCGGGTTAGCGGACTGGAAGTAGTCCTCTCAATAAAAAAAGAGTAGGCAATGGCCGCTCTATCAATTGCGATTCAACGCCGGAGTATGCCCCGGAATTAAACCCCTGAACATCGGCCGCTGCCTACTAATGTGGTCATGGACAACCAAAGCAGTGGCCACAATGTCCTCACCATCGGCTGAAGAATCATCCGAATCGCAAATGCAATTGTGGAAAAAGTACTCGTCGCTGAAGTCCATTTGTACCTTGCGAGCAAATCGTCGAGCACCTTGCGGGCGTCATGGAAGAAGCCGACCGGTGAAGAACCTCACGCCTCTGCGCGACCAGGTAGCGGGCCTGGAGGCGTGGAGGCGAACATGGCGGCGTCCGATGAGCGAGGTAGCCGCGCTTGCATGCTGCTGGCAAGGGAGGCGAGGGCGTGGTGGCGTCGACTTCGGGGTGCTGCGACGGCGGCGAAAACGGTCTACTAAGAGCAACTCCAACGGGCCGACCCAAACGGACGCGCGGTTTGTCCGCTTTTTGTCCGTTTGGGTCGGCCGCCCGCGCGGCGTCCGCCCTCTCTAACATTTGGGTCGGCTGTGCGCCCAACGCGCGGACCCATATATGCCGGCATGGCCGGCTGGCCGCCCTTTTTAACACATAGCACAAATTTTTCATTTGCTACACACATATATTTTGCATTACAAAGCAAACATATAGTCGACAACAAAATAAACAGCATGGTTTCAACCAAATAAATAACATAGTTTCACAAGCCGAATAAAAATAAAATAGTCTCACATAGTTTTGCAAGCCGAATTAAAGAGATACATCTATTGGTTGCCAACATAAGCCCACATATGCTCAACCAAATCATTTTGCAATTGCATGTGAGTTTCCCAATCACGCATGTCGTGATGAAATTGGGTGAACTGTTCAAACATTGCCGCTCCTCCATGCTCAGGCACAACATTCTCACCCTGATACTGAAACCCTTGATCGTAGAGACGTTCCGGGAGCTCATCTTCTACGATCATATTGTGCATGATCACACAAGCAGTCATCACCTCCCACATTTTCTTCGTGCTCCAAGTTTTTGCAGGATACCGAACGATGCCCCATCGAGATTGCAAAACACCAAAGGCACGCTCGACGTCTTTCCTAACACTCTCTTGCTCTTGGGCAAATCTTTTCCTCTTCTCTCCGACAGGATTGGGGATTGTCTTCACAATAGTGGTCCATTGAGGATAGATACCATCACCCAGGTAGTATCCTTTGTCGTAGTTGTGGCCGTTGATGGTAAAATTAACCGGTGGGTTGTTGCCTTCGGCAAGCCTAGCAAACACCGGCGAGCGCTGAAGCACGTTGATATCATTGTGTGATCCGGCCATGCTAAAGAAAGAGTGCCAGATCCAGAGATCTTGAGATGCCACGGCCTCAAGTATGATAGTGCATTTCCTGACATGGCCCTTATACTGCCCTTGCCAAGCAGAAGGGCAGTTCTTCCACTCCCAGTGCATGCAGTCTATGCTACCATGCATCCCCGGGAAGCCCCTGCTGGCATTCATCGCCAACAAACGGGCTGTATCTTCAGGAGTCGGCTTTCTCAAGTACTCAGGGCCAAACACAGCAATAACAGCCTTGCAAAACTTATACAGAGAGTCTAGGCAAGTAGACTCCCTCATACGGACGTACTAGTCAATGAGATCACCGGGCACTCCGTATGCAAGCATTCTGATGGCTGCAGTGCATTTCTGATAAGAGGAGAAGCCAATCTTTCCAACAGCATCCTCTTTGCACTCGAAATAGTTATCGTAGCCGACCACTCCCTCTCTAATACGGTTGAAAAGATGCCTACTCATACGGAAACGGCGACGAAATTTCTGATGTTTGAACAACGGGTTCGTTGTGTCAAAGTAGTCTTTCCAAAGAAGGAAATGCCCGCTCTCTCGGTTGTGATCCAACGCCGGAAGGTGCCCCGGAATGGAGCCACGGAACAACGGCCGTTGGCTATTGATGTGGTGATGGACCAACACGGCAGCCAAGATCTCCTCCTCATCATCGGACGAGGAATCGTCGGAGTCACAAAGAAAATTATGAAAGAAGAACTCGTCGGCGGAGTCCATTTTTGTACCTTGTCAAACTGTCAAACAGCTTGCGGGCGTCGACGAAGAAGCCGGCCGGCGAAAGGAGTCGCGCCGCCCTCGGACCAGCTAGCTGCCCTGGCGGCGTCCGACGAGTGTGCCTGCGTCCGACGAGCGTGCCGATGTCAAGACGAAGGAACTGGCCGGGGGGCGGCGAGGCGGCTTCTTGGCCGCATCCTCGGCTGTGTCGGGGGAGTGGGGGCGGGGAGCTTTCGATTCCCCGACGGCGGGGAGCGGGGCGACGTGGGAGGTGGCGACGTGGGAGGTGGCGGCGTTGCAGGTGACGGCACCGGGACCGGAAAAATGGGCGGCGGCGTCGGCGACGAAGGAGGAGGGTTTGCTGTTGGAATGGAAAAGAATGGCCAATGTGCCACCGACCAGCGGGCCAGGGGGAGTAGGCGGGCGCGCGCGCCCCCGTCTCGTGTCCGCGCCGACGCAAATCTGGTTAAAAATGGGCCTGTAATGGGTCGGCAGGCGGACGAAAAGCGGACGCATGTCCGTTTGGGTCGGCACGTTGGGCCAGCGCGTTGGGCCAACTTTTCTGTCCGCGTCGACCCAAACGGACGCGCGTGGACGGAATGGGTCGCCGCGTTGGAGTTGCTCTAAATGCCGAAGTAGGGGCCGCGTGCTGCTAGGAAGGTGTGGGTGCGGACGGCCGACCTGAGCATCGAAACTGGCAGGCGTGGCACGCATGCGTGTCTGCGCTGACGCAAACGCGGTCCAAATAATGAATCACGCGTGGACAAAAGCGTGCGCCAATTCGTTTGGGTCACGGTGTTAAATTTCGATCCAAACAGACCGCAGTTGGGTGGCATCTCAGCATGCAACCAAAGTAGTACTACCAAACACGTCATTATGAAACTGGTGTGCGAGCAGAGCAGGTGAGGGGCCTCTTTCACGGAACCATCACCGGCCAACTGGGTCACTACTCTACCAGTGCCGGGCCCCTTGGTCGCTGCCCAGCCGCAGCCGGCACCGCAGTAGCTTCGGTCGTCGTCACCGCTGACGAGTGTCTCGCTATGCGAGGAGCGCGTGGCATCAGCGCGGCGCTGCTAAACACTGAACCCGACGAGCGACAAGTTTCGAGCAAGAGCTCATCCATATCCCCCATCGCCCCTCTAGGCCTCTACCCAAGAGCCCAACAACGATGGCCTCGGAGCCGGAGGTCGTCCACAGCGGCGGCTGCCACTGCCGGCGCGTGCGGTGGCAGGTGGAGGCGCCGGCGAGCGTGGTGGCGTGGATCTGCAACTGCTCCGACTGCTCCATGCGGGGGAACACCCACTTCGTCGTGCCCAAGGACAAGTTCGCGCTCCAGGCCGGCGCCGGCGACTTCCTCACCACCTACACCTTCGGCACCCACACGGCCAAGCACACCTTCTGCAAGGTGTGCGGGATCACCTCCTTCTACATCCCGAGGAGCAACCCCGACGGCGTCGCCGTCACCGCGGCCTGCGTCGACGCCGGCACCCTGGCACACGTCGAGTACAGGAAGGCGGACGGGAGGAACTGGGAGGAGTGGGTCGAGGGCAGCGGCATCTCCGAGTTCTCCAAGCCCGCGGCCGCCGAGTAGGACCTGGCCTGGCCTGTGTGCGGTTCAGGATTTCAGGTCAGTTTGGTTGGTGGTTGCTGGCTGAAATTCTTCTCCTTGTTAGTGAAAATTATGTGAGAATAAACGTGGATTTGATAGCCTGTATTCTTCTCCTTAGTGAAAAGTTTGGTTGGTGGTTGCTAGCTGAATTCTGCATTGCGCCTAACAGATGTCTAGACTCCGTTTTGTAATGCTTCATTCAGTAACCATGAGATGAGATGAGCCTATACATATCCACTGTGTGTAGAATTTCAGGAGTAGACATTCAGAGAACAATAACAGTTCTAGTCGTGCTTTGCATAGAGAGGCAGAGATATGACACTGCCATAGTGGCTTACCTTTCCTCATGATGTTAATTGAATGCCGTGAAAAATCCTCTCAAGAGCTCAAGTAGCACACGAGAAGCAGAGCTCTTCAATTGACTGAAAACAAGTGCCACTACTAAGTAGTACTAACAGACTTCATACGCTCAAGTGCTGCTCAACAACGCAAAGGGAAGGGAAATGAACATACAAATACGAGTGCTAGTTTAACCAACAGGTAACCATCACTCCCAAACATAGAAGTTTACATGAATACATATGAGCTCAGGAGATGTTGTAATATTTGCCAAAGATGATTGGTTGCCCTACGAGCTTGAGGCTTTTCAGCACGGCGTTCCGCCCATCATCCGCGGCTTCTCCGACAAAAGGTGGCTCTCAGACATACTTGAGAGCAGCGGATGAAGATGACGGCCATGGCAAATCGATGCCAAGTTTAATTGCTACGAGGCTGGCTCTCAGATGGTACAATGGATCAGCTTGAGAGGGAGCATTAGTCTTTTTGTAGGCTTGCTGGAAGGGGATCGCCTTAGCATATTCTTTCAGCACCAAACTTGCCGAGTCCTTTTAGGCTTTAGCCCTGCCCTTTATGCTTCACAAAGCAGATGGTGATCTAGTGCAAGTTTTGTTAGTTTTGTCGCTCAGTGTATACCTTGTGGCTGATTGAAAGAGGAAGTAATCTACATTTCTTTAGACGGGATTGTTGGTCCCGGTCATCAAAACGCACTATGTGGTTGTGCAAACATTAAGCATGTACTCCACTCTCATCACAGGCATATCAACAATTCCTGGAACTGCAAGATATCACTCAAGGAGTTCAGCTAGGTGGCAACTATGACAAATGGGTTTACCCTTGGGGACCTGATTTCTCTTCCATCAAGATGTACAAACTGCTCAAACAGGGAGAGCCTGCTCCACCCATCTTTGCTAGAATTTGGAAGAATGCCATCATGCTCAGATACAAGATCTTCTGGCTATTGCTGCATGACAAAGTAAACCCAAGGAACCTCCTTCACAGGAAATCTTTCCACTTGCCATCCTACAACTGTGAGCTTTGTCGTTCACACATTGAAGAAACCTCACTCCACTTGTTTTGGGACTGTAATTTTGCCCTCGGTTGCTGGGGATCAATTCTTGGGCATAGAAACAGAGGAATTTCCCTTTATGATGAGATCACCCTTTTAGCTCAAACTTTACCTGCACCCATTGGAATGGAAATCCTAAGAGCATATCCAATAGAAGATGCAAATTTGAAGATGTAAAACAAGAGATGTAAAAATTTACATCTTCAAAAAGTGCTTTTTGCATCTCAAAAAAAGCGGCAACTCCAACAGATGATGCAAAACGGAGATGTAAAACAACTACTCCAACAGGTGATGCAAAGAAAGATGTAAAACTGGCCGCCGGCCCCGCGGTTGATGCACAGTCGCTGCACAGCCGCCGCATTTGCACATTGCATTTTCATGATTCTAGCAACAAAAGTGCACAATCAACCATAGTTTCAAATCCTACAAGCAAAAGTTAATTGTCTCAAATGAAGTTTTTGGTCCCACAAATAAAAATGCACATAGACATCACTCAAATTGCGTCTTCTCCGTTGTGGACGGTGGTACGATCATCATCGATGGCATCTTTGTCGATGGTCCCTTGCGTTGAAGTCTCGTTGCCGCGAACTCCACTGGAAGCACCTTCGTTGCCACCTCACATGCCACTCATGTTGCCACCGAAGGCACCTCCCATGCCACCCATCATGTTGCCACCAAAGGCACCTCCCATGCCGCTCATGTTGCCACCGAAGCCACCTCCCATGCCACTCATCATGTTGCCACCGAAACCACCTTCCATGCCGCTCATGTTGCCGCCGAAGCCACCTCCCATGCTATCTAAGACACCATCCATGTTACCACCAAAGCCACCTCCCATGTTTCCACCAAATGCTCCATTCATGACACCACCCATCATGTTCATGTACTCTTCCATGGCACCTCCCATTCCCCCTCCCATAGCACCTCCCATTCCTCCTCCCATCATGCTTCTCATGATCATTTGCTTCTTCATGAGCATTTCATCGCGACAAAGTTCGACATACGCCTTTGCCTTGGCATCAAGAGTGGATGTGTCCATCAACATAAACTTGAGTGCCTTCTCCTCCACCATCTTCATCTCCTCGGTCGCCGCCTTTCTCTCCTCAAGCTCAACCTTCCTCTCCTCGACCGCCACCATCCTCTCTTCGGCCGAAGCCCTCTTCTCCTCGGTCGCCGCCCTCCTATGCTCGGCTTCACTTCACTCCTCTCCTCCCTTTCTTTGAGCTTCATCAATCTTTTTTCTTCTGCATACTCTCTCCTAGCCATGACGATGGCATCAAATCCTTCCTTGAGATCATTGTCTCCGGCCTTGGTTCCCTTCACTTTCTTCACTCTATCGGGCCTATACGATTTAGTCGCCGAATGAGGGGTGGGGCTCCTTCTCTCATCACCGGGGACATCTTCCACATCCTCCACCAACACACTCTTCTTCTTCAAAGCATCGAAACTTCTCTACTTTTCCGCTTCTCATCATCCTTGAGATCTTTGTAGCAATGATGGAAAGTGAAAGCCCTTCCTTTCTTCTTCCTCTTCTGTCCTTTGTTGTTCCTCTCTCGAAATAAGCCTTGCGCAATTATTTTCTACAAAGAAACAAACAACATGTCATCATCAAACAATTGTGAAAAGTAGAGAAAGCACACACAAAGAGCAAATGATTATTACTAAGTCACTTTCACCGCAAGCACTCGGGTTCATGCGATCAACATTTGCCAAGCAACCCACACACTTTTAACATTCGGCGTTGATGGTGGCCCAACGTTCACGAAGGGAGTCACTTGAGCGATTGTGCCCGCTAGTGTTGCGAGCATCGAAGTACTCCTTGATGCGTTGCCAATAAGTGTTGGCAGATTGGTCGGTCCCAACGGTTGCATCTTGAGAGCCTTTCTTGCATGAGATGCAAATCAACCGATCTTCGTCGTTGGTATAATTTGTGGTTCTTCCCTTGATAATGAAGCCCTCGTCATCCATGTCGAGATTGTCATCACCATATTATGGAGTTTCATATTCTTGTGTGCATATTCATGTGAATAATCATCATTTGTCACATTTGTCGCGTGCATGAAAGCTTCATCATCGAGACTATAAAAGAATGTACGCGCAATGAACTTCATATTCCATTGGAATCGACAATTCAAACAACAAAGAAATGCAAAAAAAAATACCTTTGAGACATATCATCAAACACGTTGGATGCGGTCGCTGTCGGCGTGGCCACATCTTCATCTGTGGCTGGCAACGACGGCGTAGGAGGTGGAACATGGCCGGAGGAGGACGGCGAGGTTGGCGGCAGCTGCAAATCGACCACCGTAGGCGCGTCCGACCTTGAATTTTTCGTCGGCCGAGGGTTTGCCGCCGAGTTGCGGCTGTGGCTCGCCCGACACTTGACGCCTCCACCGCGAGGCTTGACCGGCCGCTGCTCCTTCGCAGCTTCCGACGGGACGACGAGCGGTCGGGGTGGGGCAAATCCTGGCTGGCGAGCTGGCGGCAACGGCATGGAGACGGTGGAGGCGGAGGCGGGTGCGGAGGCGGCAGCCACGGCAAGGTGGGGCGGGGCACCGGCGGCGGACTCGGAGAAGGCGGCGGCGTCATCGGTGTCGGTCATGACGGCGGCGAGCGGCGGGCAGTCGGGAGTCGGGCGGCGGCTTTGCGTGCAAAAGGCAACTGAAAGGCAGTTGGTGGGTTGGCGGGCGGTTTTCACTTTTACATCTCCTAGATGTGGAGATGCAAATTTTCACCATGAGGTGTTGTAGTTTACATCTCCGGGAGGCGGAGATGTAATTTTGTTTGCATCTACACCATCTGTTGGACAACTGTTTTTTGGCCTCGAAGATGTAAAAACTAGTTATTTACGCATATACATCTTCTATTGGAGATGCTCTAATCATGAGATGTTGGAACATTTGGATTCAGAGAAATGGGAAAGTCTTCAGATCACAGCCGCGTTCAATTCAGTCATGGAGAAGATTGTTGAAAAATGACCTACTTCTTCTCTAGCACAAAATCAAGAATAAGTTTGAAGCTCAACTTTCCAGTTGGATTAACCAGTTTTTAAGGTTAAGCTAATATTCATGGATTATGCTGGTTTCTCTAGAGCAAGGATTGGATACATTTTCTCTTTGTCTTTATTTGTAACTTGCACATATTAGACTTTTTTATTTTAATATATATACCGTAGAACGATTGTTCTATGGGTTTCGGTTAAAAAACAACAACAACATAATGTTTACAAATTGTTCATTTCCATTTTGTATTGTCAATCGAAACTAAACGACAGTCGCCTTAAGATCAAGACCGTTCTATGGCTAACACACCTTTAATGCCATCTTGATGGGAAAAAAGGAAGAGTTGGTTTCAAACGGTAGTTTCCCGTGAAGAACAATACAACCCCCCGAATTTAGGGGGGTAGGCGGGCCTCTTCCTCCCCTTAATATCAATCCCAAGCTTTCACCTTCCCGTATCTACGTAAGTCTAAGAGCATCTCTAGTGGATCCCGCAAATTGGGCCGTCCGTTATAATAATCGTTGGCTTGTGGGATGTACCTCGTAAACCCGTCCCGAACAGATACTCCAAATCCGACCGTCCCGAAAAAAAATTGTGGGATCCTGAATCCGCAAGCCCAATTCTCTCCATATCCGCGGGATTTCGCCCGTTTTTGCAGGCTCCCATTTTCATTGGCGCCAACCCACTTCCGCCAGCTTCAGTTCCCGTCTCCACTCACCGCCACACATTCACGCCCTTCTTCCTGCCCGCGGCTGCCCCACGCTGCCTGAAAGCTCCGCCGCCCTGCGCCGCATCCGTTCCACCTAGTTTCGGCGGCAGGGGTGACCATTTGTGTCCGCGGCTTGCGGCCGCTGCCGACGCCATGGATCCGCCCAGGAGCTCGGCTTGCGGCCTCGCGGCATGCGAATCCGGTTAGTTTCGGCGCCTGTGAGCGGTGCACGTCGGAGGAAGCGGCGCGGCGCGGTTTTGCTTCGGTCGGCCGGCAGGGAGAAGAAAGGGGGCGACGCGGCGCGGTGCGACGAGGCTTTGCTTCGGGTGAGGTATGTCCAACACTCGTGGGTTCATGCTCGATTTGGCCCCGAGTAAGTCCTGGTGAAATTCATGGCGTTTTGTATGCATTTTGTATATGGATTGGAGTTCTTCCTCGTCATCTTCGTCCGATGATTCAGACATAGAAGATTTGATCCTCGACGACGATGATGACAACTTAGTGTTGTTGCATCTCGTCGACGAATTCGAGGAGGGGTCGAAGAAAAAGCAATGTGACTCCACGGTCGGCCAGCTATGCATTCCCCGTAACCGAGATCTCGGCGACAATATGCTCATGAAGGACTACTTCGCCGAGGTACCGCCATATCTGGCTCACCTCTTTCGTAGGCGATATCGAATGCGTAGGTCACTTTTTGTCTGCATTGTCGAGGCTTGCGAGCAAAATTGTCGTTTCTTCACTTGGCATAAGAATGCCGCTGGTTTGATTGGCTTTAGTGCATATCAAAAAATATCGGCGGCGATGAGGGTGATTCCATACGGTGTTCCCGTCGACTACACCGGATGAATATCTTCACATTGGCGAAGATACCACCATCAAATGTGTCTGTGTCTTTGCGAAGACAATGATCCGGGTTTTGGCCCGGCGTACCTTCGAGCTACAAACGAAGAAGACACAAAGAATCTCATGGCAATGAACGAAGCAAGGGGATGGCCGGGCATGCTAGGTAGTATTGATTGCATGCATTGGAAGTGGAAGAACTGCTGGCTTGGGCAGGGCAATACACCGGCCACAAACGTAAACCCACCATCGTGCTTGAAGCCATGGCTTCACATGATCTTTGGATTTGACATTGCTTCTTTTGTTTGTCGGGGTCTCTCAATGATATAAATGTTTTGCAGCGATCTCATTTATTTTCTCAGCTAGCTAGTGGCAAAGCTCTGGCTTGCAACACTATACCATGGGGTATTATCTTGCCAACGGTATTTACCCTTCATGGTCAACATTTGTGAAGACCATTAGTGAACCTGAAATTGAGAAGCGCAATTTTTTTGTTGAGGCACAAGAAGCTTGCCGAAAGGATATTGAGAGGGCATTTGATGTGTCGCAAGCTCGGTTTGCCATTGTTCGAGGTCCTGCTCGCTTCTGGGATAAAAAATCCCTCAGAAACATCATGACTACTTGTGTAATTTTACACAACATGCATGATCGTCGAGGATGAGAGGTATTTGAACTTATTTGAACTTGGAGTACAACTATGACAATGTTGGTAGCCATGTGAACCCTACCAAGGACGCAGATGAGGTTAGTGCATTTCTTGAGATCTACCGGAAGATCGAGAACCGAGATTCGCACAACCAACTCTAGCACGATCTTATCGAGCATCAATGGTAACTCTATGGGGGGAGATAGATCCCCATTTTTATTTATTTTTATTTGTGTGTGATTTGAACAATTTTATGTTGTAATAGTTATTTGAATTTAAACATTTGTTGTAATGAAAATTATTGTTGTATTGTGAATTGCTTTCCGGACCATTTATATATTTTTATGTTGAATTTATATTATGATTTCATTAGATTCATATTATTAAAATATGTAAATTATTTGATGCTATGCAAATTTTACGGTGCCGCGAGCGCTCCGGCGGAACAGATCCCGTAAACGCATTTTGTGGGACGCTTTACGGGATCTGTTCCGCTGGATTGCTCGCGGCACAGTAAAAATGTTTTGTGGGCGTCCTTAAACGAGTTTTGTGAGACGCCCGGTTGCGGAATCTGCTAGAGATGCTCTAACATTGCTCTTGAACGAAACAGCTCATCATTTGTAGCCACGGTGTAAGAGCATCAATAGCTGGACCCCTCGTATCCTTGTTATACGTTCGGACGGACGGCCCGGTCAGTGATCGTACATCAGAGAAGGAAAAAAGCAACTCAATCGTACCCTTCACTTTGTCCTCATATTGTCCAGATTGTCCGCGAACCCTCGTATTGAGCCTATATATAGAGAAGACATGAGAGCGTTCGGGCGTGTCCAGACACCCAACCACATAGGATGCAGGCATGCACCTCTCTCTTTATCTTCATCCTCATCAGTGATATGCATGTGACCAGACAATTGAGAACAAAGTAAGGGACATGGGCACATGCATGCATAAATGGGGGCTTGAACAGCACGCCTGACCGGATGTATCCGCGGAAGTTTGAGGGGTCAAATTTACCTATGGTGGTAGTAGACGCCCTAACACGTCAACCAAAGTATTCTATTTGGGTAGGTCATCTTGTTTCTCACTTAGGGAAGAATATCACACGAAAACTATCATTCGATGGAAATCGGTGAAAACCATGCAAAAAAGATGTTTTGAAGTATTGAAAAAGTCCAAAACAATTAGGGATGTTAAGAGGGTTTATTGCTATGCGTAATTTCAAGTTCAAACACATTTGAGCTATGAAAATAACAAAATATATATATTAAATAGTGCCAAACCATGTCACTAGTCATTGTTGAATTTGTTTTTCCGCTCATGCCTCTTGATGTATTTCAACTTGAAATTTCACATGACAATAAAAAATCACCCTCTTAACATCTCGTATTTTTTCATATTCTTTTGAAACTTTCAAACGTGGGTTTCACGAAGTTTTCTTTCAATATTGGTTTCCATATGATATTCTCCCCTCACTTAGTACCAAGTACTCATATTTTGTATGGATGTAATATTTGAGGTCCATTTAGAAAACAAGAAATGGAGCATATACATTTTTCAATCATCTGAAGGTCGTATGTTTTTGTGCCCGTCTTGGACTGCATGCCTTCAAAAAACATGATAGGACGGCTTTCCTTTGTGAGATAAATTCCGATCACCACGCATTGTTTCGAGTAAGGCACTGTTTCCTCAAATTTAAACTAAATTCGGAAGCTCGTAAATAAACTATTATCCATTCCCTCACAAAGGGTGTGGAATCGCATATGTAACCAGTGGCGGAGCTTCCTTAGGGCCAACCTGGGCCATGCCCCCCCAGCTGGTTTAGTTTAGTATTTAGACATCAATAGTGTGGTTTTTCTTAATCTTTGTATTAGATGGCCCCTCCTACATGGTTTATCCCCTCCTAAAATTATGATCAGCTACTGTAAGTAACCATACATCTTCTCAAGACAGTTTCACAATTGGACCGCTAGAGTTTTGATCAAATTTTAGATTTGTCATTTTCTAAAGAAAAAAGATCACAATCGTCCAATAGGTAAAGTACCACTCAGGTAAAAGTGGACTTGTGTGTTGCATTTCCAGACCATGAACATTGCAACAGTTGAGGCCATTTGATACTTGGACAAAATAGTTGAATCCACTTGATGCCTGAGATCTCTCAGGTGGGCTGCCATGAAAGCATTGTGGCATTGCACGGTTGATCAACAATAATGCAGCAAGCAACATCCAGCCTTTCTATAACTTGTCATGGTAACGATATCCTCTAACTTAGAGCATCTTCAACGGCGACCCGCAAATTTTCTCCCGCATCCATCTGCGGACAGGGGACACCAATCCGCGGACACAGATGCGTGAGGCCGCCATCCAATCATAGCGGCAGGACAAGTCCAATCCAATCAGGACTCCTCCAGGCTTCCTTGCCTCCCTCACTCCAAAAGTTTCCAAGGGGGCTGACAACTTGGGGCCCTATGGGTCACCTTGCCCCCATGGTAGTGGGGCTGACCCATTAGGAACCCTCTATAATGTTCTAGAAGTTCATGAAAACTTTCGAGCCTTTCGTCACCCTCTGGGGGCACTTTCGAACATCACCGGGACACTCTGAGACCTCCCAGAACACTTTCGGAGTCATCAGAAACACTTCTTGAAAGCCCTTCCCTCATTCAATTATTTTCTCTTACATACCATTAGTCGGTAAGCGTGTTACCTACAAGTACGATAATATGCGGACATGTTCGAAGTATCTTCGGGTCAATAATTATGAGTGGGAACAGGACACCCTTAATAATTCCAATATATTCACGAAGACCTTTTATCAAGCAAACATTTTGTTATCACATACAATTCCCTTTGCTTCCCGACATGTCACAAACCCTGAGGTGAGACTTTTATCGGTATCTCTGTGATCAACACTTTGATCACTATACCTTGTTATCATCCTTACTAGTTTCATTCTCTATTTCTTACATTCCTATCATTACCAACATAATGTCAATGACGCACTAAAGAAATTGAACAAAAAACATAAAAATAATTTATTTTGGCTTATATGGTAGTAAAGGATGGTTCAAATATCTACTTTATATTTAGTTGGCAACAAACAAAATTGAGTTTGTTATTGGCAACCTAGCGTCTAAGCTCTTTTGGGTACGAACCGCCTTATAGGCACTTTATTTTTCTTTCCCACATCCCGTGCAAACAACATTACTAGCACACAATCTCAAAAATTCACCCCACATCCCCCATAAACAAACACTATGTGTGCACGATCCCAAAAATTGGAAAAGGCGACCACTTCACGATCCAGAAATTCAAGAGTCCAAAACATAGACTAAAAAGGGTTCCCCTGCTTTATATTATAAAGCAACCATCACTTACATCCAAGCAACCGATACAAACACACACCACAACCACACCCAAGGCGAGATACAAGGATGTCGGGCACCTACACACAACCTCAACGACTAGCAAGCACGTACAAGATATGCAAAAAAGAACTGCTTAGAGCCGACAGAGACCACCACCAAGATGGGTGATCGTCCGAGAAGATATGCGCCGGACCACACCGGACCATGCCGGACCGAGGAGTCCAAGACGAATGGAAATGGGTAGGGTATGGGCGGGTACGACCTTCTTTTTCCCAAACCCATACCCACAGAAACTTTCTGTACCCATCCATTTCAATACCCATAGGCATAAATTTGCACCATGCCCATACCCATCGGGTATCCTATACCCAATGGGTATCTAGTGGGTACAATACAAAGCATTTAATTTTTTTAAAGGTATAGAAATGGTTTTGAATTCAAGTGATGATGGCGAGCAGCATAGCATTGACACAACCTTCTAAGGTTGTGGCCTCTTGGAGGCATCAAGGGAGTATGGCTGGCGGTTGGTGGAAGCCCGACGTAATGGGAGGTGGTGGTAGGATTGGGGGATCGCTGGATCGAGAGTTGGACAGGAGTCCAATTGTGAAGTGTCGAGATTTCATCTTTTCAAGGAGTCATATAGAACATAAGAGGAGTGACGAGCAGGTGATTATGGGCCTATGAGGTATGGCCAGTTTAATGAATCAATACTTAGGGTGTTCCATAGGAGTTGGATGTTGATCCCACATGTCATAGGAGTTAATTTCATTTATTAACTTTTTCTAGGTATCCATTGGGTTACCCATGTGCGTAAGTTTGTACCCATACCCTACCCATATATTTTACGGGTATGGATACCCATTACCCGTGGGTACAAAATCTCTCCAAGTCTTTCCCATACCCATTGTTTTCGGGTAGGGTACTTGTCGGGGATATACCCCGCGGTATGACCCGGTGACAGTTATAAGTCGGCAGACACTTGTAAGCCGGCAGACAGTTGTAAGCCGGCAGACAGTTGTGACCCGGCAGACAGTTATGACCCGGCAGACAGTTAAGTCCCGGAGACGAGTCCCTGAAGATGAGTCTTGAAGATAAGCCCGGTTGTAAGCCGCCCGGTTGTAAGCCGCCCGTCGGAGATAAGAAGCTTGGGACTCAGAAGCCCACGAAGAGAAGCCCGTGATGGAGAGTCATAATAAATTAAGTCTCAATCCGACTTAGACTCTACATGTAAACCATCCCTTCAGCTTATATAAAGAGGGGCGGGTCACCCCAAGAGGGTCAGGTTTTTAGACGTCTCAATAGACAGGTCTTAGATAGACAAGTCATGAGAGATAGACAAATTAGAGACACTCGAGATTAGAGGTAACGATTCCGCACCCTTGTGATCGAGATCGTCATCATCATCAATACAAGACAAGCAGGATGTAGTCTTTTACCTCCATCGGAAGGGCCGAACCTGGGTAAACTCGCGTCTCTCGATTCCGATCAACCCCTCTCAAGCCGCCACATAGTTGCGATGGCCTCACACCTAAGTCCGTTAACCCGGACATCTTGCCGTGACAAAACCACGACAGTTGGCGCCCACCGTGGGACCGCATACAGTGGTGTTGTGTTCTTGAAGGGATTTCTTCTCGAGATCAATAAGTTTGCGATTGACCGGATGAAGAAGACCCGGCATGAAGCAATCACACAGGGACAACCTTGCGCAGAGCAGGCGAAATAATCGTTTTATGGTCATAATCAGGACCAGATTTGGGGATGGCAGAGACGAGAGGGGAGATCAAGACGGGAATTAGGGTTTGTATTGGTGCGCCCCCGCAAAGTCGCCGAGATCGACAAGATTTTCCGCTGCAATTGTTTACCGAATCCGATGCAATTTCCGCTGAGCCGTCGTCGAATTGGTACGCCGGGTTGAGGCAACCGATGTTCCGCTACTTGGGTACCATCATGGCAGGCTTTTTTCGCCTCTGTCTTTGCTCGGGCACGTGGTCAAAGCCGGCGAAATCAGGATCCATCCTCTACAACGATGTCTACCTCAATCTTGCTGCTAGGCGAAAATAGAAATATAAAAAAAAAGCCATCACGGTATCCGACGGCCCTACGCTTGTGCGAGGCGCGTGTGTTGTGCAGAGGAAGTTGTCTGCACGTTCGCAAAGGTAGTGGATGGGAGCGCCTGCATGAAAAACATGCATCGTGGTGTGCCTTACTGCTCCATTGGATCAAGTCCCACAATAAACAGGAAAGCTGACTACGTTCATGGAGTACATGCGTATATTATACACTTTGCATGGAGACGGACTCACGATTCACCACGACCTGGAAACATATATCGACACGGAGTGGAGCTGAAACTAGAGCTAGCTCGACGCGGACGTGGATTCGCCCTGCCGGCCAGTCGGCCACTATCTGGAGACAGGCATCGACACACGTCTCTTCGCGGAGCGGCCTCACGTCGGCCCGCCCCTGCCGGCGGTCGCGCCTCGAAGTTGCACCATGCCCGGCCGATTCCGCGTCGCTTCGCGGAGCGGCCTCACGTCGGCCCGCCCCTGCCGGCGGCTGCTACGACCCGTCACTGGGCTGTGACCGTTTTCCCATCGCTTTGAGCCGGCCTCCGCCGCCATGGCTGCTTGCCTCTGCCGCGCCGCTACCCCGCACGCCACGGCCGGTTCTCCCGCGCCCGCGTCGCGCGAGCCGCCGCGAGCCGCTGTGCCCGCTGGCTCTCCGCCTCCGTCTGCTGGCTCTCCGCTGAGCCTTCCGAACCGCCAGCCTCCGAGCTGCCACTGCAGCTTCACCTCGCCTGCTGGCCTGGCCAAGCCGGCCCTCTCCTCTGCCGTGGCTGAACCGCCGCCGCGGCCTCCGCTCCTCCCACGCCACGGCCGGCTCTCCCGCGCCCGCCAGCCGCCGTCGCCTCGCCCCCGAGCGCCCGCTCGATGAGCCGGCCGCTTCGCCTTGCCACTAGCCGGCCTCGCGCCGCCGCGCCTGCCTTCACCATGGCTCACCTCGCCCTGAGCTGACCCGCCGCTGTGGGTTCACCTCGCCGCTGCCGCCTCGCCACGCTGGTTGAGCCGGCCGGCTCCTGCCGCGCTAGCCGCTGTGGCTCTGCGCCGTCTCCACCCCACCGCGCCTCCGCCGTGGCCGCGCCCCGCCTTTGCACCGCCTCACCGCGTCTCCCTCGCGTGCGCCCGCCTCTGCCGTGCCTCACAGCGCGTCGGCTCTCTCCGACCCCGCTACGCCGTTTCCATCCGCCCGCTCCTGCCGGCCCAGTGCGCCTCGCCCTTGCCGCCGTACCTGCCGAGGAACCGCCCTGTGCTGCTGAGCCGCCGCTCCACCGAGCTTCCTCCGCCTCTGCCGCGGGCCGGAGCAGCTGAGCCGCCGTCGCGACCTTCTATCTCCGCCTTGCCTCGCGTTCGAAGCCGCCATCGCCTCGCCGCGCTTTGCTTTGAGACGCCGCTGCACCAGCCGCCGTCGCCTTGCGTCTGAGCCGTCGCGGCCTTGCTGCGCCCGCCTCGCCACCTCCATCGTGTTTTTGCTCCACCTCGCCCCTGCGGGGCCTGCCTCTGCTCGCCGGCGTAAGCCGCCAGCCCCGCTGAGCCGGCTCGCCTCTGCTGCGCCGGGCACCACCTGCCACGCATTCTTGTGGGACCTCGGCAAGCAGGAGAGGCAACGACGACGACCTGGAACGCTAGACAGCGGATGCACGCACCAACACTCCGACAGCTGCAGAAACAAAAAGAAGAAAAGAGAGATCACGTGGTGGAGAAGTCAAATTGGTACTATAATGGGGGACTAGTAGTGCTCCAGCTCTATGTCCGCGTCCATCAAAGAATGTCTGCGGTCATCCGACAAAAACGCCAGGTGTTATTTACCGTATTTGTTTATAAGTACATATTAAATTCTTCCAAGAACAATTACTTTTCCTACAATATCTGTACGCAGGACAATTCTTCATTACAAAGTGGTATTAAAACTCGGAGGAGGAGCGTGCACCAGCATCATTCCGCACTGTTTGTCCGTGTCGCATTACTCAACGGACTCGAGCACCGGCTTCCGACGCCATGACCGCACCGGCTTTCAACACCGCGGCCGCCTCTCGCGATCGCACCAGCTTATAACGCCGCGACCGTCTCTCGCGACTGCGCCGTCTTCAAACGCCGCGGCCGACTTCTACGTATACATCAACACGCCAGGGGCCGCATACACCAGTACGAGTTGCCCAACGGACGCTTATGAGTCGCCGCCCTGCGGTCCAATCTACATTGACATGCTGGTGTTGTGTTTGTTCGTTCAAGCCGCCAAACGGACGCGCGCAAGACGCCGCCCGCAGTCTGATCTACATCAACATATCGGTGCGGTATTCGTCTATACGAGCCGCCCAAACGGACAGGCGCACAAGTCGCCGCCACTGCGGTTTGGTTAACTTCAACAACCAGCCGGCACGAACCATCGACCCGATTATTGAAACAATTCATACGGGATCATCTATAACCCGCCACGGTCAACCTCAACCTTCAGTGGAGACTCTCAAGCCGCCTCTTCGAGTCGACTTAAGATTCGGGGGCTACAGACATGGCTCGACACATTTGGTCATTTTCAACGAGAACCCCGGGTCATTGCAAGGAAGTTAACTTGGTTCCGAGGGCTACTACATTATTGGCGGAAGATTAAAAGTTGCCCAAGAGTACGAACCGCCGTGATGCACCATTCAAACATGGGTGCCCGGATTTATTGGATCATCATAAAGTCACTTGGAGGCTTCTGCCGTTTCTTCATACAAGATGGCGGCTTACAAGATGGTGCAAAAAGTTGACTCTGCCCCGTTTGCTTGGAGGGTGATGATTCTAATGATAAAATTAAAAAAAAGTGGGTTTGGAGAGATTTAAACTTTAACTAGTGATGTGCCCGCTATCTTGGATTACAAGGACTTTAATTATGAAAGTTGCTCTTCAGTAGTATGTATTTCCTTGTTGCAATCCATTATTATCTCACCCAATGCTTATGAACAAAATAAAGATTTTACTCAACATATAGTAGAAGCGATGATAAAAGCTTATGATGAGAAACTTGAACTTGAAGTTTCTATTCCTAGGAAATTGCATGATGATTGGGAACCTACTATCAAAATAAAACTGAAAGATTATGAATGTAATGCCTTGTGTGACCTTGTTTCTAGTGTTTCAACAATACCTAAGTCTCTTTGTGATGTGCTTGGTCTCACCAATATTCAAGATTGTTCCCTTAACTTGCATCTTGCGAATTCTACCATCAAGAAACCTTTGGGTAGAATAAATGATGTGATTATTATTACAAATATAAATTATGTGCCTATAGATTTCATTATGCTTGATATTGAATGCAATCCTACATGTCCAATAATACTTGGAGGACCTTTCTTACGAACTATAGGTGCAATTATTGATATGAAAGAGGGAAACATAAGGTTCCAATTTCCATTAAAGAAAGGGATGGAACATTTCACTGGGAAGAGAATTAAACCACCTTATGAATCTATCATGAGGTCTACTTATGGGTGGAGTGTCAAAGATGATAACACTTGAAACAATGCAATATGCCTAGCTAGGGGCGTAAAACAATAGCGCTAGTTGGGAGGCAACCCAATAGTTATCTTTAATTTTTGCTTTTTAATTTATGTTTGTTTTTGATAACATGATTATTCCCTCTGTAATGATTGTGTTTTTATGTTTAAATTAGTGTTTGTTCCAATTAAAGCCTTTGGGATGACTCACAAGATAAGAACAATTGATATGGTCCAAAAACTGAAACTTTAGCATCCGGTGCAGAATTTCTCTGATTTTATTAGAACGTATTTTTGATCTGAATATTTTACAAAGTATTTATATACAAATTCTTCAGGTTTTCCTAATTTTTCAGAATTTTTAGAGTTACATAAGTATAGGTTCTCTACATATCTTTACAGACTGTTCTGTTTTAGACACATTTTGTTTTTTGCTTGCATAGTTTGCTTGTTTTGATGGTGCTATGGATTGTATCGGGGGGTATAAGCCATGGAGAAGTTAGAATACAGTACCTTATGAAATAATAAAATAAGAATCAATTTATAACAGTACTTATAGTATTTAATATGTTTTCTATACTAACAGATCTCACTAAGGTTTTGTTGAGTTTTGTGTGCTGAAGTTTTCAAGTTTTGGGTGCTATCACGATGGATGAAGGAATAAGGAGCGGCAAGAGCCTAAGCTTGGGGATTCCCAAGGCACCCCAAGGTAATATTCAAGGAAGAATCAAGCATCTAAGCTTGGGGATGCCCCCAGAAGGCATTTGTAGGATCGAAAGTATGTCTAGAGGGGGGGTGATTAGACTACTTGACAAAATAAAATTTCTACCTTTTCCCAATTTTAAGTGTTGGCAGATTTTAGCAATGATAGCAAGTCAAGCACACCCTACACATGCATGTCTAAGAGTATAGCAGCGGAAAGTAAAGACAAGCATATGTAATAGAGGATAGGGAGGAAGATCAAACGCAATTTGGAGACACGAAGATTTTTCCCGTGGTTCCGATAGGTGGTGCTATCGTACGTCCACGTTTATGGAGTCTTCAACCCACGGAGGGTAACAGTCGCGAGAGTCCACGGAGGGCTCCACCCATAAGGGTCCTAGGCATTCTTGTCCATCCAATTGGCAAAAGAGAAAATAAAACCAAATAGCAACAATTGGATGTCCTTGAATGGTTAAGGAAATGCAGACCAACATGCTCACACAATAAGATATCAAATGAAATCATGACAAACATGCACATACGTACTAGCATCTAACAAGCACTTTTGGCGATGACATGGTCATCTATATATGAGTATATTGACTTAGGAGCCAAGTAAGAATACTTGATCATAGGTCATACTCATCGTTTAAGCACAAGTGGGGTTACCACTTTTACATAAAGCATTTAATGTTGTCACATTCTAAGAGATACTTTAACTCAAGTCTTAGAGTAAAGCTCCCCCTTGATGTGACATCCTCCCATAGGAGGGATAAACTAACCTTGGGTTTGTCGTAGAAGACTTCATGTGGGTGAAGTAGTGGTGGATGCTCAAGGTTGATGAAGATCATCTTGAGTTGGGAGCATCCTTGTTGTTTCCTTACTCTTCTCACCTACATGGGTTAGTCCCAAGCACAAGAGACAAATACAAGGATATCTATGGACATGAGGTGCAAGGCATATAGGATGATGTCCATGGATTCATTAATTACCTTGTCCCTTGCTTACCTTTGAGGGAATGTGTGACTCCTTGAACTATTGCATAGTGTTGATGTTGATTGCAACTAGTCCTCGCCAATAATGAATATGAGTGAATTTCATTGGCGGAGTCACCCCTCAAGAACTTCTCTAGTTCTTCTTCTTGGGGACCCACATCAACTTGATGGGAATCATTGGTGTTGAAGTGGCACTTGTATAAGTTGAGCTTGTAGAAGCTTTGGGAACCCACTTGACCAAAGCTTGGGATTCATCTTCATGTGAGTCAATCTCCTCTTGAAGCTTGTCCTTGCCCTTGAGCGTGTGGTCTTGTGGTGGAAGGTCATCTTGAGCTTTTGTTCCCTTGGGGAGAGTATGTTCATACTTCTCCTTTGGAGGAACAAACTTTGGCTTGGGGTATTGACCTTCTTCCCATTCAACTCCATTTGCGTTGAAGTAGCCAATGCCATGGTTCTTCCGGTATCCTCCGTGCTTGTGTACAATCTTCTCAAATTGCTTACACCCGGCAAGACTTTTGTAGATACCTTTCTCTATAATTCCTTTCAATAAATCGTTTTCTTGCTCAAGTGTAACTTGGCTAAGAGAATCATCATTAGTGGAATCAATAGAACTACTAGAAGAAACATCATTAGATTTAGCATTTTTATTGTTGCTACTAGATGAAGAACCTTTCTTGCCTTTGTTACTAGTTTGTCTAGGTTTAACTTGTGGCATAAATGTAGACAAGAGTAATCGTTTGTCTAGATAAGATGAAGTCTTCTTTCGGAGATCGTCATTGATAGCTTTAAGAAACTCATGTTCTTGCTCCAAGGTGAGCTTCTCGAAGCGTAGCTTCTCATGAGTCTTTACAAGCTCTCTATGATCTTCTAGAGTAGATTCATGGGCTAACTTAAGAGTGTTTAATTCTTTAGTTAGTCGCTCTATTTCCATATTATCATCATCAACCGACTTATCTTGACTAACAGGAAAATTATCAAGTTCATTTTGACTAATATCACTAGCTTTATCAAAGAGCAAGTCGTCATCTCCAAGCAAATCATCCTCATCACTATTGAAATCAAGATACTCGGGGTGTGATACCTTGGGGCCTTTAGCCATGAAGCAACTTCCACTTCCTTCATTTGGTGAATCAAATATGTCATAGGAGTTGGTAGTCACTAGTGCAAGTCCGGCAACACCTTCATCTTGACTATAGTTGGAGTTGGAGTGATAGCTTCTCTCGGAGTGGTTGTCGGATTCGGAGCCGGAAACCCATTCACCAACATGAGCTTGATGTCTTCTTCTTGAGTAGCTCTTGGTGTACTTGTCCTTCTTCTCTGAGTCCCTACTTCTCCTTGAGGATCTTCGTTCATAACGGTCATCTCTACTCCTTCTCTCTCTTTGAGGTGATTCATCTCTTGAGCTTCGTCTTCAAGGTGACTCTTCTCTTCATTTGTAGCGAGCCGTGCACTCATTGGAATAGTGTCCGAGCTTCTCACAATTGTAGAAGTTTCGGTCATGACTTGACGAACGCTTCTCTTCATATCTTGAGTTGGAGCTTCGTTCTTTGCCTCTATTCTTGTAGAACTTGTTGAATTTCTTGACCATGAGGCTTATCTCTTCATTGGTGACAAGGTTGTTGCTTGACATTGTGGGAGCATCACTTGTGGCTTTGTAAGCACTGCTAGACTTGTTGTGAAGCTCTTCTTTGTCTTTGAGTGTCATCTCATGAGAAACAATCCTTCCAATGACTTCCGTAGGCTTGAGATCTTTGTAGTTGGGCATCATTTGGATCAATGTGCACACGGTGTCGTATCTCTCATCCAAAGCTCTAAGTATCTTCTTGATGATGAATTTGTCAATCATCTCTTCGCTTCCCAAGCCGACAATCTCATTGGTGATGAGAGCTATCCTAAAGTACATTTCTGCGACTCCTTCACCATCCATCATCTTGAACTTGTCAAGCTGACTTTGAAGAACATCTAACTTGGATTCTCTCACGGATTCGGTACTTTCATGCATATCAACCAAAGTATCCCAAATTTCCTTGGCATTCTCAAGATGGCTGATTTTGTTGAATTCTTCGGGGTATAGGCAGTTGAAAAGAATGTCACATGCTTGAGCGTTGTATTGCAACATCTTCACTTCTTCCGCGGTCGCTTCACGATCCGGTTCCTTTCCATCACCAAAGAATTCACCTTGCAAGCCAACACGAACAACAGCCCAAACGGCGGGATTATGACAAAGAATATGCATTTTTCATTTTGTGCTTCCAACTAGCAAAATTTGTACCATCAAAGTACGGACCTCTACGGTGATAATTTCCCTCGCTAGACGCCATACTCTCCTAGGTTGTGAAACCAATGCAATGGAGACCAAAGCTCTGATACCACTTGTAGGATCAAAAGTATGTCTAGAGGGGGGTGATTAGACTACTTGACAAAATAAAATTTCTACCTTTTCCCAATTTTAAGTGTTGGCAGATTTTAGCAATGATACCAAGTCAAGCACACCCTACACATGCATATCTAAGAGTATAGCAGCGGAAAGTAAAGACAAGCATATGTAATAGAGGATAGGGAGAAAGATCAAACGCAATTTGGAGACACGAAGATTTTTCCCGTGGTTCCGATAGGTGGTGCTATCGTACGTCCACGTTATGGAGTCTTCAACCCACGGAGGGTAACGGTCGCGAGAGTCCATGGAGGGCTCCACCCATAAGGGTCCACGAAGTAGCAACCTTGACTATTCCATAACGGCTTCCGTCCACGAAGGACTAGCCTCACTATGGGTAGATCTTCACGAAGTAGGCGATCTCCTTGCCCATACAAACTTCTTGGTTCAACTCCACAACACGAAGTAGGAGGCTCCCAAGTGACACCTAACCAATCTAGGAGGCACCACCCTCCAAAAGGTAAGAGGCTCGATTATGATGACGAACTCCTTGCTCTTGTGCTTCAAGATGATAGACTCCTCAACACTCAATCACTCTCTCACAGATTTGGCTTTGGTGGAAGAGATTGATTGGGTGGAAAGCAACTTCGGGAGGCTAGAAATCAAGATTCATATGGTTGGAGTGCAATGGCTTGATCTCAACACATGAGTAGGTGGCTCTCTCTCAGAAAATTGGATGGGGCAAGTATGGAATAGTTCTAAGTGCTTTTCTTTCGAGTGGGTGGTGGTGAAGGGGTATATATAGGCATCTCCAAAAATGCAACCGTTACACCTATAATGAACAACTCGGTGACACCGAAGTGTAAAACTCGGTGGTACCGAGTTACTCAAAAGGTAGCAACTTTTGAATCTCGGTGAGGCCGATATATAAGTCTCGGCAGTACCGATCAGGTGACCAACGGTCAGATTGCAAAACTCGGTGGCACTGATCCAAACAACTCGGAAATTCCGAATTGAAGAAAAGGGGCAACAGAATGTTGGCAACCTAAAATGGTGGCACCGATGCAGAATCGGCTGTACCGAAAACTTAGGGTTTCGTTGGGATCTGTCTGAGATTAAAATCGGTAGGGCCGAGTGGGGAATATTGGTGGCACCGATTTTGCATGATAGGCTTTTGACAGACTTTTGTGGAAGAGCTTGTGGGTGTTTTTGGTGACTATCACTTGTGCACGTGGAGCATTTTGTTCACCATCAATACCTCACCCCCTTTTAATAGTATTGGCTTTCCTATAGACTCAAAGTGATTTCTCACAAAGTAAAATGTAGAGTCTTCTTGCTTGAAGCTTTGCCAATCCTATTCCTTGCATCTAGGGGTCTCTCGACAATCCTTTTGCCATCCCATCATTGAACTTTTCCTGAAATATACGTAGTGGAAACATTAGTCCAATGAGATATATGTTGTTATTAATTACCAAAATCACCAAGGGAGCAAATGTGCTTTCAGCATCCCCTCTTTCGTCCCAATCCATCGGTATCTCACTTGGAGCTATATTTTTATTCATCACATGATATGAGTTTTGCTTGGAGCGTCGTTTGCTTTAGTTTGTTGTTTGTTTTTTCTTTTCCACATTCATTTTTTTGCCACACCCACTTGAGATAGACACAAGATCACCATAATTTATTAGAATACTCTTTGTGCTTCACTTATATCTTTTGAGCTTAGCAATTGCTCTAGCACTTCACTTATATCTTTTGGAGCACGGTGGCGTATAGATTTTATAGAAATGATTGCACTCTTGTTCGTCACTTATATTTGTTTGAGAGTTAATAAATAGTGACGGTAATTTGCATGGGTTATAAGACTAGTCCAAAAATAATAGGTATTCAATTAGTGCATAATCAAAACCACATGTAGCACATAAAAGAAAAATTGTGGGTTAATTATATTGATGTGGTAATATGAAAGGGCATGAGTGCATGATCATTGGTTAGTAAAAGTATTGTGAATTAGAGGGTGTTAACTTGTTGTTCGTCTAAATATTTTTATAGCATGGTGATGATGTGTGAGCATACTTATTCCTCGTTGAAATCCTAGTGTTGTTTAAGTCGGAGGTGCACGATGGTTAACTCCTCCCAACCTCCTCCCTAGGGGCATGTGAGTAGTACTTTGCTTCGAGAGAGCTAATAAAATCTTGCAATAAGTATGTGAGTTCTTTATGACTAATGTGAATCCATGGATGTACGCACTCTCACCACCTCATATTTTCTAGCCTCTTCGGTACCGTGCATTGCCCATTCTCACCCCGAGGATTGGTGCAACCTTCGCCGGTGCATCCAAACCCGTGACATGATACGCCCTGTTGCACATAAACCTTATTATATCTTCCTCAAAATAGTCACCATACCTATCTATTATGGCATTTCCATAGCCATTCCGAGATATATTGCCATTCAACTTCCACCGTCACTTCATATGACTAGTACACTCATTGTCATATTGCTTTGCATGATCGTAAGATAGCTAGCATGATATTTCCATGGCTTGTCTGTTTTTTGATATCCTTTGCTACACTAGATCATTGCACATCCTGGTACACTGCCAGAGGCACTCATGTAGAGTCATATTATAGTTTTTCATATTGAGTTGTAAGTAAATAAAAGTGTGATGATCATCATTATTAAGACATTGTCTTAGTGAGGAAAGGATGATGGAACCAATGATTCCCCCACAAGTCAGGATGAGACTCCAGACGAAAAATAAAAGAAAAAAAGGAAAAAAAGAGAAAGAAAGAAAAAGAAAAAAAGAAAAAAGAAAAAATGAGAGAAAAAGAGAGAAGGGACAGTGCTACTACTTCTTTTTCCACACTTGTTCCTCAAAGTGGCACCATGTTCTTCATATAGAGAGTCTCTTGTTTTATCACTTCCATATGCTAGTGGGAATTTTTCATTATAGAACTTGGCTTGTATATTCCGATGGCGGGCTTCCTCAAATGCCCGAGGTCTTCATGAGCAAGCAAGTTGGATGCACACCCACTTAGCTTCATTTGAGCTTTCATACACTTATAGCTCTAGTGCATCTGTTGCATGGCAATCCCTACTCCTCGCATTAATATCTATTGATGGGCATCTCCATAGCCCTTTGAAACTCCTAGTTGATGCGAGACTTTCTTCTCCACTTTTACCCCTTTGAAACCTACCTCCACATTCTATTCCACTTTTATGCTATATACATGGTTCATGCTCATATATTGCGTAAGTAATAAAAAGCTGAAGCGTGTAAGAAGTACGGTCCAACTGCCTGACTTGACACTGTGGTGCTTGACATTTGTACTTATGTGGTGAAGACAGAGCCATGCTATTCTGATATGATAAAATGAATAGGGGGTGAACATTCTTTAAGGATCGTATATTTTGAAACTTGATGATTATGTTGCTTATGTTTATAAGTATTACTATGTTGATGTTTGTTAATTCATCGTTTCTCAGTGATCATACCTACAATAGATTACATGCTGGGTAGCATGTCACATCAAAAATTCTATTTATTATCATTTACCTACTCGAGGACGAGCAGGAATTAAGCTTGGGGATGCTTGATACGTCTCCAACGTATCTATAATTTTTTATTGTTCCATGCTATAATATTATCATTCTAGGATGCTTTTTGGGTGATTATTTACCAATTCATATTATTTTTTAGCACTAACCTATTAACCCAGTGCCAGTTGTTGTTTTTCTGCATGTTTTTGACTTTTCAGGTTTACAGTACCAAATGAAGTCCAATTGCTCCGAAACTTTTTATGTTTTTTTATGGACCAAAAGAAGACCTGGAAGCTTCAGGAGGAGACCGAAGACCGCACGAGGGAAGGAGCACACAACAGGGCACGCCCAGGAGGGGTGGCCGCGCCCTGTTGCGTGTTGCCTCCCTCGGGGGGGGGGCGGCGATGCCCCTCTCTGGCCTATAAATTCTTATTATTCCTAAAAACCCTAGAGAGCCTCCCGAAACCCTTTTTCCGCCACCGCAAGTCTCTATTCTGCCGTGTTCCCATCTGGAGCCCTGTTCCGGTGCCCTGGCGGAGGGGGGATCGATCACGGAGGGCCTCTACATCAACCATGATGCTCCCATGATGATGTGTGAGTAGTTCCCTACAGACCTACGAGTCCGTAGTTAGTACCTAGATGGCTCTCTCTCTCTCTCTCTCTTGATCTTCAATACAAAGTTCACCGCATCTTCGCGGTGATCTATTCGATGTAATCACTTTGTGCGGTGCATTTGTTGGGATCCGATGAATTGTGGGTTTATATTCAGGTTATTCATGAAAAGGATTTGAGTCTTCTCTGATTTCTATTATGATTCTTATTTGCATGATTATTATAGCTTCTTAAATCTCTCCGATCTATTGAAATAGTTTGGCCAACTAGATTGATATTTCTTCACTGAGAGGGGTGCGTTGTAGTGGGTTCAACCTAACGGGTCTCTATATCCCAGTGACAAAGTAGGGGACAGGATACGTCTTTGTGTTGCTGTCACTAAGGATAAAACGATGGGGTTAATTCATATTAATTGAATTCTGTATGTATACATCATGTCATTGTTCTCCAAGCATTACTCTGTTTTACTTAATACTCTAGATGCATGCTGGATAACGGTCGATGGGTGGAGTAATAATAATAGGTGCAGGCAGGAGTCGGCCTATTTTGCTTATGGACGTGATGCCTATCTACACATGATCATTGCCGTGAATAAATATTGCATAACTATGCGCTTTTCTATCAATTGCCCAACAGTAATTTGTTTACTCACCTTATGCCTACTAAACAAGAGAAGCCACTAGAGAGCACTACGACCCCCAGGTCTATTCACTTATAAATTTACAAAAGCCTTCATTACCTTGTTGCCATTTATTTGTTTTTATTTTATTTTTTTATTTAAAATATTCATTTATCATCCATATACTTCACTAGCTTGCAAATAACGAGTCCAAGGGGATTGACAACCCTCTTGCCCGCGTTGGTTGCAAGTGCTTGCTTCTTTGTGTGCAGTCGCTGAAGATGAGGGTTGCGTGCTACTCCTATTGGTTCGATAAACCTTGGTTCTCTACTCAGGGAAATACTTATCTATACTGTGCTACATCACCCGTTCCTCTTCACGGAAAACCCAACGCAGATCAAAAGTATCAAGAACAGGAACAAAGCATTAACACATGATGAATACATGAACTCCTCATACTAAGGCAATCACCGGAGATGATCCCAATTTCTATCACTTTGGGGTCTATGGATCATAGCACATAATAGGTGCATACAACTTGCAAGATAGGATCCAAAACACTCTCATATTCATAAAAACATAATAGGTTCATATCTGAAATCATGGCACTCAGGCCCTAGTGACAAGCATTAAGCATAGCAAAGTCATAGCAACATCAATCTCAGAACATAGTGTACTCGATTACATGACAAATATTATCCAATCCCATCACCGTCCACCAAGCCTACATAGGAACTACTCACTCCTGGTGGTGAGCTTCATGGAATTGTTGATGGATAAGAGTTGGTGATGATGATGGCAACAAATTCCCCTCTCCGGAGCCCCAAACGGACTCCAGATTAGCCCTCGCGAGGAAGAACGGGAGGTGGTGGCGGCGGCTCCGTCCGGTAAAATGTGATGATTCTTTCTTCCTTATTTTTCCTTGGTCAGAAGACACCTTATATCAGAGGATGGGCGTCGAAGGCCTGCCAGGTGGCCCACAAGCCACCATGGCGCACCCCGGGGGGTGGGCGCGCCGCCATGGCTTGCGGCCACCTGGTGGGTCTTCTGATGTTGGTTTCTTCAGCAGTATTTTTTATATATTCCAAAATAATTCTCCGTCAATTTTTAGCTCAATCCGAGAACTTTTATTTATGCACAAAAACAACACCATGGTAGTTGTACTGAAAATAGCGCCAGTCCAGGTTAGTTTCATTCAAATCATGCAAATTAGAGTCCAAAACAAGACCAAAAGTGTTTGGAAAAGTACATACGTTTGAGACGGATCAACTCCCCCAAGCTTAACTCATTGCTTGTCCTCAAGCAATTCAGTTGACAAACTGAAAGTGATAAATAAAACTTTTACAAACTCTTTTGTTCTCATTGTTGTATATATGCTTAACTCAATGTTTAGGTTTTCAGCAAAGATCATAAACTAACCATGTCAATGATAACACTTAGGTCTCACATTTACTCATGACAATAACATAACTAACTAGCGAGCAATAATAAGATATCCCGGATGCCAACAATTTGTCAAAACAATCATGACATAATATGATAACATGGTATCTCGCTAGCCCTTTCTGAGGCTGCAAAACATAAATGCAGAGCACCTCTGAGGTTCAAGCAGTGATTAAACATTGTAATTTAGGGTAGAAGAGATCCAGTCATGCTCACATCCAACATTAACTATACTCGATGCATAAAAATGACAATAGTGCTCTCAAGGTTGGTGCTTTTGATGAGAAGATGATGACTCAACAATAAAAGTAAATAACATGAAAGTAAATAAAAAGGCCCTTCGCAGAGGGAAGCATTGATTTGCAGAGGTGCCAGAGCTCATGGCTTAAAGCAGATATGAAAGTATAATTTCTGGTGGTGTGCTTTTCCTGTCAACGTCACGATAAAGGATTTCGGTATATTCCATGCTAATAAGCGGTTCCCAAGCGGAATTGTAAAGTCCACCATACATACACAAGCTATGGCTAACCGAATCCACAGGTGCCCTCCAACATTCATCTTTCCAGGAGAGTTTGTTTTATTTATTTTTGATTATGCAGGACCGGGCATCCTTTTTACCAGCCTCTCCCATGCAATGGAAAGTGAATAAACATCGTCGTGAGAATAACCCGCTTAGCATGGAAGATATTGACCGCCCCGTCGCTCCATGAGTGGTACGAGCACACAAAACAGATATTTATTTGAATGATTAGAGGTGGCACATGCCAATTTACTTGGAATGGCAGAGTAATACCGCATGTAGGTAGACATGGTGGACTCGTGTGGAACAACTTTGATTTAAGGATTTTGGATGCACAAGCAGCATTCCCGCTTAGTACAGACGAAGGGTAGCAAATAGACTAGGAAGCGACTAGCTAGAGAGGGGCAACGGTCATGCATTGCGACTAATTAACATTGAACATTAGCATGAGTAGGATGTAAACACTCTAAACATAAAAAATCATGAAGGCTGCATTGGTTTTGAATCAACTACATGTTTGCACATGTGCCAAGTCAAGCTACTCGAATTACTCAGAGGAGGATACCATGCTAACATACTACATCATAGTCATTTTAATGCATGTTGACACACAAGATAAATCATTATCCACTCCTAGCTATTTAAGCATGGCATGGGCAACCATAATCTCTAATTGTCATCACAAACATGCTTAATCATAATATGCTGAATCAAGAGCGACTGAGCTAAACATATTTACAAAAACGGAAAACAAGAAGAGTTCATACCAGCTTCCTTTACCGCAATCACTTCATCAAATTATCGTTTTTATTGCTTTTCACTTGTACGACCGAATGATTGTGAAAACAATAGTGCAAGTGCGTTGTGGACTAAGCTAGAATCTGCAAAACATTTATTCAAAAAGGAGAAGACAAGGTGACACTGGCTCTTTGTCAGATCAACAATATAGCATATGAGTCATTTAACAATTATAGCCTAGTCTTCTCCTTAAGACAATCCAAGGAAAAGAAAATAATTTAAGAGAAACACGCTGAAATGTTTTTGGAGTTTTTAGTTTTTTCTGCAAAATAACAAACGAAAAGCGAGAGAAACTATTTACACGGGAAAGCACCCAACAAATAAGAAGAAGAACGAGAAATCTTTGTGGGCTTTGTTTTAATGATGGAATCCAATTAAGGAAGAAAGAAGAGCCGAAAAGAAGCAACAATTTTGGGGTTTTCGAAAGTTTTTCAAACACACAAAAGAAAGCAAAAATAAAACTACTGATGGATTATGCAATGAAAAAGGATGAACACCGACAACTGGAATGAGTGTGTGGTACATGAATGTAATGTCGCTGAGAAATACGTACTCCCCCAAGCTTAGGCTTTTAGCCTAACTTGGTCTATGGCCACAGATCAAAGTGGTCGAATCCATGGTAGTGCAGCTGGTCCTGAGGGTCCTACTGATAGCCTGGATATGGTGCGGGCTCCAACTCATACTCAGGTTCTAGCACGGGTTCTGGTGACTGCTCTGTCTCCGGTTCCGCGGGTGGTGCTATGCGCCAATAAGCGTAGATGTCCTCAGGCGTAATGGTGTACCTGCCAAGGGAGAGATCGAACAAAGCAGGAGCAGGCAAAATAATCTTCTAAAAGCACCCTGACTAAATACCAAATTATAACGGAACTGTACTTTGCCACGTTCAATGAAGTCATGCAAGACCATGCTACCGTAATTAAGATATTTAACAGGCAAAAGCTCCTCCTCGGTGTGCCTAATAGGAATCTCAAAACGTCTAGCGAGGCGAGTGGCATAAATACCACAAAACATGGCACCCTTCAAATGGTTTGTGTGTAACCGTCGAGCAAAAATAGCGCCCAAGCTAAAAGATCTGTCACTATAAAGTGCATGGCGTAAAATAGCTAAGTCAGGTGCACTAAGTGTTCCACTCTCCCCCTACCGGTTATACATCTCCCTACAAACAATGAAAAATAGCGCAGAACGGGAAAAATATAAACTAGAGACTCTAGCTTCGGAAACTCCTCTCGATTCCCCCACGGTTATATCATCTATAAAATCCTCAACATTTCTAGGACGTGGGTCTGCACAATTACCCTCATTATGAAGCATGCAAATTTGACAGAATTCATCAAGTGTAATTTCCTTAGCGACATCATAGAGGTGAAATGAAACAATGGGTGGATTCTTTCTAATATTGAAGAAGAAGTTTTGCACGAATGTATTGGTGAGAAGGAGATACTGATCACACTTATCTGCGGGGAGCGGCATGAGTTCAGCTCTGGCAACCAAATGATATAAATCTTCATATATTCCTACGTCCCACATGAATGTTTCACAAGGCCATTTGCACGGCCGCACCTCAGCCGCGCGAGGAAGATTGTACCGGGGTTTCTCCTCTGAAACCTCCTTGGAACTCCAGCTCGAAAAAACCTTTCAACGACCTTTTAAATATCCTACTTTTCTCTGAAATAATTCTGAAATTTTTAATCCCACAAAATAAAAGTGAACAAAACTCAACGAAATTGATAGCAACTACTCCCACAAGTGTCTAGAGGCCATATCATGCATCAAAACTACTTTCAACCATACAAATTCAACATGCAAGCTCATATACTTGGTCACCAACAGTAGCAAATATTGCAAAATATAAAACACTAGAATAAAAACTAACTGGGGCATTGGAGAAGTCACATAAGGAGTAATCCCTCAAAATAGTTTTGAAAACAGAGTTCCAAGCAAGGAGATCGAAAATCACTCAAAAATGAGCAAGAACACGGGCTAGGAGGCAATGGTGATTTTTTCTGGAGGTGGAAGAAGGTTGTGGGCATGGGCAGTAACTGAGTGGGTCCATGTGGGGCCCACAAGACACTATTGCGCGCCCAGGGGTAGGCGTGCCACCATGGCTTGTGGACAGGTGATGCAGCCCCCTAGGGCGTGTTCAGTGCCAAAAAATCTGATTTAATCTAGAAAAAATCATACTGAATTTTCAGGGCATTCTGAGAACTTTCATTTTTGGATCATTTTTTATTGCATAGAAAACTCAGAAGATCAAAAAATTGTGCTAAAATTTTATTAAAACTTTAAGTAACAGAGAATAAAACTATGGGTACAGTAGGATGTGCTTACTAAATTTATCGACCACATGCTTCTCAAAAAGAATCCATTAATAAGGTTGATCAAGTCTTTTTAATGAACAGTTTTCGATTGGCATGAAACTGAAATTTCTTCGTATACACTAGGTTGCCTCGATGGGGATATGCATTTCCCCAATAATAAGAATATCGTATATCTTCTTGACAGTAGGGAGAGGAATTTTGAACTCCCAGTAGTGATTGTTACAATTTTCTCAATACAATTGATATTATGTACCACACTTCGTTTCTTTGGAAAGTATATCATGTGTTGTTTACCATTGACATGGAAAGTAACCTTGCTTTTGTTGCAATTAATATCAGCCCCTGCAGCATTCAAAAAGGGTCTACCAAGGATAATCGACATGTTGTCGCCCTCGGGCATATCAAGAACAACAAAATCCGTTATGATAGTAACATTTGCAACAACAACGGGGACATCCTCGCAAATCCCAATAGGTATAGCAATGGATTTATCAGCCAATTGCAAAGATATTTTAGTAGGTGTGATCTTATTAAAATCAAGTCTTTTATATAAAGAGAAAGGCATAACACTAAAACCGGCTCCTAAATCACATAAAGCAGCTTTAACATAACTTCGTTTAATGGAGCAAGGTATAGTAGGTATCCCTGAATCTCCCAAATTGTTAGGCACTCCACCCTCAAAAGAGTAATTAGCAAGCATGGTGGAAATCTCAGCTTCAGGTATCTTTCTTTTATTAGTGACAATATCTTTCATATATTTTGCATAAGGAGCCATCTTTAAAATATCAGTCAAACGTGTTCGCAAAAAGACTGGCCTAAGAATTTCAACAAAACGCTCAAACTCTTCCTCGTGCTTATTTTTAGAAGGCTTGCGGGGGAATGGCATGGGTTTTTGAACCCATGGCTCTCTTTCTTTACCAAGTTTTCAACCAATGAAATCCCTCTTATCATAACGTTTATTCATAGGAGGTAGGTTATCAAGATCAGCTACATGTTCTATTTCCACCTCATTATCAAGTTATTTATCATTATCTGATTGAGCACCAATATGAACATCTTCATTTTCATTAACACTAGGTGTATGTTCACTACCAGATTGTGTCTCAGCATCAGAAATAGAAATATCATTATGATTCTGATACGTCTCCAACGTATCTATAATTTTTGCTTGTTCCATGCTGTTATATTATCATTCTTGGATGTTTTACAATCATTTATAACAACTTTATATCATTTTTTGGGACTAACCTATTGACATAGTGCCAAAGTGCCAGTTGCATTTTTTGCTTGTTTTTTACTTCACAGAATATCAGTACCAAACGGAGTCCAATCGCGACGAAACTTTTTGGAGATTTTTTCTAGACCAGAAGACACCCAGTGGGACAAAGAAGAGCCAGGAAGGTGGGCTGTGGAGAGCACAACCCACCAGGGCATGCCAGGGGGGCCCCGGCGCGCCCTGATGGGTTGTGCCCTCCACGGGGCCCCTCTCCACCGCCTCTGATGCCTATAAATTCCCAAATATTCCAAAAAACCTAGGGGAGTCGACGAAACACAATTCCAGCCACCGCAAGTTCCAGAACCTCGAGATCCAATCTAAAGACCATCACAGAGGGGTTCATCTTCTTCATAGGTGCCTCTCTGATGATGCGTGAGTAGTCCACCATAGACCTACGGGTCCGTAGGTAGTTAGATGGCTTCCTCTCTCTCTCTCTCTTAAGATTATCAATACAATGGTCTCTTGGAGATCTATTTGATGTAAACTTTTGCGGTGTGTTTGTTGGGATCCGATGAATTTTGAGTTCATGATCAGTTTCTATCCATGAATATTATTTGAGTCTTCTTTGATCTCTTATATGCATGATTACTTATAGCCTCATATTTCTTCTTCGAATCTTTGGTTTAGTTAGGCCGACTAGATCGATTTTTCTTGCCATGGGAAGAGGTGCTTTGTGATGGGTTCGATCTTGCGGTGTCCTTTCCCAGTGACAGAAGGGGCAGCAAGGCACGCATGTATCATTGCCATTAAGGATAACAAGATGGGGTCTATTCCTACAGGAATAGATCTTGTCTACATCATGTCATCATTCTTATTGCATTACTCCATTTTTCCATGAACTTAATACACTAGATGCATGCTGGATAGCGGTCGATGTGTGGAGTAATAGTGGTAGATGCAGGCAGGAGTCGGTCTACTTATCTTGGACGTGATAACTATATAATGATCATCGCCTTGGATATCATCATGACTATTCGATTTTCTATCAATTGCCCAACAGTAATTTGCTCACCCACCGTGCGCTATACTCATGAGAGAAGCCACTAGTGAATCCTACGGCCCCTGGGTCTACTTTTCCAACATATTGCTTTCCAATCTACCTTTTTGCATCTTTGTTTTTAGATCTACAAAACCAAAAACCCAAAAATATATTGCTGCACTTTTTATTTGCCTTTTCTATTTTGTGTTCTTGAGAGATCTATCTCTCCTATCTATCACTACCTAATCTATCTTTTTTACCATAGAGAGATTACAACCTCTCTTTTGCGTCGGGTTGCAAGTATTTGTTGTTTGTGTGCAGGTGCTGCTTATTGGGTGGTGGTGATCCTCCTACTAGTTTGATAACCTTGGTTTCATAACTGATGAAAATACTTACCGTCGTTGTGCTGCATCATCCCTTCCTCTTTGTGGGAATACCGACGCGGTCTCAAGCCACGTCAAAGGAATTTCTGACGCCATTGCCGGGGAGGAAGCGGTCTCTTCTACGTGCCTATCTCAGGCGACGAGGAGACTCCATCATCATCTACCAGGTTCCTAATCACAAATCTCATCTCCTTGCAATTACATTATTTGCCATTTGCCTCTTGTTTTCCTCTCCCCCACTTCACCAATTTGCCATTTTATTTGCTCTCTTTTTCGTTTGCCTTTTTCTCGCCGGATCTCTTTTTGTTTGCTATCCTTGCTTGTGTTGCCATGTGCCTTCTAGTTGCTTGCATCTTCGCTTGCTAAAAATCTATTGATATGGATCCTCATCCACTTGCTAATCTTTTCAAAAGCCCAAATTATGATGAACCAATCGCTAGTGAGTTGAGTGCACTTGATTATCTCTATGAAGTTTTGTTTGAAAATCATGAATCTAAATTTTTTGATGAAGTGTTGAAAGAAGAAATTTATAAGGTGATTCATGATAGTTCCTTGAATGATGAGCATGATTGCAATGTTGCTAGTATGAATTCTATAAATATCCATGATGCTAATGATATGCAAAGCCACAAGCTTGGGGATGCTATGTTTGATGAAGATGATATTTCTAGCCCCCCAAGTTTTGATAAGCAAATTTATTATGATGATTGCATGCCTCCTATTTATGATGATGGTGATGACACATATGCTATAATGAGTAATGATAATCATGAAACTTATCATCATGCTTTTAATTTGCAATGTGGTTATGTCAATCAAGTGTCTCATGATAGTTATTTTGTTGAGTTTGCTCCCACTACCATGGATGATAAGGAATTTGCTTATGAGGAGAGTAATGAAAATTCTATGCTTGTGCATCATGAAAAGAATGATTTATGTGATAGTTATATTGTTGAAATCCTTCATGATGCTACTGAAATTTATTATGAGGGAGGAACATATGCTTATAGGAATTGCAATAATATCAAGTTTCCTCTCTATGTGTTCAAAGTTTTGAAGTTATGCTTGTTTTGCCTTCCTATGCTAGTTGATTCTTATTCCCATAAATTGTTTGCTCACAAAATTCCTATGCATAGGAAGTGGGTTAGACTTAAATGTGCTTGTCATGAGATTTATGATTCTCTCTTGCGTATTTCAATTACTACTTTTTATGTGAGCATCATTGAAATCATCATGCCTAGCTAGGGGCGTAAAACGATAGCGCTTGTTGGGAGGCAACCCAATGAATAAATAAATTTTTGCTTTTTCCTTTCTGTTTTTGAGTGTTGACACAATTATGCCTCTATTATTATTGTGTTTTTATGGTTTATTTAGTGTTTGTGCCAAGTAGAGCCTTTAGGATGATTCATAAGATGAGTAGAAGCGATGCTGAATCTAAAACAGAAACTTTGCGTCCAGTATATGAATTTTCATTTTTTGCTGGAACGTGATCTTGAGCTGAAATTTTAACACAGTGTTTCTATACAAATCCCTTACGTTGTCCTAATGTTTCAGAATTGTTAGAGTTACAGAAGTATGGTTAGAGTACAGATTAATACAGAATGTTCTGTTTAAGATAGATTCTGTTTTCGTTGCATTGTGTGCTTGTTTTGATGAATCTATGGGTTATATTGAAGAGTATGAGCCATGGTAGAGTTAAAATACAGTAGGTATAATGCAATAATAAAATATGAATGGGTTTGCAACAGTAACTAAAGTAGTGATTTGTCTTATTATACTAACGGATCTCACGAAGATTTTGTTGAGTTTTGTGTGATTGAAGTTTTCAAGTTTTGGGTGAGATCACGATGGATGAAGGAATAAGGAGTGAAAAGAGCCTAAGCTTGGGGATGCTACAGAACCCCCAAGATATATTCAAAGAGAAACAAGCAACTAAGCTTGGGGATGCCCCCGAGTGGCATCCCCTCTTTCTTCTAACAACCATCGGTATTTTACTTGGAGCTATATTTTTATTCGTCACATATCATGAGTTTTGCTCGGAGCATCTTGTATCATTTGAGTCTTTGCTTGCTTTGCTTGTTAGTTTGTCACTTGTATCCTTGCTGGACACACCTATTTGAGAGAGCCAAAATTATGCTATGATTTGTTAGAATTGCTCTATGTGCTTCACTTATACTTTTTGAGCTATAGAATTGCTCTAGTGCTTCACTTATATCTTTTTGAGCACGGTCTGCTTGGAAATTTTTGTAGAAATATTCTCATGCTTCACTTAGATTAATTTGAGAGCTAGTAAATTTTTGAAGAAATCCTCTCATGCTTCACTTATACCTTTTTGAGAGATGAAATCTCTATGCTCATGTGCTTCACTTAAATTTGTTTGAGCTTGTCAAAAAGCAATAGCAATATATGAAACTAGTCTCAAAGTGATAGATATCCAAGGAGGATATAATAAAAACTTTCATGAAGATCATTGGACAAATTAAACTTGATTCCTTGTAATAGTTTTGAAGCATGATGATAGTAATAGTGATCCAAAATCCTTAAACCAAGTTTTGCCTTATGAGTCCACCATACCTACCTATATGTACTATTTCCATGCCGTTCCAAGCAAATTTGCATGTGCCATCTCTAAGTTTTCAAAATAAATTTTCTCTTTTGTGTGCTCGTACCGCTCATGAAACGCTGGGGAGTGTCCAATATTTTTCCATGCTAGATGTGTTATTCTCAAGATGAGTGTTTATTCACTTGTCATTGCACGAGAGTGCGGTGGTAATAGGGATGCCCATTTCCGAAATGAAAAGAAAAAATATTTACTTTATGTTGTCAAATAATAAATTCCTTGGAAAGTGTTGGTATGGAAGGCAACCGTGGATACGGCCCGCCATGGAAAGTGAAAGTTTGGTGGAAAAAGGAATAAACTTTATTTTCTGTTTGGGAACCGCCTATGATATATCTAGCATGGAAAGTATTGTGAGCTACTTTGTCGTTTTCGTTGACAGGAAAGGCATGCCACCCCAAATATTTTTTCTCTCTCAATTTAAAACCTAGAGCTCTGGCACCTCTACAAATCCCTACTTCCCTCTGCGAAGGGCCTATCTATTTACTTTATGCAATTTTTATTTTTTACTTTGAGTCTCCATCTTCTCTTATAAAGCACCAACTAGGGGCACTATGATCGTACTTGAGCATTGGGCATACCTAATATTTGAGTGTGTTTCATGAATGGATCAATGAATGAGCATGATGGGCTAGGGATAACTTTCTTTAGTGTTGATATTTTGAAAGACACGGTTGCTTGTTGGCATGCTTGAGTATTGAAGTCATTATGTTAAAACTAGACTATTGCTTTGAATCATTTACAAGTCCAAATGTCCATGCTATACAAAAGAAAAGAATATGAGATGAACATGTTAGGTAGCATTCCACATCAAAAAATTTGTTTTTATCATTTACCTACTCGAGGACGAGTAGGAATTAAGCTTGGGGATGCTGATACGTATCCAACGTATCTATAATTTTTGCTTGTTCCATGTTGTTATATTATCATTCTTGGATGTTTTACAATCATTTTATAACAACTTTATATCATTTTTTGGGACTAACCTATTGACATAGTGCCAAAGTGCAAGTTGTTGTTTTTGCTTGTTTTGTACTTCGCAGAATATCAGTACCAAACGGAGTCCAATCATGACGAAAATTTTTGGAGACTTTTTCTGGGCCAGAAGACACCCAGTGGGCCAAAGAAGAGCCAGGAAGGTGGGATGTGGAGAGCACAACCCACCAGGGCGCGCTAGGGGCCCCCGGCGCGCCCTGATGGGTTGTGCCCTCCACGGGGCCCCTCTCCACCGCCTCTGATGCCTATAAATTCCCAAATATTTCAAAAACCCTAGGGGAGTCTATGAAACACAATTCTAGCCGCCGCAAGTTCCAGAACCTCGAGATCCAATCTAAACACCATCACAGAGGGGGTCATCTTCTTCATAGGTGCCTCTCCGATGATGCATGAGTAGTCCACCATAGACCTACGGGTCCGTAGGCAGTAGCTAGATGGCTTCCTCTCTCTCTTATGATTCTCAATACAATGGTCTCTTGGAGATCTATTTGATGTAAACTTTTGCGGTGTGTTTGTTGGGATCCGATGAATTTTGAGTTCATGATCAGTTTCTATCCATGAATATTATTTGAGTCTTCTTTGATCTCTTATATGCATGATTACTTATAGCCTCGTATTTCTTCTTCGAATCTTTGGTTTAGTTAGGCCGACTAGATCGATTTTTCTTGCCATGGGAAGGGGTGCTTTGTGATGGGTTCGATCTTGCGGTGTCCTTTCCCAGTGACAGAAGGGGCAGCAAGGCACGCATGTATCGTTGCCATTAAGGATAACAAGATGGGGTCTATTCCTACATGAATAGATCTTGTCTACATCATGTTATCGTTCTTATTGCATTACTCCATTTTTCCATGAACTTAATACACTAGATGCATGCTGGATAGCGGTCGATGTGTGGAGTAATAGTGGTAGATGCACGCAGGAGTCGGTCTACTTATCTTGGATGTGATGCCTATATAATGATCATCGCCTTGGATATCGTCATGACTATTCAATTTTCTATCAATTGCCCAACAGTAATTTGTTCACCCACCATGCGCTATACTCATGAGAGAAGCCACTAGTGAATCCTACGGCCCCCGGGTCTACTTTTCCAACATATTGCTTTCCGATCTACCCTTTTGCTTCTTTGTTTTCAGATCTACAAAACCAAAAACCCAAAAATATATTGCTGCACTTTTTATTTGCCTTTTCTATTTTGTGTTCTTGAGAGATCTAGCTCTCCTATCTATCACTACCTAATCTCTCTTTTTACCGTAGAGAGATTGACAACCTCTCTTTCGCGTCGGGTTGCAAGTATTTGTTGTTTGTGTGTAGGTGCTGCTTATTGGGTGGTGTTGATCCTCCTATTGGTTTGATAACCTTGGTTTCATAACTGAGGGAAATACTTACCGTCGCTGTGCTGCATCATCCCTTCCTCTTTGGGGAAATAACGACGCAGTCTCAAGCCACGTCAGATTCTCAAAAGGTTTTTCTACCACAGGTTCACTAGAATCATGCAAAGTTCCATCGTTTTTCTTTTTATTTTTATTTTTAGATGAACTAGGCATATTATTATTAATGTTTCGAGAATCCTGCTCAATCCTTTTAGGATGTCCTTCGGGATATAGGGGTTCTTGTGTCATTCTACCCCCTCTAGTCATAACTCTAACAACATGATCATTCAATTTATTATTCATTTCAGTAAGCAAATCATTTTGTGACTTAGCAACTTGTTCTAACTGAGTGTGAACCATGGATGAATGCTTACCCAAAACTCTAACATCATTAGCAATTCTAAACATCAAGTCACTTAAGCGATCAATCAGCATGGCATTTCATTTTAATTGATCCTTAACATACATATTGAAATATTCTTGCTTAACAATGTAATTATCAAATTCATCCATGCATTGACTAGCAGTTTTATTGTAAGGTATATCACTTTCATCAAATCTGCGAAGAGAATTTACCTCTACTACCTTTGTAGGGATATCAAGTCCATGTATCTCTTCAATAGGTGGTAAATTTTTGACATCTTCAATTTTAATACCCCTTTCCTTCATAGATTTTTTGGCTTCTTGCATATCTTCTAGACTAAGGACTAGAATACATCTCTTCTTCGTAATTGGTTTAGGAGGTGGTTCGGGAAGTGTCCAATCATTAGCATTCTTCAAAATATTATTCAATAGTTCTTTAGCTTGCCCAATAGTTCGTTCCCTGAAAACACAACTAGCACAACTATCTAGGAAGTCCCTAGAAGCATCAGTTAGTCCATTATAAAAGATAGCAAGCATTTCATTTTTCTTAAGAGGATGATCAGGCAAAGCTTTAAGTAATTGGAGAAGCCTCCCCAAAGTTAAATATTTCCTGTAAAGTAGCTTGTTTCTTATGAGCAGGAAAATATTTTCCAAAGAAGTAATATATCATATCATGGGGACTACACACACAACCAGGAGCAAGAGTATGAAACCACTTCTTAGCATCACCCTTTAGTGAGAAGGGAAAACGCTTAAGGATATAGTAGTAGCGAATTTTTTTTCTCATTAGCAAATAAGGGGGCAATACCATTTAATTTGGTAAGGTGTGCCACAACAATTTCAGATTCATAACTATGAAAAGGATCAGATTCTACCAAAGTAATTAATTCAGGATCAACAGAGAATTCATAGTCCTTATCTGTAACACATATAGGAGAAGTAGCAAACTTAGGATCATATTTCATTTTCTCCCTCATAGATTTTTGTTTCAGTTTACTCAACAGTTTCTTAATATCATCTCAATCATTGAAAGAAAGAAAATCTCTAGCTATCTCCCCATCCATAACATAGCCATCAAGTACATCAGGCATTTCAATTCTAGCAGGAGATCCAAACATAGTAGGTGAATCATAATTTCCATCAATTTCAGCATTCTCAAGTTCTCTAGACTTAGCAATTTGTTCATTAAGAAATTCACCTAGTGGCACAGTTTCATCAAGCAAAGTACTAGCATCATCACGAGTTTCATTTAAAATAGAAGTAACGTCATCAATTACTTGCGACATGTCAGATTGAATAGTAGGTGGTGGTGTCGCAAGCTTACTCAAAACAGAAGGTGAATCAAGTGCGGAGCTAGATGGCAATTCCTTACCTGCCCTCGTCCTAGAGGGTACTGCTACTTGTGAGTTACACTGGGATTTTCTCTAAAGAGGAGAGGAGATGCAGCACAGTAGAGATAAGTATTTCCTTCAGTGAGAACCAAGGTTATTGAACCAATAGGAGAACCACGGAAACTCCTGTCAACAGCACCTACACACACAAAACAAAACACTTGCACCCAATGCGGGCAAGAGGGTTGTCAAGCCCCTTGAACTCGTTACTTTCAAGGATTAAATCTTGATAGAGATAGATGATACAAATAATAAAGGTAAAAAACAATAAGTAAATTGCAACAAGGTATTTTTAGTGTTTTAGTATTTATGATTAAGTATACCTGGGGGCCATAGTTTTCGCTAGAGGCTTCTCTCTTGAACATAGCATACGGTGGGTAGACAAATTACTGTTGGGCAATTGACAGAATAGCGCATAGTTATGACAAGTTAGTCACGGCAATGATCATGTATATAGACATCACGTCCATAAACAAGTAGACCGAAATGATTCTGCATCTACTACTATTACTCCACTTCAAGAGCGCTTCTATGCTTGCCTCTCTAGGTATTAAGTTCATGACAAACAGAGTAATGCTTGGAGCAAGGTGACATAATGTAGACAAAGTAAGACAAGCAATATGTACAGACCCCGTCGTTTTACCCTTAATGGCAACAATACAAATACGTGTCTTGTCCCTTTCTATCACTAGGATATAGAACATCGCAAGATTGAACCCATTACAACGCACCACTCCCGGTGAAAATAAATCAATCTAGTTGGACAAACCAAACCGATAGATCAGAGAGAAATAAGAAGCTGTAACAATCATGGATAATAGAATTCAGAAAATACTCAATTACTTTCAATGAATAATGTAATCATAAACCCACAATTCATCGGATCCCAACAAACACAACGCAAAAGAAGATTACATCAGATTGATCACCGCGAGGATCGCGGTGAACATGGTATTGAAGATCAAAGAGAGAGAGAGAGAGAGAGAGAGAGAGAGAGAAAGCCATCTAGGTACTACCTATGGACCCGTAGGTCTATGGTGGACTACTCACACATCATTATGGAGGCAACAAGGTTGATATAGACGGCCTCCGTGATCGATTCCCCTCCAGCAGGGCACCGGAAAAGGTCTCCAGATGGGATCACGACGAAACAGAGACTTGCGACAGAAAAAGTGTTTCGAGTGGCTCTCTGTTGGTTTCCCGATTTTAGAGAATTTATGGAGGTGGAATTAGGTCAGATGGAGCCACGAGGGGCCCACAAGGTAACATGGCACATCTATCCCCTGGGCGCATCATGTTGCCCTGCCGTCTCCTCGCTTTGCGTCTGGTCTCCCTGTCGGTGTCAAAACCGGTGGATCTCGGGTAGGGGGTCCCGAGCTGTGAGTCTAGGATCGATGGTAACAGGGGACGAAGGAGATGATGTTTACCCAGGTTCGGGCCCTCCTATGGAGGTAAAACCATACGTCCTGCTCGATTATATTGATGTGTATGAAAGTTACAGAGTTGATCCACCACGAGATCGACTAGCTAAAACCCTAGATGAGTTTCTCTGTCCTAAAATCTAAAACCTCCCCGGTTTAAATAGACACCGGGGGGTACTAGGGTTTACACATGATAGGTCTCCTGCCGGGGATGGAGATGCCGATTTCCTCATCTTGACCTGGAGTGCACGACACGCCTTCGAGGCTTCCTTATAGAACACGGGGTCGCGGCATATCCGGCCCTTCCTGCGATAGTTAGAGAGCGGCCCACCAAGCCGGCCTATTGGGAGATAGGCCAGCGGCCCAAGGACCCCTTAGTCTAGGACTCCCTCAGTAGCCCCCGAACTAGCCCCCAACGCCAAGGGTCATAGCACCAGCAGTTCCACGCGATCGGAGTCTTCGACTTGCGGGGTGAGTTCTTCTTCCCATTAATGATCGGTTGGGACTAGTCCGGCTTCCGATGACGCATAATTTTTCCGATCATTCAATCGTCCGGACTCCATGAGTCGCTCAGCCCCAAAAGCCAAACGTCAAAGTGTAAACAGTGTTCCCTGTCAGCCCTTTTGACGAAGGGTCGCGGCCTATCACGACCACTGAACCAGTTATGGAAACTTGATTCGCGGTTCGAGGCCGTTTTTACATTGGCATGACTCATCAATGTACAGATTGTGCTCTGTTTCACACGGGATATGATTAACGCCCTAGGTTTTCTCATGTGTGCGTAACGGCATGGATATCTCGGGAAGCGGAGAGGCTTGCGGCGCAGTAGAGGGAAGCTCATCGGCGTCACGCCTCATAAAAGGAAAAAAAAACCGAGGCCTATTCACGCTTCCCATTCGCATCCCTCGCTTCCTCAATCTTCCCAAGCTCCAGGAGCCCAGATCCAGTTCTCCTTCAATCTCTCCTACGAGCTTAGCCATGGCGGGTTCAGGCTCTATGGGCAAGTGGGAGGCCTCCACGGTCACCGACAAGGACATCCGGGAGTTAAAGCTCGCCGGCTACCTCCCCGCCAACGTCTTCCACCGCGCTCCAGAAGCGAACCAGGTCGTCCCCACCCCTAAGCCAGGCGAGAGGGTGGTGTTCATCCCCCACTTCCTCCGGGGACTAGGCTTTCCGCTCCACCCCTTTGTTAGGGGCCTCATGTTTTTCTACGGGCTGGATTTCCACGATCTTCCCCCAAACTCCTTCATGCATATTTCGGCATTCATCATTCTTTGCGAAGCCTTCCTGCGGGTCGAGCCGCACTTCGGCCTGTGGCTCAAGGTTTTCAATGTCAAGCCGAAGATAGTCGCGGGTGAGCACGCGGACTGCGGAGGGGCGGTAATCAGTAAGCTCCCCCGCGTCGAGTGGTCAGCCGGCACCTTCATTGATACAATCAAGATCTGGCAGAAGGAATGGTTCTACATCACCGAACCAAGGGACGAGGGCTAGGCGGCACCTGCCGAGTTTAGATCTGGACCCCCTGCGAGGTTAGCCTCGTGGCTCAAGAAGGGCCTTGACTGGGGGTCAGACGCAGAGGTGAAATCGCTGCAGAAGCGCATTTCCTCGGTGATCGCGGCCAAGGTCGAGCTGGTCAATGTTGTCCAGGTCATGCTCCACCGTCGCCTTCTTCCCTGCCAGCGCCGGGCCTCCCCAATGTGGGCCTATCAGCTCGAGGACCAGCCTACGGTGCAAGGATTCTTCCACACTACCCACCAGAAGTTGTGGAAGGCATTATTCAAGCCCCAGAAGAGCTGGCCAGCCGAGGAGGAGGACTCGGGCCTAAGCGCCGATAACCCTCCTACCCAGGGATGATATTATCTTGATACTCCGGCCCTGTTGTTTGACAAGAGCTGAACAACCTCCCTCTCATCTTTACAGAAGTGGCTGAGCAAGGCCGTCAAAATGGACTGCCCGGCCCCACAGCCCGAAGGCCCTGGGTCGGTTCTGCTGACGGCGATGCTCGTCGCTGTGCCGTACACAGCGCCGGAGAAGAAAGAAAAGCCGAGAAGGCCTCCGCACAAGGGACCCGCCGGACACTATGTCCGAGGAAACCCATGCCTCCTCTACTCATGAGGAAGAGCACGAGGATGGGGGGAAGGCGATTCCCACCTAACAAGAAAGAGGGCGGCGTTGCAGGACGCCGCGGAGGATCTACCTCCTCCTGCCCAGAAGAGGGCGCGTAGGCCGAGGTTAATCCTGGTCGACGATAGCTCGGACTCCGGCGCTGAGTCCAAGGACTTTGAGAGGGTTCCCCGAAGGAACCTAAGGGTCAAGCCCCCGGCCCAAAGGTACGAATCCAAAGACTCCCTCGGTCGTTTATGTGAAGTTTTTAACGTTTTAAATGGACGAATGCCTTTTGATCTGCAGCCCACCGCGCGTTCTCCCCACCGAGCAAATATCGGACGGGGAGTCTCCACCCGCCGAGCTAGCGGAGAGCGGGACTACGTCGCACCCCACACCTCCAGGGGCCGCGAAGGAGGCCACGGATGTGTCATCCCGTCCGGCTCCTGCAGAGCCGAACACCGGCGGCGGGGGTGAAGATGTTATGGCCGAGGCTAACGCCTCGACCGCCGAAGACCAGGAGGGGGAAACTCCCCTAGCTGCTGAGGAGGGGGGACAAAATACTATCCAGTCCCCTCCGGGGACATCTCCGGAGAGCACTGTGCCTCCAGAGATACCGGCTCAATCCCCCATCAGAGATCGGGTTGGCCGGTCACCACCGGTGCCACCCATGACTGGGTGGCCGGTCATGATGGAGGAGGCTTTATCAAGCGCCTCCATCTCCGAGGATCATCGCACTCTTATGGGTGTGGTTTTGCAAGGTATTCAGTCCGTTGACAGCGGACTGAAAGAGGCCTTCAATGGTCTCTTGACGGGCTTCCAGGTGAGCCACGTAATACCCTTTTCCCGAAAAGTTTAATTTTATTAAGTTTGCGCTATCTTTATATATGCAGTAGCCCCCGAGCCCTGGGTGGGTTTGCAAAAACCCACCCGGGGGTAAAATACCCCCGGAGTGACCAACGATGCATAAGGCAACGTCTATCCCGCACTGTTCTAAAAGCCCTTAAAAGGACCGAGCATAGGGTCATATTCTTAACAGCTCGGGGGTTTGAACCCACATAACTTGATATTGTACAATTTATTTTTTGCAGGCCTCGTCGGCGGCGGCGGCCGTCAACGCTGCGGAGCTTGCCGAGCTAAATCGGAAGCTCAAGAGCTCCGATGAGGAGCTCGATCGCCTGAATAAGAGGTTCGACGAAGCGCAAGGTAAGTCGAATTAAAATATCCGGGCTATCTATCATTATTAATCCAGACTCATAACCCAGTGTAATGACTCATTTACTGCTAACACAGCTTCGGCCGCGGAGGTCGAGAACCTCAAGGCCGAGCTAAAAAAGATGAAGCAAGCGGCCGCGGATGAGAAGGCGGCGGCCGAACAAGCAGCAGCCGCGCTATCCGCATTAAAAACTACAAGCGATAAGCATGAGGCCCGGGTGGAGGAGGTGCAGCAGGATCTCAAGGATGCCAGCACGAAGTGCGAGGCCCTTGAGCAGAAAGGCAAAGAGCAAGCCACCGAGCTATCCGCACTGAAATCTGAGCTCCAAAAGGAGCGGGTGGACAGGCGGTCCTTTGAAGAAGAGGTTCGCCAAGTCAAGGCTGTCACAGATGGTAAGCCGTATTCACTACAATGCGCCTTTGGTGGTAGCAGATTTGCTTTGCTCACCCAGGTGTCGCGTTCCTCAGGCATCTGTGCGGATCTCCAGAAGAGTGCAATGGACGCGAACAAGTTCTATGCTTCGCGGGAGGAGGATGATGAGGCTCGGCTATTCTGGGGACAGTTTGAGTCCCCCGAGCGCTCTCCTCTTCTGATCGAGCAGATGAAGCAACTGATGGAGCTGCACAGGATGGCGGAGCCGGCCATGAAGGATCTCTGCATCCGGCTGTGGCCTGAAAAGCCGTTGTCGAGCAGCTACTTCGGCTTGGTACGGAAACTGTGCAATGTTGCGCCTCGGATTGACGTGCTAAAGCATTCTACATGCATCGAGGGAGCTCGGATGGCCTTTGCAAAGGCCATGGTGCACTGGCCGAAGCTCAAGCCGACCGAGATGGCCACCGCACCTCCGCCCCTTGGAAAGGGGCATAGGCGCCCCGAGCTATACTTCTCCGCAGTGATGAAGGGTGCTCGGGCGATAGAGGCCCAATGCTCTAAGGATGTTTTTTATGAATGAGCGCGTTGTAATATGTCCGAAGACTGTTAACGCTTTATAATGAGGCTGCATGGTTTATCATGTCTTTTTGAGTTTTGTATTTATTGTGACTCCTATGTGGCCGTTTTATCTAAAAGTTGCGAGTCGTCGGCTTCAGCGCCCACACTGTGACCCTTAGCTGAGGTATCGGTGCCCGAAGGTGGTAGTGCGAGGGGAACAAGGCAATCGGACTATGATGCTTTATTGCTTTCACTTAGCCATAGGAAAAAAATGCGGGGGCTGATGACTAGCCCCCAGTGTTTTGTGATGTTCGGATGTACCGAGGCTTAAGCCAGCATCACATGGTTCGTACAAGTACGAAACCCATCGTATGACACGGAATAACCTCTATCGATTTGTTAGTATGACACTTATGCTCGGATTTGCAGACCGGTTCTCACTTACTATGACAGTCAGTTTTCGGCTTTCTCCCCTAAGGTGCTTGACCAGGCGAGCTGGAAGCACAATCGCAGTGGTTCTCCCTTTGCCCTTTTAGCCGAATGAGCGGAACGTAAAAGGGCAAACACAGGAGTCGGGCAACCCAACTATTGACCCAAGACATAGTTCGGATCCGATGCATATAAAGCAAAATCCAAGACGCCGAACACACGATCAATTGTGTCGGGGTGATGCTTAGGGTGATATTTTAAATTCAATCCCCCGGTCTATTAGCCGGTTGCATCGTAATGTATACCGAATAGTTTCGCAAGAAGCGTTCATGAGGGAAGAACAGAGTATGTAGCATAAAATACAGTGAAGAAGCCATGTACAATGGTCTACTTATTTTCTCATTAATTCTTATAACTCAAATTGCCGAAGCCACTGTTTATAGGTATTTGACGAGGAAATATAAGGTTTACAGAGGAGAGGTTGTACCAGGGGTCTTCGATGGGTGGCTTGACGACCTCGATGTGCCCAGCTGCATGACCGCTCCTGCGCCTCCTAGGGAGTTGTATTCCTTTAAGGGTAATGGTGTCGGCGAGCGGACCTTGGGAAGAAGATCTTGAGAAGTCGCCGAAGTATGGATGAGATTTACGCTTTAGCGGGTCCTTGATGGTACCTGTGGTATGTCCGAGGACATGTACTGGCAGTAGTTCGGTCCAGCCGAACACTTTCCCTTTGATAGTCGTTCCTCACTGCTACCCATGGGATCTTGAGTGAAAAGTTGTGCCGTCTTGGCACATGTCTGACGGGAACTAGGGTTGTGCAGTGAGCAGCGTGTCCCTATTTCGGGGGAGAATAAGATTCTGGGAGTTCGGACTGAGACCGAGCTCGCTTGTCAGCCTTACGTGCCTTTATGGCAGATTTCGATGTTTGCCGATCGTCATTGTAATGGAATTCGGCTGCCAGGGCCAATGCATGTTCCTCAGTTCGGAGGGAACGCTCTGTGTTGCCGTTGACAGTAATGACCCCCTTGGGCTCGGGCATCTTGAGCTTGAGGTATGCGTAGTGTGGGACGGCATTAAAGCGAGCGAACGCTGTGCGGCCCAGCAGGGCGTGATAACCACTGCGGAAGGGGACAATGTCGAAGATCAAGTCGTCGCTGCGGAAGTTGTCGGGCGAACCGAACACTACTTCCAGGCTAACAGAGCCCGTGCACCGAGCTTCGACGCCTGGGATCACTCCTTTAAAGGTAGTGTTGCTAGGCTTGATTCTTGATGGATCTATACCCATCTTTTTCACCGTGTCTGAGTAAATCAGATTGAGGCTACTTCCTCTGTCCAGTAGGACTTTAGTGAGGTGATACCCATCGATAATGGGGTCTAGGACGAGGGCCGCCGAACCCCCATGACGGATACTGGTCGGATGGTCTCGTCGATCAAAGGTGATCGGGTAGGCCGACCATGGGTTAAACTTCGGGGCTACAGGCTCTACGGCGTAGACCTCTCGAAGGGCGCGCTTCCTCTCCTTTTTAGGTATATGAGTGGCGTATATCATGTTCACAGTCTTTACCTCTGGAGGGAACTGCTTCTGTCCTCCATTGCTCGGACCGCGGGGCTCGTCATCTTCCTCGCTGCGTGGGCCCTTGCCTTGCTCTTCAGCTGCGAGTTTGCCGGCTTGTTTGAACACCCAACAATTACGGTTGGTGTGGGTGGCGGGCTTGTCTTGACTGCCGTGGATCTGGCAGGGCCTATCCATGATCTTGTCCAGCGGGGTGGGTCCGTCACGATTGCCTTTGGAAGGCTTCTTCCGCTGCCCGGATCGGGGGTTGCGGAAACCGGCATTAACGGCCGTGTCGTCGACATCACCGTTGTTGTGCCGGCGTTTGCTTTTGTTACGTCGTGGTTTACCGTTTGCATCCCGGACTTCGGAGGTGCCGGGGTCTTTGGGGTTGTGGCTTCGTCTAGCTAGCCAGTTATCCTTGCCCGCGCAAAAGTGGGTCATGAGTGATGTAAGGGCGGACATGGTCCTAGGCTTGTCCTGACCGAGCTGGCGAGCCAGCCATTCGTCCCGAATATTGTGCCGGAAGGAGGCTATTGCCTCGGCGTCTGGGCAATCGACAATCTGGTTCTTCTTGGTCAAGAACCGATTCCAGAATTGTCGAGCCGATTCGCTTGCCTTCTGGACAACATTGCTTAGGTCGGAGGAGTCCAGTGGCCGGACATAGGTCCCCTGGAAGTTAGATCGGAAAGCGTCCTCGAGATCCTCCCAACTCCCGATAGAATTTTCGGGGAGGCTGTTTAACCAGTGCCGGGCTGGCCCCTTAAGTTTTAGGGGCAGATATTTGATGGCGTGGAGATCATCTCCTCATGCCATATGAATGTGGAGGAGGAAATCCTCGATCCATACTGCTGGGTCCGTTGTCCCATCGTATTGCTCTATGTTTACGGGTTTAAACCCTTCCAGGAACTGATGTTGCATCACCTCGTCGGTGAAGCACAGTGGGTGGGCAGCGCCTCTGACCCGGGCTATGTCACGCCGGTAGTCGGCGCCTGATCTGGCCTGGTTTGGTTCCCGACCTCTGTTGTTGTGGTCGAGCCGAGGCCGGTACCCGTCCCGTCTATCGAGGGAGTACCCTCTAGATCCGTAGATGGATCTCGTGTGGCCTGTTCTATAATCCAGGTCGTGTGACAGGTCGTACCTGTCCTCGGGCTCTATTGGCTATTTTCCCCTCCTGCGGGGTATCGCCGGCCTATAACCGGCGTTGCCAGCCGTCCTATCTCGTCCTCAGGGAGGGCGGTCCGGATGTTTGTATGGAGTGTGTTTGGGCGACGGTGTATTAGAGACCTCGTCGTCGAACTGCGGCAGCAGCCGTCGGCGTGGATAGCTCTTGGGTTGGTCCAATAGACCGGTACCATACCCTTCCTCGGCTGATAGGACCTTTGTCCATCTATCATTGAGGGTGTCCTATTCGGCCTCAAGCTGCCGTTCTTTTGCCTTCAGGCTTCAGGCAGTGGCTATAAGCTGTTGCCTGAACCGTTCCTGATCCTCTAGGTTTTCGGGGACGGTGAAGTCTTCGGCTTCCAGGCTGTCCTCCTCCTCGACAGGGGGGAGGTAGTTGTCATCCCCGGAATCGTATAGATCCTCAATGGCGCGCTGGTCTTCCGTCCTCTCCTGGTCCTCTAGCGGATGCTCGGGGAGATCGGGGCCGCCAGGTCTTCCGGGGTGTCGTTTTCCCCGGTGTCAGCAATGGCTTCCCTTCCCTTTTTTGCCTTTGACCGTTTGCGCAGTCTCCGGCGCCTTGACGGCTCCTCGCCAGATTTATCGCCATTGTTTTTTGGGTGTGTGATAGCCCTTATCGGCTGGAGTGTCCACCATGTAGACGTCGTAGGTAGAGGTGGCAGTCCATCGCCCGGTGTTGATGGGGGCGGGAGCGCCATCCTCTTCATCCATGTCTTCTGCCTCCTCGAAGGCGTAGTCCAACATGTCGGTTAAGTCTTTGACAGTGGCTACTAAGTGGGTGGTAGGTGGGATGAAAAATTCCTCTTGACCCGTCTTCAGACCGATCTGAGTGTGGATCGGGGTTGAGTCATCAGTGATTTTCATCGGTAAGATCCGATCTAGAGCTTCGTTGAGTGTCAAGAGCTCGATCGGGTCCATCTGCCCAGAGCTTTCGGAGTTAACCTCCGATGCGTCCGAACAAGGAGTGTGTTTGGCAGGAGCTGACCCCCGACCATCCGGTACTATGACCGGATCCGGACTAGAAGCCAGATCGTTGTCGGGGTTGGTCCCGTGGGCAGGGTTGAGAGCGAAATCTGAAGTCGAGGCCTCGGAGTCCTCGGGCGCATCAGATGAGATTGCAAGCCCGGTGAGCAATAGATCGCCCCGAGAGTCTACGGAGAACTCTAGGTTCCCGAATCTGACTTCTTGATCAGGGGCGAAAGTCTCGACCCGGCCAAGACGGTCGGTCGGGTCGGCGTGCAGCACGACGCTGCCGAAAGCGAAGATCTGTCCAGGGACAAAGAAGTCCATGTTGCGGACTTCCTTGCTAATGACTAAGCGAGCCATTGATTCCTTTGGCAATCACAGCGGAACTCTCAATGAAAGCACCAATGTTGGTGTCAAAACCGGCGGATCTCGGGTAGGGGGTCCCGAGCTGTGAGTCTAGGATCGATGGTAACAGGGGACGAAGGAGACGATGTTTACCCAGGTTTGGGCCCTCCTATGGAGGTAAAACCCTACGTCCTGCTCGATTATATTGATGTGTATGAAAGTTACAGAGTTGATCCACCACGAGATCGACTAGCTAAAACCCTAGATGAGTTTCTCTGTCCTACAATCTAAAACCTCCCCGGTTTATATAGACACCGGGGGGTACTAGGGTTTACACATGATAGGTCTCCTGCCGGGGATGGAGATGCTGAGTTCCTCATGTTGACTTGGAGTGCACGACGCGCCTTCAAGGCTTCCTTATAGAACACGGGGTCGCGGCATATCTGGCCCTTCCTGCGATAGTCAGAGAGTGGCCCACCAAGCCGGCCTATTGGGAGATAGGCCAGCGGCCCGAGGACCCCTTAGTCCAGGATTCCCTCACTCCCCCCAAAGCTTCCGAGGTCTATTTTATCCAGAAAAAAAATCGTCAAAAAGTTTCATACCGTTTAGACTTTGTTTGTTACTGATTTTCCAGAAAACTAAAAACAAGCAAAAAACAGCAACTGACACTAGGCACTGGGTTAATAGGTTAGTTCCCAAAAATGATATAAACTATCATATAATTGCATATAAAGTATCCAAGATTGATAATATAATAGCATGTAACAATCAAAAATTATCGATACGCTGGAGACGTATCAGCATCCCCAAGCTTAATTCCTGCTCGTCCTCGAGTAGGTAAATGATAAAAACAGAATTTTTGATGCGACATGCTACCCAACATGTAATCTCTTTTAGGTATGATCTTGAGAAACGATGAACTAATTGATATCAACATAATAATATCCATAAACATAAACAACATAATCATCACTTTTCGAAATATACGATACTTAAAGAATGTTATTCCCTACTCATTTTATCATATCAAGCATGGCATGACTCCGTCTTCACCGAATATGTATAAATGATGAGCACCCCGGTGTCAAACCAGGCAATTAGATTCTACTTCTAACGTGCTTCAATATTTTCAACTCCACCCAATACATGAGAGTGAGCCATGGATATAGCATATGGGTGGAATAGAGTATGGTGGTAGAGATCAAAAGGAGTCAGAGTGGAAAGAAAGTATTGCATCAACTAGACGGATCAACGGGCTACGGAGATTCCCATCAATCGATATCAATGCGAGGAGTAGGATTGCCATGCAACAGATGCACTAGAGCTATAAGTGTATGAAAGCTCAACGGAAGCTAAGTGAGTGTGCATCCAACTTGCTTGCTCATGAAGATCTCAGACATTTGAGGAAGCCCGTCATCGGAATATACAAGCCAAGTTCTATAATGAAAAATGCCCACTAGCATATGAAAATGACAACTCAGGAGACTCTTTGTATGAAGAAAATGGCGCCACTTCGAGGAACAAGTGTGGAATAAGAGATAGTAACACTGCCCCTTCTCTCTTTTCTCTCATTTTTTTCATGGTGGCCTTTTCTCTTTTTTCGCCTCCCCCATTCCTTTTTTTATTTTTCGTCCGGAGTCTCATCCTAACTTGTGGGGGAATCATAGTCTCCATCATCCTTTCCTCACCGGGACACTGTTCTAATAATGATGATCATCACACTTTTATTTACTTACAACTCGATATTACAACTCAATGAAGGATAATATGACTCTATATGAATACTTATGGCAGTGTACCAGGATGTGCAATGATCTAGCGTAACATGTAAATAACGATGAACGATGGCTTTGTCACGAATACTATGTCAGCTCCATGATCATGCAAAGCAATATGATGATGAACACACAAGTCATGTGACGAAAGGTTGAAGTTGCATGGCAATATATCTCGAAATGGCTATGGAAATGCCATAATAGGTAGGTACGGTGGCTGTTTTGAGGAAGATATAAGGAGGTTTATGTGTGATAGAGCATATCATATCACGGGGTTTGGATGCACCGGTGAAGGTTGCACCGACTCTCGAGGTGAGAATGGGCAATGCACGATACCGAAGAGGCTAGCAAATTACGAAAATGTGAGAGTGTGTATATCCATGTATTCACATTAGTAATAAAGAACTCATATACTTATTGTAAAATAATTCATAAAAACACAATAGTTTCAGATCTGAAATCATGGCATTTGGGCCCTAGTGACAAGCATTAAGCATAGCAAAGTCATAGCATCATCAATCTCAGAACATAGTGGATACTAGGGATCAAGCCCTAACAAATTGACTCGATTTCATGACAAATCTCATCCAATCCCATCACCGTCCAGGAAGCCTACAAAGGAATTACTCACTCCCGGTGGTGAGCATCATGAAATTGTTAATGGAGAAGGGTTGGTGATGACAATAGCGACGAATTCCCCTCTCGGGAGCCCCAAATGGACTCCAGATCAGCCATACCGAGGAAGAACAGGAGGTGATGGCGGCTCCGTCTCGTAAAACGCGATGATTATTTCTTCCTTATTTTTTCTAGGGCAGAAGACACCTTATATCAGAGGATGGACGTCGGAGGCCTGCCAGGTGGCCCACAAGCCACCATGGCGCGCCCTGGGGGTGGGTGCACCCCCATGGCTTGTGGCCACCTGGTGGGTATTCTGTTGTTGGTTCCTTTGCCGGTATTTTTTATATAGTTCACAATAATTCTCCGTCAATTTTCAACTCAATCTGAGAACTCTTATTTCCGCACAAAAACAACACCATAGCAGTTCTGTTAAAAACAACGTCAGTCCGGGTTAGTTTCATTCAAATCATGCAAATTAGAGTTCAAAACAAGAGCAAAATTGTTTAGAAAAGTAGATAAGGTTGAGACGTATCACCCGCTCGTGCCCCCTAGCGGCGGCGAGGGAGGGGGAGGGGAGCGGCGGCGCTAGGGCTATCCTCTCGGACGCTCGCCAGAGCGTCGCGGGAGGAGGGGAACCTAGTCATACCCCGTTGAAAGGACGTGGATGTCGCCTAGAGGGGGGGTGAATAGGCGCTTTAAAATAATTACGGTTTAGGCTTGAACAAATGCGGAATAAAACTAACGTTTAATAAGTCAAGCACAAAACCTAAAACAACTAGGCTCTCCTATGTGCACCAACAACTTATGCTAAGCAAGATAAACAACTAAGTGATAGCAAGATATATAGCAAGAAACAATATGGCTATCACAAAGTAAAGTGCATAAGTAAAGGGCTCGGGTAAGAGATAACCGAGGCACGCGGAGACGACGATGTATCCCGAAGTTCACACCCTTGCGGATGCTAATCTCCGTTCGGAGCGGTGTGGAGGCACAATGCTCCCCAAGATGCCACTAAGGCCACCGTAATCTCCTCACGCCCTCGCACAATGCAAGATGCCGTGATTCCACTAAGGGACCCTTGAGGGCGGTCACCGAACCCGTACAAATGGCAACCCTTGGGGGCGGTCACCGGTACCCGTACACTTTGGCAACCCTTGGGGGCGGTCACCGGTACCCGTACACTTTGGCAACCCTTGGGGGCGGTCACCGGTACCCGTACACTTTGGCAACCCTTGGGGGAGGTCACCGGTACCCGTACACTTTGGCAACCCTTGGGGGCGGTCACTGGTACCCGTACAAATTGCTCGGGGCAATCTCCACAACCTAATTGGAGACCCCGACGCTTTCCCGGAGCTTTGCACCACAATGATTGAGCTCCGAGCCACCACCAACCATCTAGGGCGCCAAAGCACCCAAGAGTAACAAGCTCTAGGGTGCTCAAACACCCAAGAGTAATAAGCTTCTCAACTTCTCACTTCCACGTATCACCGTGAAGAACTCAAACCTATGCACCAAATGCAATGGCAAGGGCACACGGAGTGCCCAAGTCCTTCTCTCCCAAATCCCACCAAAGCAACTAATGCTAGGGAAGAAAATGAGAGGAAGAACGAAGAAGAACACGAAGAACTCCAAGATCTAGATCCAAGGGGTTCCCCTCACTTAGAGGAGAAAGTGATTGGTGGAAATGTGGATCTAGATCTCCTCTCTCTTTTCCCTCAAGAACTAGCAAGAATCATTGGAAGGATTGAGAGTTAGCAAGCTCGAAGAAGGTCAACAATGGGGGGCAAACTCGAGCTCAAAGGATAAGATGCATTGGGGAAGAAGACCCCCTTTTATAGGTGGGAGAAAATCCAACCGTTATCCCCACTCTCAGCCCGCGCATTGCGGTACTACCGCACAAAGCCACGGTACTACCGCACGAGGTTGCGGTACTACCGCTGCAGGGTGCGGTACTACCGCTCGCACGGTGGAGACCAGACGAAGACCTATTGCACAGGGCAACGAGCGGTAGAACCGCCGGAGCGGTACTACCGCGCGCCAATACGGTACTACCGCATGGTAGGTATCATCTGGCACAGGAGATGCACGGAAGTAAAAAATTACTTCCGTGCCTACCTCCGCTGAGGGCGGAGCTGTGCAAAAGTCCGGCACGGTAGTACCGGACATACATCACGGTACTACCGCTCGAGGGCGGATGTAAAAAATTACATCCGCGCCTACTACCGCAAGCGCACGCATCAGGTGCTGGGGACAGCGGTACTACAACTCACTGGAGCGGTACTACCGCTGTCTCCTGCGGTACTACCGCTCCCTTGAGCGGTACTACCGCCCTCGGGAGGGTAACAAAGAACCAGAGCAGCCAGATGGAACCAGTAAAACCAGAACTGTCATAACCTTCGCATATGAGCTCCGAATTGAGCAAACTCAAGCTTGTTGGATTCAGGACGACAAGAGCTATCCAACAGCGATATAGAGATGTGAAACCTCTATCAATGAAGAACCGGCAAAAACTCCAACATCGAAAACATCATAGAAGATGCATAAGGACTCCGTTTTCGATGAACTTGAGCTTGTCATGAAGCTGACCATAAGCTCAAGAACCCACATAGAGAAAAGCCAACCAAGAACCAAGAAAGATGATGATGCCAAGAATGCAATGGTTTGAGCTCTCAACGAACGATATGATCAAGCTACTCACTTGAGAGCCCCCCTTGATAGTACGGCAATCGATCCTATAACCCGGTCTCCCAACTACCACCATGAGACCGGTAAAATAGAAAACCCTATCAAGGTCAAACATTTGTCTTGCGCATAGTCCACTTGAGCTAGATGATGACGATCTTGACTTCCTCAAGATGGACCACCTTTCTTGATTGCGCCGGCTTGATGAGAACTAGTTGATTGCTCCCCCATGCTCCACTATGGGTGAGCCACTCTTCGGCACATCTTCACAAGTCCATTGTCACCACAATGAACGGCAAGCCTCAAGCATGATCTCTCAGTGATGCTTCACTTGAGCTTGCACATCGCAACCTTGATGACGATCTCCACCTGATGTCATCTTCCATGGGATGTATGAGATCTGCCTCTTGATGCAAGCCCATGGAAATATACCTAACCCCACAAAGAACTCTCACGTAGACCATGGGTTGGTACACAAAGCGTAATGGACAATGCTTACCACACCATGGGATCACTTGATCCCTCTCGGTACATCTTGTACGCTTTGTGTGTTGATCAACTTGATTCACTTTTTGACTTAGTCTTGATCAACCTTGTATCTTATCTTCTCTCTTCATAAGATGATGTCTTGAAGGTAAACATGAATGCTCACACAATCTTATTCTTCAAGACATGTTTGCGATAAGCTCAACTCTCACATGACCAATCTTTGGATAAAACCTTGAATACCACCTTGGTCACCATATACACTCCTTGAAACCAACAGATGGACTTCAAGAAGTACCTACGGACAAATCCTTCGAATATAACTCAAGGCAACCATTAGTCCATAGGGGTGTCCTCAATTACCAAAACCACACATGGAGAAATGTGCTCTTACACCCGTCCTCCGGTGAAAAGTGTACATTTGGGTTTAAATTTTGTCCACAAAAGAGTGTATTTTTATCTTTCCAATGCACTTTAAAATAGAAAAAACGATTCTCTCTTATCACACGGTAATCAAGACGAATAACATTTTACATATAATCTCCTTAATTTCTACATGCACTTAGCTCATTGGGAGTTGGATAATTAAAGGGGAGAGAGATGGTGGCTTGCACCTTTCCAATGCATTTTTTACTTCACTTCATAATCTGTCATAAAATTTCTATATGTACACTTTTCACCTGAAGGAGGAAGTATATGCTAGATCAAGAGTCCAAAACATAGGTAGATCAGATCACGATCTAGAAAAAAATTAGGGAAGGCCATCACGATCCAGAAAATAGGGAGGAAAAAAATCAGGAGCCCACGTTCAGGGAAAGGCACCTGGATTTTAGATGGACGACATCCAATGCGTTCGGATCTGTAACGAGAAATTAGCAGTTCGCCATTTAACCATTTCGATAAATATAAGGTCATGAGAAAAAAAGGGTAAAAGTAGCCTTTCCTAAAATCAAATAATAAGCCTAAAAAACCTTGGTAATATTTTTTTCCTACGAACCAACCTGTGGTTGGATGGTTAGAGTAACAGTGGTATTTCCAGCCCATCAGGGTTTAAGTTCTGGTGCTCGCATTATTATTGGATTTATTTCATCATTTCTGACGATACGCGTTCAGTGGGAGGAGACGTTTCCGTCGATGACGATGCACCTACAATGACTTTGTAAATCTCAAGATGATATGCCGGCTCAATCTTTCGAAGGTGCTCGTAGAGGTAAGGGTATGCGATATGCTCTATCAAAAATGTGCCCACGGAGTGAAAATGGAAAACTCAAAAATTCATCTCGACGGTTTCGTCTCGACCGTCGGACCGTCCCATCCCCCGTGCGGCTGGAGTGCCATCCTTTCCCCTTCCCATCGCTCTCCCGACTCCCCTCGCTCTCCCTGCCGCCGTGCCGTACTTCTCCGCGGCGGCTCCCAGTCCCAATCGCCTCTACGCCCGCCCACAATAGCGGCTCCCAGTAGCCCCCCTAGCCACCCACGGCGGCAGCTCCCAACACCCACCCCACCCACAAACCCATCCGCCTTCCACGCGCGTCGCCCCCCATCGCCGTTCCCGTTCAACCCCATCGCGCCCCCCGCCGTCTGCACCCCGTCCACAATTTCGGCCATTGGATTCCGAGGTACGAGCATTTCGTCATCCATGATTAGCTAAACCCCACCGACGCGAGAAAATTTTGGGTGCGCCGGCCCGGTGCACACCTGGCACACCATCCAGATCTGACCGTGTTTATTACGCGTTCTGGAACCCGGCCTCAGCTTTTGCGCGTTGCAGTTGGGAGATTGCTTCACGAATTCGATATTTTGACAATCATGTATGAACCGTTTTGAATAGCGGGCCTGATGATCGACCGTTCTCGTGTGCAGAGGTAGTTTTTGGTGCGGTCGATCTGGACCGAAATCTGAGTTCGCTTGGAGGAGCCTGGTGAGGTCCTATGCTGCCTTTTCGGGATGAAAGGCGGTGTTCTGCATAGGCTTCTTGTCAACAAGCTATGCTTGGTCCTTTTGGTTCTCCTCACTGTGCCGATTATTATTTTGTTGCTGGGCACAACTCCAGAGCAGCTGAAAGTTTTATCACAAGGTATACCCTCTCAAATGTAGTTGCTACTGTGCTAGCTTGTTACTTTGATTGCCGATTCAGAATCTCTCCATGTTATTTCTGCTGAATTGTTGTCTGTGTCCCCCTTCCGGTATCAGGTTTCCTACAGCAGCAGGGACTGGAACATATTGGAGGTAATGTATCAGCTCTAGTTGGGCCTGCAGGTCCTGCTTACAACGACCACACTCACACAAGTATATCCAGACGGAACAAACGGAACAAAGGTAACTGCTCCTGTGATATGCTACTTAGTATATATGATTTTGACCATGCGCATACTGCTGCTTCGTTCTTATTTTGTTCATCTCGAGCATTAGACGGCTGCTCCTGAGTTATTGTTTTCAAACATGGAATTTGTTGGTAGATTTGCACAGTTTATGTGTTGGAAGTCTGAATATTACTTTCTCATCTTGTTACTTTGTAGACTGTAACTATGCAAAGGGAAAGTGGGTAGGAGATGAGAAGCGGCCACTCTATTCTGGTGATGAGTGCAAGCAATGGCTGTCAAAAATGTGGGCTTGTCGAATGATGCAACGCACAGATTTCTTCTATGAGAGTTACCGGTGGCAGCTGCACGGTTGTGAGATGCCTGAGTTTTCAGGGCCTAACTTGTTGAGCAGGTATTGTGCTATTTCTTAACTCTGCCTCACCTTACATACTGGACTTTTTTCTAACATATTAGAATGCTTGCAGGCTGAGGCATAAAACTCTTGCTTTTGTGGGTGATTCCCTCGGGAGACAGCAATTTCAGTCCATCATGTGTATAGCAACAGGTGGTAAATACAGCCCAGATGTTGAAGATGTTGGTTGGAAATATGGCCTTGTCAAAGCTCCAGGTGCTTTAAGACCTGATGGCTGGGCTTATCGATTTCCAGAGACTAACACCACTATACTTTACTACTGGTCTGCTAGCCTATCTGAACTGGAACCTTTGAACACAACAAATTCAGGGACTAGCTATGCGTTGCATCTTGATCGGCCAGTAACATTCTTGAAGAAGTATTTCCATGGTTTTGACGTTCTAGTACTTAACACAGGTCATCACTGGAACAGAGGGAAATTCAATGGAAATCATTGGGAATTGTATGCCAATGGGGAGCCTGTAGGGAAAGGTAGACTTGCAGATCTCAACCGTGCAAAGAATCTTACACTGTACAGCATTGCCAGGTGGGTGGATTCAGAACTCGCAAGCCGTCCTCAGATGAAAGTTTTTCTGAGGACAATGTCACCAAGGCATTTTGTAAATGGCGACTGGAACACTGGTGGAAGTTGTGGTAATGCCGTTCCCTTTTCTAATGGAAGCGAGGTCTTGCAGGATCATTCAAGTGACTTACCTGCAGAGCGAGCTGTAAATGGAACTCAGGTTAAGCTTTTGGATATTACTGCTATCTCACAGCTACGAGATGAGGGGCATATCTCAAATCGTACGCTAAGAGCTCCAACAGGCATTCATGATTGCTTGCACTGGTGCCTTCCTGGTATACCAGATATGTGGAATGAGCTCCTCTTTGCACAGATTTAGTACCTGTATACTGCACTTGAGTAAGGGCATTTTTCTCCCAGAGGCCCAAGAATCTATTAATGTTCCTGCTGGTGGTCTGTACAGGGTCAACTGCTTTCTACCAGTGTTATTTGTGAACCATCCATGCGCAGGTGGAGTTTTTGGTCATCCATCCATGCGATGGGTGGTTAACAGTGTCAAGATGATAGCATTCTTTCCAGTGTATTACAGTTCGTTCCAGATTCCTGGCCCCGTTTCAGACCAGATACGGAATTGGCTGCTACGGACCCATATGTAGGGCTCCCGCAGGCACGTCAAACTTTATCCTTTTCTTTACTGTAAAACGCCACTATATTCCCAGTTTACCATGTGCAGGATATATTCTGTAAAAATGTTCACACAAGTCGACGAAAGTGCTATATGTTATTTTATACTAGATTATAAAGTGGAACTTTTGGTTGATGTCCGTCTCTTATCCGTGTGATTATCCAGTGTAATTGATTTATCTTAACGCAGCATGCTACTTCCTTGATGCATTTGTTCTCGAATAATCAAATGGCTCAGGCTTGCTCGAATCAGCTGTAATTCGGGGCTGTGAAATGCCATATGCAGTGATGTCAGTTTTTCAGGAAAAGGATGAAAAAAACATAGGAATAAGCATTGAACCTAACCAAGCATCGATCTGGACCTAGCTTCTCGGATCAGGTGGGGAATTAGCCGAGTAAAACCAACGTCGAAGCTTTTCTTCTCTGTACTGTAAGAATGGTACGGTTTAGCATTTGTATCATATATTCTGTATGTAAATTCATACAAGTATACAATTTGACCAAAATGTAATATGATCAACTTTTTTGGTGGGGTGTTATATGATCTTTTAAATATAATTTAGACTTTCTTTTTTGAAACCTGCATAGAAGTGGAGCTTTTGGTTGAACTTTGTGCGCACACAAATACTCCCTCCGTCCCATAATATAAGAGCGTTTTTAAACGCTTTTAAACGCTCTTATATTATGGGACAGAGGGAGTAGTTTTTATACCTGTAGCATTTGAAACAGCGACTGACTTGTAGCACTAGCTTGGAGCATAGACCTAAACATCTGGACCTTGTAGCTAACCACAGAGCGATTAATTTACCTCCGCAGCGCGTCGCTTGTGCTGTAGATTTGTCTCTCTCGGTTAACCAAATGACTGAGGCTGGACTGAAAACATCACCTGGCTGTAGATGGGTCATTTTTTCATTGAGCAGCTGTACGCCAGCCTCACCTGACATATACTACCAAGAAGCATAGAACACCACTGTTACTATATAGGAGTATTGGCCAATTATTGACGTCGCTGCGAGGCTAATTTCAATGTTTTGACACTTTTGCGAAAGTTGAACGAGATTTGACCCCGATTTGATTTTTTTTTTTAGGATCCAACTCTTTCCTATCTCCGGGTCGATGGCGGTAGGCTGGTAGCCCCTGGCGATAGACAACTTATCCACGTCAACGCAACGCAACGGTAGCATGTGCAACCCTACCGCCGAGGTGCCCGGTAGGTGCATACAAGCGGTGTACTGTATTTGATACTTGATTTTTTTTTAACAATGGGGCGTGCAAGTATACCCTACTGCCGTTGACCACGGCGTACGAAAATGGTCAGATCTTTAAAAAAATGGAACTAGGGTCAGACCCGGCTCAACTTTAAAAAAAGTAAACACTGAAATTTGCCTCCCTGCGATGACTGCGAGCCTTGGTCGTGGAAGGAAAGGATAGCAGGCAGGCAGGCAGGTCGGCCATCCATCCGTCCCGAAAAGAAGGGGTCAACCGCCGACCCATGCTCCCATCCCATTCCCGTCGCCGGAGACGCGCGAGCTGATCTCGCGCTTATCCTCTCCTCTCCTCTCCTCCCCTGACAGCGACAGCTTCCTTCCGACTGCTGGCCGATGCCAACGCGCTCGCTCGCATCGTTTTCATCGGTAGCACACCTGTGCGCATGTACATGAGCCACGGTGCCATCGGGAATACCGGCCGGATAATCCCTTTCCCCGCGCCCGGCCAAGCCGCGTCACGACGTACGGGTACGACGACAGCCAGGCGCCAGCCAGGTCTGCAGAAACGAGCCGCGCGTGGACGCGGACGCGGACGCGGACCGGGTCGTCGCGCCTCGGCCGCGTGCGCTCTGACGCGCGCCGCCCGCCGCGCTCCACGCCGCTGTCCCACACGACACGAGAGGATTACACGAGAGCGAGCGAGAGAGAGAGACGCTGGTTGCCAACTTGCCATGGCCCCGGTCGGCGGTTTGTCCGCTGCGATCGATGCCGCTCCGGTTCATCGTCGTCTTTTTTCTATACTAAAACAACACCACGCGACGCAAGTGGAAGGAAGGCTCGCCATGGCGTAGATTATTGTTGATTAACCTAATCTTGGCCATTTGGCCCGGTACGGTACTATAGTAGACTACTGTAGTAGGCATGGCATAGCCGAATGAATAGGCAGGCGCAATCTTATCATCGCTAGCGTGCAGGATGATTAACCAACCCAACCCAACCCAAGCCGCCGGGGCCCCGCCCGCCTTTGTTACCCCATATGGCATAAGACCAGCGCCAGCACCTACCAACCTCTCGCCCCCACCAGTGACAAATGGCACCCATCATTTGCCGGGAGGCCACAACAGAAGCAACACCTACTACAAATCCCGTTTTCTTATCCGAAACCCCACACCAGCAGGCAGCACCACGGACGGACGGGCGCGCGGTGTCGCCACGAGCCGAAACAGAACGGGAAAGGCGAGGCGAAATCATTGGCGCCTCCACCAGTCACCGGCAGCGCCAGCCGTGAGGGCCAAGAAGACCAAACAGCAAACAACGTGCAGATTAAAGGAGAACAGCGGCTAATTTAGCTGGCGGCTGGAAATTCAGTCGGTAATTAAACCAAGTTCAACGGAGTCTATGTACACAACGGCGAAACAAAGACGACGACGACGACAACCAAAGCACAGCACACGATTATGCGGGCCGACGGCACGGTCCATTAGTCCTCCTAGGGTGTATTTCCTGAAGCGCGGTCTTATTCAGGCCGGGGCTGTGCTGCTGCTGGTCTTCTATGCTGGCTTTCCTCCTCCTCACCTCAGATCAATGTCGTCGGTGCTGGTGCCGGCGCCGGCGAAGGAGTAGGAAGGAGGGCCGCCCGGTGCCTCGTCGGAGACGTTGGCGAGGGCCTGGATCAGCCGCACGATGTCGGCAGGGTCGTCCAGGTAGTACTTGGCCTTGCTGGGTTTGCGGCCGACGGTGCAGGCGAAGACCGTCGCGGCGGGGTTCAGGTAGGGGCCGTCCACGGCCGTGGTGATCACCTCGAACATGTCCTCGTCTGAGCGGTCATCCCCAATGCACAGGATGAAGTCGGGCAGGAGCCCTCGCGCCTGCATCGTCGACAGCATCCGCTTCGCCACCAGGCCCTTGCTCACACCCTGCAATGCAAAGAACATTTTCATGGCTTAGTGTTGTTTCCATTACAAAAGTGCAGTGCCACAATCACACTAGGTATAGACGTATAGTAGTAGGAAACAAAAGCACCATTGGTTTCAGACAAACTTTACCTGTGGCTTCACCTCAAAAATGGTTCAGGTCAGCTTTGACTGAGACCGGCTCGTTGGAAAGGACACTCTCCAGGTGCTCATGGAGCTCCTTGGCCTGGCAAGATCCAAAATCAGGGTCGGCGTCCTTGTAGCACCACACGATTGCTGTCTCCTTGTCCTCGATGGTTGACCCGTCAGTTGTCTCGGTGTAGGTTTTCATCACAGGCTCCGCGATTTGCTTCCAGCTGCAGTCTGTTGCAATGGCGCATGTCTCCCATTCTGCATCTCTTTTCAGCCTACCGCAAAATGGTGTTAATTGGCAAGTGATAATTGGAGAATAATAACTGTATTGATTGGGCCTCGAAGGGCTGTTTATATAGATTACAAAACTTGGACTCCAAGACTAATAGAGATAGATTACAATTCCAAACCTTGCCGGATATACTATCCGTAACCGACCTATACTCTAATATTCCCCTGCAGTCTCAGCATCAGGAGTAACGATGTTGAGACTGGAGCGTATGTCGGTGAAAGATGCAGTCGAAAGTCCTTTGGTGAAAATGTCAGCAAATTGAGCACTGGTAGGTACATGAAGAACGCGGACCTCGCCAAGAGCCACCTTTTCTCGAACGAAGTGTATGTCAATCTCAATATGCTTGGTGCGACGATGCTGAACTGGATTGGAAGCCATGTATACTGCAGAGATGTTATCACAATAAACGATGGTGGCACGATCCAGTGGGCGATGAAGTTCCACGAGAAGCTGACGCAGCCACACCGCTTCAGCCACAGCATGAGCAACCGACCTATACTCAGCCTCAGCAGAAGACCTGGAAACTGTTGCCTGCCTTTTAGAACACCAAGAAACAAGATTATCACCCAAATAAACACAAAATCCGGATGTGGACCGTCGAGTATCTGGACAACCTGCCCAGTCTGCATCAGAATAAACTGTCAAGCTTGTTGGAGAAGAATTGATGAGAAGACCATGATCAAGAGTTCCTTTTAAATAGCGAAGAATACGGTGGACGTGAGCAAGATGAGGAGCACGAGGATCATGCATAAAAAGACAGGCTTGCTGAACGGAGTATGAAATGTCGGGCCTAGTGAGAGTGGCATATTGGAGGGCACCGCTGATGCTACGATACAAAGTGGGGTCAAAAACAGGATCACCATCAGCCAACAATTTGGCACCAATGTCGGCCGAGGTACGAGTGGGTTGACAATCAGACATACCAGAACGAGAAAGCAAGTCTAAAAGATAGGAGCGTTGAGAGAGAAAAAGGGTAGACTTGGTGCGAGAAACAGTAATGCCAAGAAAATGATGAAGAGGACCAAGATCAGTCATGGAAAATTCATTACTAAGAGAAGAGATTATATGTTGAAGAAAAGAGGCAGAGCTAGCCGTAAGAACTATATCATCAACATAAAGCAAGAGATAGGCAGTGTGGGAAGAGGAGCGAAAAATAAACAAGGAAGAATCAGATTTGGAGGGTATGAAACCTACTGTTTGAATGAAGGCAGCAAAACGTTGAAACCATGCACGAGGAGCTTGTTTAAGACCATAAAGAGATTTGTTAAGAAGGCAAACAGAGTTGGGAGAAGAGGGATTCTCAAAACCAGATGGTTGCTGACAATAAACTGTTTCATTAAGAGTGCCGTGAAGAAAAGCATTTTTAACGTCTAGCTGATGAATGGGCCAAGAGGAGGAAACGACAAGACTAAGAACAACGCGAATAGTGCTTGGTTTAACAACAGGAGAAAAGGTTTCATCAAAATCAATGCCATGTTGCTGAGAGAAACCACGACACACCCATCTGGCTTTGTAACGAGCAAGGGTGCCATCAGAATGAAATTTATGACGAAAAACCCATTTTCCAGAAACAACATTAACACCAGGAGGTTTAGGAACAAGAGTCCATGTGTTATTTTGCTGAAGAGCGTTAAATTCATCGCACATAGCTGAGAGCCAAAGAGGATCAAGAAGAGCTCGTTTGTAAGAAGAGGGAATAGGAGAAAGGGTTGCCGGGGTTGGGGTGGCTGTAAGGTTGAGGCGTTTGGTGGGTAGAAGGAATCCTCGTTTGCCGCGGGTGCACATGATGTGATCATTAGTAGGTGATGGAATGGGTACAGCGTTGGGTGGGAGGGGTGGTTGGGAGCCTGGCGGGGCTGGGCTTGCTGGGGACGGGCTTGCCAGACTTGCCGGGGTCGGGCTTGCCGGACTTGCCGGGCGTGCCGGACTTGCCGGGGTCGGGCTTGCCGGACTTGCCGGGGCCGGGCTTGCCGGGCTTGCCAGACTTGCCGGGGCCGGGCTTGCCGGGCTTGCCTGACTTGCCGGGCTTACCGGACTTGCCGGGCTTGCCAGACTTGCCGGGGTCGGGCTTGCCGGACTTGCCGGGCTTGCCGGGTCCGGACCTGCCGGGACTGCCAGGCTTGCCGGCCTTGCCGCGGGAGAGAGAGAGGCCGCGGCAGGGTTGGTGGTGGTAGGGATTGATGCGGGGTTAGTGACAGAATAAGGAAAAGTGTGTTCATCGAATGTGACGTGGCGAGAGACAAGCACGCGACCAGAAGATGGATCGAAACAGCGATATCCTTTGTGATCGTCAGAAAGACCAAGATGAATGCAAGGTGGTGAACGTGGTTCGAGTTTGTTGGAGGCCGTAGAGGCGGTGTTCGGGAAACAAAGACAGCCAAAAACACGGAAAACAGAATAATCGGGATGGGAGAGAAAAAGAGATTGAAAAGGCGAATAAAGAGGACATGTCTTAGTTGGTCGAATATTTAGAAGTAGTGTGGCAGTGCGAAGGGCTTCGGCCCAAAAACGAGAGGGCAGAGAAGCTTGTAGTAGCAAGGTGCGAAGAATATCATTAATGGAGCGAAGAGAACGTTCAGCTTTACCGTTTTGAGGGGAGGTATAAGGACAGGAAAAACGAAGAAGAATACAAGAGAGAAAGAAGTTGCGGTTTTGAGTGTTGTCAAATTCTCGACCATTATCACATTGAATAAATCGAATTGGCAAGCCAAAGTGTGTAAGAACATATTGTCGAAAATTGAGAAAGAGGGCATGTACTTCAGATTTAGCACGGAGAGGAAAAGTCCAAATATAATGAGAATAGTCATCCAAAATCACAAGATAATATTTGTAACCAAAGATACTAGGGATGGGAGAGGTCCATAAATCACAGTGAATTAATTCAAAAGGAAAAGTGCTAAGGGTAGTAGAGGTTCCAAAAGGTAATCTAACATGTTTGCCGCATTGACAGGCAGTACAAAGAGAGGGATTATGAGGAACACTAGAACTAGGAATACAAAATTCTTGAAGCAAAGATGACAAGGTGGTTTTATTGGGGTGTCCTAGACGACGATACCACAAATCAACTGATGCAAGCATGGCTCGGGGAGTGGATGTAGGTGTGCCATGAAGTGGATAAAGATCGCCCGTGCTATTGTACCGAGCGAGTTCCTCCCCCGCTGCCAGATCCTTCACAGACAAACCAAAAGGGTCAAAAGCCAAAATTACTCGATTGTCAATACAAAATTGGCGAACAGAAATAAGATTTTTGATGAGGGAAGGAGCAACAAGAATATTGCGGAGAAGAAAATTGACGTAAGAGGAAGAGATGTAAGAATGACCGGTGCAGGAAACAGGTATGATGGAACCATCACCAATGGTGATCGTAGAAAAAATAGGAGGAAAACAAGCTGACAGCAAATTCATATTTGAAGACATATGCGAGGATGCACCAGAATCGAAAATCCAATCCGTACCTTCGTTATTGAGAGTAAAGTTGTTCATGGCGTTGATGAAGGCGGCTTGATCCCAGGCCAGCTGCTGTGGAGGAGCAGAGGGGTCAGGAGCGTGCATGGGAGCGTAGGGCAGGGTCGGCGACTGGAAGTATGCTGCCGGGGCCGGCAAGGGGCCGTAAGAAGCCGGCAAGCCCGGCAAGGCCGGCAAGGTGCCGTAAGAAGCCGGCAAGCCCGACAAGCCCGGCAAGGTGCCGTAAGAAGCCGGCAAGGTGTAGTAGGGTGGCAGTAGTCCTGGCGCGCTGGGAGGTGGCGTAGGAGTGGCGGTGTAGACATGCGCCGGCGGCTTGGGCCCAAGGAGTCCAGGAGAGCCAGTGGCCGGGCGGAGGCCAGGGCTCCACGTGCCCGTGTAAGCAGGCGGGGCGCCGTACGGCGAAGGGACCGACCAGGGCATCGGCCAAGCTTGAACAAGGCCGGTCCAGGGATCGTGCGGAGGCTGCCATGTTGTGGGAGCCGGGGACGACGGAGCGGCCGGTGGCGGGGCTGGTACAGTGCCGGCGGAGCGAGATGCAGGGGGCCGGTAGATCGGATTCTTGCCCCGGTAGGCCGGGCTCGGGCGCCAGCCTGGGGGCGGTGGAGGAGCTGCTGCCGCCGCGGTAGGAGGGGAGGGTGCGGCAGATTGGCGTGGCAGCCCAGGCGGGGCCTCGGCAAGCCCAGCAAGCCCGGCCGCGGCAGGAGCGTGAAACACCTGTGGTGGCCGTAGCGCCTTGCGAGCTTGATTCTTCTCTTCTTGCTGGAGGGAGAGAACCTCCTTGAAGGTGGGGTAGGGCTTGAGCATGGGGATGAAGGACTGCTGCTTCTCGAACTGATCGCCGAGGCCGACGAGAAGAGCGTTGATGAGGGCGCGATCGTCGACGTGATTGCCGAGTTCACGAAGTTCGTCGCCGATAGCCTTGATCCGCTGGCAGAAAACGGTGACCGAGGCATCGCCTTGGACGGTCGTACGGAGCTCGGTGTTGAGGGCGTTGATGCACGCGTCGGAGTTGTCCTGGAACAGCTGCTGAAGGAAGGCCCAAAGCTCGGCGGCGGATGCATCGTCGGAGGAGACCAGATTGAAGAGCTCCATGGAGATGCGGGTGTAAATCCACTGGATGATGGCGAGATCGTCTTTCACCCAGCGGGGATCGGCGGGCTGCGGAGGGTAGGACGGGTCGATGTGGTGGCGGAGGCCACAGCGGCCGAGGTGGATGTTGAAGAGGTGGCGCCAATGGTAGTAGTTGTGGGCGCCAAGATCTAACGAGATCGGGATGAAGGGGGAAACGTCGGCAATGGTGTCGGCTAGGGAGATCATTGGGAGTTGAGGAGGGTTTGTTTGGGTAGTTGTATAGGAGGAAGAAGAAGGGGGGGCACCGGTGGCGCGGAACTTGGCCATGGAGAAGAGGGGCCGAGTCGGCCGGGGCGGCGGCGCGGTTGGCGGTGCCATGCCAGGTGCGGAAAACCTAGGCGTCTGATACTATGATAATTGGAGAATAATAACTGTATTGATTGGGGCCTCGAAGGGCTGTTTATATAGATTACAAAACTTGGACTCCAAGACTAATAGAGATAGATTACAATTCCAAACCTTGCCGGATATACTATCCGTAACCGACCTATACTCTAATAGCAAGTACGTACACAGGTTAAATCTGGAGTACAAAGTCACAGTAGTGATAGTAGTTTCGTTTCAACAATGAAGGTACTTGAGAATTTTCAGGATACACAGTTAGAATTACCTGAGGAAGTAGCCATGCTCAGCAGCACGCCCTAGGTCCTCGCATGGTGAGAACCATTCACTTAAGGTCGCCCGGGTCTTTGTGCTTGCGATTAAGACCATGTTCTTCTCATCGCGACAAAGGCTGTTCAACATGTCTATCGTTTTGGAGGTCGGATTCTTACCGAACGATGTCTGAGGCATCAGCGTACCATCATAGTCCAAGAGAATGGCGCGCGTCGTTGTCTTCCGGTAGGCTGAGACAAGCTGCTCTACCGCGAGCTTCTTGAAGCTCGTATCAAGGGCCACAACCCTGAACCTTAGCCCAAATCCTATGCCCCAACAGCGCCTCTTGTTATGGTCTTGGCAACTCCTCTCTAGATCCTGCAAGAAGCTGTTTGCCCAGTATCCGACATCATGTGTGCTCACAAATTTGTGATGCTTCTCATGCCTCAGCACCTTCTCACCTTCATTTGTCGACAATGCCTTGTCCATTGCTTCAGCCACTGAATCAATGTTCCAAGGGTTCACCCGAATCGCGCCACTCAGTGAGGGTGAGCAGCCGATGAACTCCGACACGACAAGCATGCTCTTCTTCCTCGTGGAAGGGCTGAGACCCAGGATCCTGTCAATCTTCTCATTCCCTTGCCTAGCAATGATGTACTCATACGGTATAAGATTCATGCCATCCCTCACTGCGGTCACCAAACAGCACTCAGCCACAACATAGTATGCCATTCTCTCATAGAAGTGCAGTGGCCTGTCGATCAGTATAACTGGCTGGTAATCTGGCTGCCCAAATGCCTCATTGATACGCTTCACCATCGCATATGTCTCATCCTGTACCTCCTTCACATCCTTACCTCGCCCCCTCGCCGGATTGGCAATCTGAACCAGCACCAGCCTCCCTCGCCACTCTGGATGCTGCATCAAGAGCTGCTCAAATGCCAAAAGCTTCAAACTGATACCTTTGAAGATGTCCATATCATCCACTCCAAGCATCAAGGTGCGGTCCCGATCACAGAACTGTTTCATAAGCTCGGCGACCTTGAGCCCGGTCTCAGGGAGGTTGAGCACTGACTGCAGCTGCACCAAATGTATCCCCACCGGCAGTATCTTGATGGTGACAGTCCGCCCATAATACTCCAGTGCAATGTATCCCCTCTGCGACTCGTACTTCAGTCCAAGCATCCTGCTGCAGCACGATAGGAAATGCCTGGCATAATCAAATGTGTGGAACCCAATCAAATCGGCATTCAGCAGCGCCCGGAGCAGCTCCTCGCGGACCGGCAGAGTCTTGTAGATCTCCGATGATGGGAACGGGCTGTGCAGGAAGAAGCCCAGCCTGACCCGGTTGAACCGCTTGCGCAGGAAGGTGGGCAGGACCATGAGATGGTAGTCGTGCACCCAGACGAAGTCTTCCTCGGGGTTGATCACCTCCAGGATCTTGTCCGCGAAGATCTTGTTGACGGACACGTAGGCCTGCCACAGCGTGCGGTCAAAGCGGCCGCCGAGCTCGGGCGACAGTGGCAGCATGTAATGGAACAGTGGCCACAGCTGCTGCTTGCAGAAGCCGTGGTAGAAGCGGGAGCGGAGGTCGGCGGGCAGGAAGGTGGGCACGCAGCGGAAGCGCTCGTAGAGCTCGAGCGCGACCTTGTCCTGCTCCTCCGCCGGGATGTCGTCGCGCAGGCCGCCGATGTAGACGAAGTCCATGTCGATGCGGCCCTGGTGGCCGCGCAGGCTCTCCTTGAGCTGCCGCAGGAGGCTGTCCTCGTCCCACGAGAACTCCCAGGCGCCGCCGGCGCCGCGGCTGGCGCGGATGGGGAGCTGGTTGGCCACGATGATGGTGCGCTCCCGCGGCGCCTGGTTGGATTGGTCGGAGGCCACCGAGGCGGCGTCAGTGTCAGCGTCGGCGTCGTCGTCGGAGCAGTCGAGGCCGGGCACAATGCCAGCCGCAGTCACCACCCGCGGCACCCGTCGCCGCCCGAGGGACGGCAGCGTCGGCTGCTCGCGGTCACCGCCGGCGGCGAGCTCCATGAGGTTGGAGTAGGATCTCGACGCCATCCCGTCCGCCACCAAACAAAGATCCTCCTCACCACCCTCCACCAGCAAACTCACAGCCCCTCAGCAAGAACTTGGAACTCGAGCTCGCGGCTGCAGAGCAACTGAACAAGCAGAGCAAGAATGGGCGGGCAGGGGAGGAAAAGGATCTGCGACCGCGAGTCCAAGGGGAAGGGAAGAAGAAATCCCGGCGAGATTTAGCGAGGCGAGGGATGGAATCGGCGCAAAGGAAGTCGCCAGAAGCGCAGAAACAAATTCCCGCTTTCCGGAAAGGAGCGGCACCTTTCGGTCAAAGGAAGCACGGCGGCAGCGACACCATCCTCAGGTGCTCCTCCTCCCGCTACGTCGACGGATCGCCGCCCCCGGACAAGAGAAAACGCCGCCGCCCATCCCCCGGACCAGCATTAAGCAGCAGCAGCAGCAGCAAGAAGAAGATGATAAACTCGGAAGAGGGCGGTGTGAGCTCCGGATTGGCAAAGACGGAGGAACGCGGTGGCGGAGGAGAGAGGCGGTATTGATCCTCGGGTGGCGTGCGGCGGCGGCTCTTGAGGATCGGAAGGGCCGGGGGCTCCCTCCGGGGTGGGGATCTACGACAACTATAAGTAACGGAATGGAGGCCGGCTTTTCTTTCTTTCTTCGAGCTGGCGAGCGGGGCGGGGCGGGGGTCTGAATGTCTGATGAACTCTGCGATGCCTCCTTCCCTCGGCCCCGTACACGGATTAAATATAATCCCACTTTTCGCTCTAAGCACCCTGGATAAACACGAGCCTTCTGCTCCCGGGCGCCGTCCCTTGCCGCGCCGCGCCGCACGCCGCCCACCTAACAGAGAGACTGGCGCTATTTGTTTTGGGTGTGGATAATCGGCTTTGCTGACCCAAGGGATCAACATTATCCATCCGTTCCCCCCTCTCTCTGTCAAAAAGACCCCACCCCCCGGATTTCTTACGGAGCAAGTGATCTTGCGTGCATGGCGTGGGGGTTACCACAGGTCGCTTGCGGGGCAAAAACTACTGGCTCAGAGTCAGTGGTTCTCAATTCGGACTTTTACCCCGGCTAGTATAGTATACTTCTATATGTTCACGCAAAAAAAAAGTACTAGTATTCTTCTTTATGGGAACGTAATATTATTATTATTTTGGAGTGTGGAATATTTTCATTTCTATTGGATGGTGACTTCCTGGCCACCGACCGAGTATCGGTGTCCATGGCTACTGTCAGAGAGATAGATAATGACGTGGTTGCATGCGTTGCGGCACCCCCATCCTTTGATCGCACCGCGGGCGGCCGCAATCCAACAAAAAGAGCCTCCGCCCTGAGGATATGGAAAAAAGTCTTCGCGCCCGTCCGGTTTCCGAATTACGCGTGAACCCAGGGGCCTATGTGGAAGAAGCGTCGCGCAGTCCATGGCGCAGTCCCCCCGCCCCGCGGGCGGCAGCGGCAGCGGCAGCAGCCCGCGCGCGATCTTATCCGCGGGAGCGCGGTGGCCGCTGCGGGCCCTCCACGGCGTCTGACCGCTGTGGCCGGCGCCCCAGCCGCACGATCGGGATCGGACGGCGCGGGACCGGGGGCGGGGGAGCGGGAGGCGCAGAGGATCCGCGGGGCTTCCCCTAGGAGATATGTACTGTATATCCGTTTCCATCCGCACTGGATGAGATCGGTGGGACGCGGCGGGGCCCGCGGCGGAGGCGGCCTCTCGCGCACGTGCCGGACCATACGTGTTGGACGCTGAGGGCGCCTCGGCGCGTGCGGCGGCCCGGCTGTCGTTTCCGACAGGAGGGATACACGGGGGCGCGTTCACACCAACGACCCGGAGATTTCTCAAGAAAAAAAAAACAACGACCGGGAGTCCACCGCACCGAAAGGAAGGTAGACTTCAAAAACTGATAGGTCAGTTGCAGGTAACGACGCCGGTCGACCGGCGCGACTTTAGGCCGGGCGACGCGCAGGGCCCTAGGATCTGGATATGAATAACCGTCCGATTGCGGAAGAAAAGGAAAGGAAAAAAGTCAACTCTTACCCATGCCTCTGCCTTCTTCCCCATGAAGCGATGGTCGTCGTCGCTCGCAGATCCGTCGTGGCGGCATCATGACAGTGCCATGCTCGCGGCATACCGCGCCTCGGTCGCCGGCGCGCGACACCCGCCGCAAAGCTGCGTGGTGGGCGGTCGCAGCACGACCGTCAGTCAGTTACACCTTTTGTTGTCACTGGTCGAAGCTTTTTTGGTCGCCGGTTGCAGCTTTCCCCTCTCTGGCCGGTTCGCAGCACGACATGATGTTGGTCGCAGCACCCCGCAGCGCCGCTGCCGGCACCACGGTCCACCGGCTACGGCTTCCCACCGCAGACACCGGCGCTCGCCGTTTGCAACATCGTGCTCTGGTCGTGGAGAGCAATAGCGGATGCAACTGAGAGAGAGAATCGAGGGGAGGGCGATGGCTCGTTGGTTGGCTTCGTGATGCTCACTGGGGGTGAAGATGGCGAGGGAGAGAGAGAAGAGAAAGATATCGCTCGGGCAATAGAGGAAAAAGAAAGACGACTGATCATGAAGGATGCGGGAGAATATAAGGAAGGGGAATAGCGGTCACGGGGAGGGAGGGCACTAAGGTGGACACGTGTCATGCATGTCGAGAGGGGAATAGCCGGGGACGCCGCGCGAGAGACACTCAATCTGCGTCAATCGAACGCACGCCGCGTGACCGACGTGAGCATTGACCGGTCACCCACCAAACTTAGAACCACACACCTATGTACCAAACACAGTGACATGCGGATATTAGATTGGGGTGACGCCACGTGTCGACCCACTGATGCCCCACGTAGACATCGAATTAGGCCGTCATCATCTCAATACAGATGATGGGCGATGTTTAAAAAATCTGGAAAGAACCTAAAAGGGTTATCAAAGTTGCCTCAACCTGAAAAACTGTACCCATATTAGGAAATGTATATTATCAAGGATTAGAAACTATACTGATTTTTATGCCATAAGTTTTTCCGTGGTAATTTGGTATATGTGGGAGCATAGAAATGCCTACCTTAACTATAAGACCTTACTTCATCCACTGCGTGTTGTGGGAAAGATCAAAGCCTACATTGAGTTCATCAATTTGCATTTTGCTTCAGTTCGGCCAATACCATCATGTGTGGTGTCCGCCGCCGGAAGGGTCCATGCTTGTTAACATGGATGAATCAATCTTTTCTCAATCTACAAGAGCGGATTTGGCATGGTGATTCGTGATCATCGAGGATGATGCAGGCAGCAAACAGGGGCTACTTTGCTCAAATTCAAAATCCTGGAGTTGCAGAAGCCGTGGCACTACATCAAGCCTTATTTCTTACTGGTAATAGAGGTATGCCGAGAATCATGGTGGCTGCTAATTGTTTATCATTGATCAACAAGATTGAATAATTGAAATTGGATAGATCCCCTATGCGAGAAATAGTGCATGATATCAAGAAATGGGTTGCAAAGTTTATATATTGTAATTTTATCCATGCTAATCATTCATGTAATGTATCACCTCACACCCTTGCTAAGTCGACAATGTATGATGTTAGATCATGTTGGTTTAATGAGACTCCTGATGTTATCAAGACCATTATCTGCAGTGAACTAGCTTATGTATGAACAAAAGGATGTGCCATGGTGCACCGCAATATCGTCCATGATTTTTTGAGGTAATTGGCAGCATCCTTTTTTTGCATCCATCACCTCATGCATCACCCTCTCACTGCACCTTGGCAATGGCCTACACCTTCCAGCGGTCTCTTGCAGCACCCGATGACATCCTGCTGGTCAGCGAGATCTGTGGGTGCGGTAGTTGTGTTTGCAACTTCCATGAGAGCTTGCGGTAGTTCTTGCCCCCCCCCCCGCAGGAAAACGCACGATGAGTGGCGGTGCGTACAACGCTGGTTGTTGGTCCACTCCAAGAGTGAGGAAGAGGGACAAGGATGAAATAGAATGACAAGAGATATGAGACGAAGAAGGAAAGGAACGACCGGCTCTCCATGACTATGAAGAGATAAGATAAAAAGTGTTGGTTGGTCGGTCGGCCCTATGAGGGTGCGCAGCGCATGCCGGTCGTGGCTGATTTAATCCATCATTTTCCTTCGGATCCCATTTTAAGGAAAGAAACCCAAAAGTCATTTCATATTTGATATTCATTGAAAAAACAGTGAAAGCTATATACAAGACATGCAGTGAAAAACAATACGACATAACCATAATTCTTCGATTCATTTTCAATGAAATGTTTTCTTCCACGTTAGCATAAAAATTGTGTTAGTGATTGATTCAAGGAATTTATGGATCCAACGAATGATTTAGGACAAAATACTTCCTAAAAAGTTTGAACAAGAAAACATGATTTTCTTTCTAACTTGTGCTCTTTCTCCCGCAACACTCGGTGCCATCCTACTGGCCGATGAGATCTACGGGTTAGCAGCATGACGGCGTTGTAGCAGCTACTGCCTCCCTGCAGCAAAATACACTGCGAGGGTCCGCACCTACAACAATGGTCGCCGCCCGAATGTAAGAGAGAGAAAGAGAGACGAGAAGAGAGAGAATGACACGAGGCAGGAGCCGAATATGGAAAGAAGCAAGTGGCTCTCCGTGACTTATAAGAAATGGGGAGATGGGGGAGAAAGCAGTGGCCGATTGGTGGGCCCTATGGGGACCATGGCGCGTGTGAGGCACGATGATTTCTTCCTGAAACTACCTGGTTGGTTTCAAGTGTTTTTATTTGGTCTTTGTTTTTAAACAAAGACACTCGAAAACCATGTTATATTGTATGGAGGTTTGCTTTGGTACACATGTTTTTTTAATAAAGTTTATAGTTTTCAATTCAAATTGAAAGTTGACATTAAAACTTACCCCTTCAATTGAAAAATGGTAAAATGGTCATCTAATTAATACTATGTCTGTTTTCCAACCTCTCCTTCCGCCCTGCATGCCATGGTTGTCCTTTCCTGTGAAGAGAATGTGAAAGATGGTCAGCAGGGGCATGGGGCTTGCCACTCGAGCGGGACGACGTACCACATTGATATGTCTCAAACGTATCTACTTTTCCAAACACTTTTGCTTTGGTTTTGGACTCTAATTTGCATGATTTGAATGGAACTAACCCGGACTGACGCTGTTTTCAGCAGAACTACCTTGGTGTTATTTTTGTGCAGAAATAAAAGTTCCTGGAATTGGACGAAACTTTTTGTGAATTACTTTTAGAATAAATAATGAATTATGGAGCTAAGATCCACCGGAGGGGGCTGCCTGTGGGCCACAAGCCAACAAGGCGCGCCCACCCCCTGGGCGCGCCCTGATGGCTTGTGGGGCCCATGTGGCTCCTCTGACCCTAATTCCAGTTCTATAAATTCACATATTCGGAGAAAAAATAGCATATAAGATTTTATCACGTTTTACGAGACGGAGCCGCCGTCACCTCTTGTTCTTCATCGGGAGGGCTGATCTAGAGTCCGTTTGGGGCTTTGGAGAGGGGGATTCGTCGCCGTCGTCATCACCAACCCTTCTTCATCACTACTGCAGGATGCTGCTAACGCGACACATCAATCGGAGACCCTTCGACAAAACTGTGTGCGATGACCAAATCGCAAACGGTATAGTTATAGCTTCCTCACTAATGACGTAAACTATGTGCGATGACGGGTCCATCAAATACGATCTAAAAAATAGTTGCGTGTGCGATGTTTGGCAAATGGTTGGCCTAGATAAACTATTTGCGATTGGGTAATATAACACAAACGCTTATAAAAATACAAGTGTGTGCGATGTACGGCATACAGTTCACCCCGATAAACTGTTTGCGCTGATCAAGCAGAACACAAACAATTGTCCAGATGATCACGTGTGCGATAGATGGCATACATGTCACTCGGATGAACTATTTGTGATGAGGTAAAATAACATAAACGGTTACATAGATCAAGATGTGTGCGATAGACGGCATGCAGGCCACTGGGATGAACTGTGTGCGATAAGCAAAAATAACACAAACGGTTTCTCAGATCAAGATGTGTGTGATGTACGCAGGCCACTCGGATGTGTTGTGGGCAAACGGTTCCGGATAAAGAACTGTCAGAGACTGATGAAATCATCACCGACGGATTTGGTTGTTTATTCCGTATGCGATGTGATTTGCTCAATCTGCCCACAAACATCTATGCTCTATTTAGAAGAACATGATTGCATAACCAAATTAAGCATCCAATACACACATAACATTGGCGCACACCTTAATAAACTATTACGTGCATAATAAACTTATCCCTCTAAAACTACGAATATTTCTGCATAGAGGGAGTATGAGAATTGAGAAACGATCATCAAATCATCTACTTCTTGTGACGCTTGCCGCCAGCGCTCTTCTTGTGGCTCGATCCCTCGTTGTCTTCAGGTAGGAGGCACTTCCTCATGTCAACGATCCGCCTGAACATCTTGTAGCATGTGTACGCTTGCTTGGCCGCGGTCTGGAGGTGATATTCATCCAGTTTCTTCACCCAGCCCCTGTGCCAGACAGGCTTGTTCTTGTTGCACTCAGCCTTCATGTCAGCGTAGTAGGGGTTGATGATGGCCTCGGCCAGGTCAACATGGGAGTCCATGTCCTTCTTGCGGCCCCAGACCCTGTAGTGGCCGCGGATGTCGACAAGCTTCTGGCAGGCCAAGCCCGAAGTCTTGAGCACCTTTGGATCGTCAATGGTGTCCACCGTAGCGAACCTGTAGTTGGGGCTATTAACAAACCTGGTGAAACGCTCGCAAGGCACTGTGGCCAGGCAGTAGTGGTATAGGAGGACGTGATGGCCGACGCACAACTGGGCGACGACAACCTTCTGATCATGCCTGGCACGACCGCCGGTGTAAGCTAGGTCGAAGCCGACCACTTTGTACTTATCATCCGCACCAAGCAGCCGCTCCATGGTGTCGATGGAGTCCTCCACCATGCCCGGGTCGTTGGTGTACACCACTGTGAGGTCCGTCTTCCTCATGTGGGTCTCCACATGATGCACGCCGAACTCCATTGGAGCGCCGCTGGACATCCTCTCTGTATGCGTCGTCCATGGTGCGCTTATTGTGTTGTGGGGCGCGATCGAAAGCGTGAAGAGACTATGGTTAATGTCCATGGGTATAAATGGGGGCCGGACGTCCTGGAAAACCGGCACGTCCGGATGGCAGTTTTTGCAGCGCGTGATTCAGTCGTGGAGCACGTAACTGCATGGGGCGACACGTGTGGCGCAACCGCATGCATATGGAGCCCCGAACGTGATCGTGGGCCGGCCCTAACCGCTGGCAGAGCGCGCGCGGAGGGGCGCGAGAGCAGAGCACGCTCAGGGGCGAGAGAGCAGAGCACACGCAGGGACGCGAGAGCAGAGCACGCGGTGAGACGCGAGGTCGAACCAGACCACTATGTACTTGTCCTCGTCAAGTAACAGGTCCATGACGTTGGAGTTCTCCATCCAGATCGGATGTTTGGTGTACACCACAAACAGACAGGGTGTGTCCACTACGGCGTGCATGGTGAACTGGCGCTCGTCGTCGGCAGCCACTGGGAGCGCCATTGGAGCCGCGCAGGATACCCTCGGTCGTGGTTCTGCTTCTTAAGGTCCGGATATTAATCGTCAATTGCATATTGATGTCCAGATATTAATCGGCCATTGCATACTAAGGAAAAGATAGTACTACCAAAATAAGAGTCTCCCTCATAAGATGTCATTTGCATGGTTGTATGTGATACCCGGCAAACAGGTCGTTTGGACGAACTGTTTGTGTTGATCAAAAGTAACACAAATGATTCTGCGTAACAAGATGTGTGTGATACCCGGCAAACAGGTTAGTACTCGGAATTGGGTGGGAAGACCGATAAAAAGACAGACGATTTCCTGATAATAAGGTGTGTGTGATGTGGCCTATGGGCAAACACTTGCTCGCACCCAATTGTGTGTGATTGTTGAAATCATCACCGACGTGTTCGTTTCTATAATCGTAAGCGATGTGATCTGCTATGTCTGCATATAGCATCTATGCTCTGTCTACAGAACAACATCATGATTGCATAACCTAAATAAACATCCAATTACATTACTGACTATAGATAACATTTGCACACATCAATTAACAAGTACATGCATACTAAAGTAGTAGTGACGATCATCAAATCATTCATCTATAGTTCTTGTGACGAGGGGTGCTGATCGGCGCAGGACGGAGGCACTTCCTCATGTCAACGATCCGCCTGCACATCTTGTTGCTTACGTACGCGTCCTTGGCCGCATACTTGACGTGATCTTCATCCAGTCTTCGAACCCAGGCGCGGTGACAGGCAACCTTCTTCTTGCAGACATCCTTCATGCCTCTGCAGTAGGGGTCGATGATGGCCATGGCGAGGTCAACCAGGGAGTCCTTATGCTTCTCCTCGCCGCCCAAGATCTTGTACAGGCATTGGATGTCCACAAGATTCTGGCAGGCCAAGCCAGTCGTCTTGAGCACCTTTTCATCGTTGGTGGTGTCCACCGTACCGAATATGTAGTCGGGGTTGTTGACAAACCTGGCAAATCGATCGCAAGGCCTTGTGGCCAGGCAGTAGTGGTAGACGAGGACGTAATGGCCCATGCATAGCTGGGCGATGGCAACTTTCTGATCATGCCCGGCACGACCGCCGGTGTACTCGAGGTCGAAGCCGACCACTTTGTACTTGTCATAGACAAGTAATTGCTCCATGGTGTGGATGGAGTTCTCCACCCAGATCGGATCGTTGGTGTACACCACCGTGAGGTTCTTGAACCTTACGTGGGTCTCCACGTAGGCACGAATGGTGAACTGCCGCTCGTCGTCGGCAGCCGCTGGGAGCTCCGCCATTGGAGCCGAGCAGGATATCCTCTCTGTATTTGGAGTGTGGGTGTGCTTCTTGCATCGTGGGGAAAGGTTGAAGAGAGACAATAGGTTAAATGAGCGGTGGAGTAAATGGGGGCTGGAAGGGCTGTAATTGGCACGTCTTGTCACAACGTTCCCGGCGGAGGATTGCTGTGCAAGCTTGACCAGCGCATGAACAAGCGTTCCCGGTGGTTCGTTTGGTCACGTGGCGGCTCGAAGTGCCGTCAACGTATCGTTGGTGAGCCCGTTCCCATGCGCAAACGCGCACAGCCTCCCGCCCAGCTCGGTTGGCCACACGTCGGCTGGAAGAAGCTCCCATTATTGGGGGCGTTAAATGGCAAACGGTTAGTAAAAACGATGCGTGTGCAATGACATAAAGCAGCGTACAAGCTCAGCACTAAGCAGCGGTGTGGAATATGCAGTGCGGGTGCGACTAGGAAGGACGGTGCGGGTTTTGTTAAGCGGGGACGATGGTGAGGGTTTTCTCGGCCAGAATAATAATGTGCTTCGGAGGCGACGGTTCAGTAGACACAGCCGTTTGCGATAAGTGTAACTACGGTGTAAATGGACTGTTGTGGTCCGTGTAAATCCTACTGCCGCAGACGTTCGATGTGCGGGAATGCGTTCTGGACAATCAGAACACACGCGTGTCGCGGCACAATGTTAGTCCTCGCGCCCGGTTACAATCCGGGAAAATAACCAAGTTTTTGGGTTTCAGATTTCATCTTTTCGGGTGACACCTGGATTTTTTACCGCATTCAACAAGTTTGCAAGCAAGTCAAGCATTTTTTACCGTAATATGCATAGTATAAAAAAACTGCCAACACTAAAACGTAGTTGTGCGTGCTGTGGGCAAACAGTTGCTAGTAGTAAATTGTGTGGGGACTCTAAGATAATCATAAATATTCCATCAACCAAACTGATTGCAGCTCAAGACTGCAATTACATTGCTCTACGTATTAGTTCATAAAACAGAGTCTCACCGACATCTAGATCAACACATAATAAACATACTCAAGCAGAGATATAAGACGCACAAACTATAGATAGCTAGGGTAGTGCTGGCATCAGGACATGTATATATAACTCAATCCTAATCGTACCCACCAACAACGTAAACTTTCTCTAGGTACTCCGCATACGCGGCGTGCGCTACCCTCCGAGAATACTTCTGCATGAAAGAGCCAACGGCTCGTCCTCTAGCATGCGCCATAACACTTGCAAACATGGGGTTAAGCCTTTGGGCGCAGAACGGGCATCCGAAGCCCCCATTCCGGGTCCTGATACGACGATTATGCGTTCCCGCATAGAGCTCCTTGAGCTTTTGCTTCTTGTACCTTCTCTGGTCGTACTTATCGCTGCCAACGTCGTCAGATAGCACCTATACATATAATAAAAAATCATGACATTGATGAATAAAATGCATAAAATGATATCACAAACAACTTAGTGCAACAAAATTATTAACTAATGACTTTAAATGCATGAACCGATTATTTTCAAACAAACAAGGAACTTTAAAGTAAGTACTACTCCACATTATCACTAAAGTAGTGATCTACATGCTCTTATACAGTGCTTATTTACAAATAGGTATATGTACAATCATCTATGTAGACAGATTATTAGCAAAATGATCATTTGTAGAGGTCAACCATTAAATCACTGTAAAACCTTAGACATAATACTAGCATAATCGTATGTACGGTTGTCACTTATCCAAGTCAGTTATCATTTACCTACCAAACAATCAATACGTACACACTAACACAGATCTATCGAATCTTACTCTGATTACATGGATTGAAATAACATGAACCCCGGATGAATTACAAAAAAAGGCGGAAAACAGAACTAATCAGAGATACCCTATGATATAGTTACCAAAATAGGGGGGGGTCTAACCTGTTCTCCGTCGTCGTCGGAGTTGTCGCCGTTGGAGTCGTCGGCGGTGGAGTGGTCATCATAGAGGTCGTAGTAGTCTCTGTGCAGCACCGCCTCCTGCTGGGGAGCCACGACGGGGCTTACGACGTCATTGTCGTGCTTCTGTCCGCGCGAGACCTCATCGGCCGGGAGGGCAGCCTCGTCGCCCAGCATCAAGAGATGCTTAGTTACTTCGCCGGCCCCGGCTTCGACCCCCGCGTCACCACTCCCTCCGATGGTGCGCTTGGTCGCCATCTGATACACTTCCGAGAGCGTTTACGACTAGGAACGGCGGCGAGGATGCAGGCGCGGTGTGTGGAGAGAGGGGAATGCGGCCACCTGCTATAACCAGCGGCACATGCACGATTAATATAGAGTGGTTGGGAGCTAGGCGGGAGGCGGGTAAACAGCTCGCCTCCCGGTGAGCCCGCGCAGCGGTCTTCTCGCATGCCTCACCCCTGCTCGCACGTCTCCTGTCTAGCCCACGCAGAGGACTGCTCGCACGTCTCCCGGTTAGCCTGGGGAGAGGACTGCTCGCACACGTCCCGTCAATTCACACACCAGCTCGCACGTCTCCCGCTAAGCCAGAGCGGCCTGCTCGCACGTGTCCAGTCAATTTACACACATGCTCGCACGCCTCACGGTCAGACTAAGCCGCGGACTGCTCGCATCATGTGTCCTGTCGACTCACGTCCGCTCGGACGGCACACGGGACTCGTGGTGGTACGTAATATTTTGTTGGGACCAACGCACACGGTTCAGTACTGTAATCGTTCCTGATGGTAACGTGACAAGTGTGTGTACCAAGCACCAACCTTTAATAAGCTCCCGTTTGTAAGAAAAGTGTATCAAAAATTTGTCTCTAATTAGGCCAGAAATTAGCACACACACTATATATATATATCATGAAACGGAATCCCAAGTTTCATGATTTTCAGTTGATTTTTGGATTCACTTCAATTTAAAATGATTTTTCGATGTTTGAGGTTCCTTACCATTTATTGCATGGCGACTAAACACATGAACCCAAGGGGACAAATGATTTCCCCCAATGAATTCCTGGAAACTCAATTATTGCATATTTTTCGAATGATATATGGACATTTTATAATTATAACACGGACTGATGTGTCACATGTTTTCTACATAAAAATAGTTTGACGCGCCTCGAAGTGGTGTTTCCGGTGGTGGCCGCGCGCGGGGGGTGGGGGGCTTGTCGGTGTCAAAACTAGCAGATCTCGGGTAGGGGGTCCCGAGCTGTGAGATTAGGATCGATGGGTAACAGGGGACGAAGGAGACGGTGTTTACCCAGGTTCGGGTCCTCCTATGGAGGTAAAACCCTACGTCCTGCTTGATTGCATTGATGTGTATGGAGATTACAGAGTCGATCTACCTCGAGATCAAGTAGCCAAAACCCTAGATGAGCTTGTCTGCCCTCTACAATCTAAACCCCCCGGTTTATATAGACACCGGGGGTACCTATGGTTTACACATGACAAGTCTTCGGCCGGATGTAAAGACTCCAATCCTCTCATCTTGACTTGGAGTGCACGCCGCGTCTTCGGAGGTTTCCTTCTAGAATACGGGGTCGCCACATATTCGGCCATTCCTGTGACAATCAGAGAGCGGCCCATCAAGCCGGCCTGTGAGAGATAAGCCGGCAGCCCGAGGACCCCTTAGTCCAGGACTCCCTCAGTAGCCCCCGAACTAGCCTCCAACGCCAGGGGTCATGACACCAGTAGATTCGCGTGATCAGAGTCTTCGGCTTGCGGGGCGAGTTCTTTTCCCCCTTTATGATCGGCTGGCTCTAGTCCGGCCGCCGATGATACGTAATTATCCGAACATGTAGTTATTCGGACGCCATAAGTTGTTTAACCTCGAAGGCCAAACGTCAAAGTGTGAACAGTATTTCCTGACAACCTTTGTGACGAAGGGTCGTGGCCCGTCACGGCCGCTGAGCCAGTTACCAAAGCTCGATTCGCGGTTCGAGGCCGTTTCTCCATTGGCACGTCTTATCAACGTGTAGATCGTGTCCCGTTTATTACGGGACATGTTCAATGTTCTGGGTTATCCCACGCGCGCATAATGGCACGATTGTTTTGGGAAGCGGCGAGGCCTGCGGCGCAGTAAGAGGGTGGCTCTTGGTATTACGGCACCCCATGAAAAGGGAAAAACCCCCAAGGCCTATTCACGCTCCATATTCGCACCCTCTGCCTCCTCAATCTCCCCAAGCTCCGAGAGCCCAGATCTAGTTTCTCCTCAGTCTCCCCTCCGAGCTTGGCCATGGCGGGTTCAGGCTCCATGGGCAAGTGGGAGGTCTCCTCCGTCACCGACAATGACATCCAGGAGCTAAAACGCGCCGGCTACCTCTCCGCAACATTGCCCACCGCGCACCAGAGGCCAATCAAGTGATTCCCATGCCGAGGCCGGGCGAGAGGGTGGTGTTCATCCCCCATTTCATCCAGGGACTGGGCTTCCCGCTCCACCCCTTCGTCAGGGGCCTCATGTTTTTTATGGACTGGATTTCCACGACCTCCCCCCGAACTCCTTTATGCACATCTCAGCATTCATCACCGTCTGTGAAGCTTTCCTGAGGGTACAGCCGCACTTCGGCCTGTGGCTTAAAGTATTCAATGTCAAGCCGAAGACAGTTGCGGGCGCGCATGTGGATTGTGGAGGGGCGGTGATCAGTAAGCTCCCCCGTGTCGAGTGGCCGGATGGCACTTTCATAGACACGGTCAAGATCTGGCAGAAGGAATGGTTCTACATCACCGAACCACGAAGCACGGACTGGGCGGCACCTGCCGAGTTCAGATCCGGACCCCCTGCGAGGCTAACCTCGTGGCTCAAGAAAGGCCTTGACTGCGGGTCGGCCGCAGAGGTAAGATCGCTGCAGAAGCGCATCTCCTCGACGATCGAGGCCAAAACGAGCTGGTCAACGTGGTCCAGGTCATGCTCCGCCACCGTATCCTCCCCTGCCAGCATCGGTCCTCCCCAATGTGGGCTCACCAGCTCGGGGATCCGGCCACCGTGCGTCACTTCTTTCGTACTACCCATGAGAAATTGTGGAAGGCGCTGTTCAAGCCCCAGAAGAGCTGGCCGGCAAAGGAGGAGGACACCGGTCTTGAAGCCGAAACTCCTGCCACCAAGGTATGACGAAACTTTTAATTCTCCGGTTATGTTTTTTGACAAAAAACCCGAACCCCCACTTCCTCATCTTCACAGAAATGGCTGAGCAAGGCTGTGCAAATCGACTGTCCGGCCCCGCAGCCCGAAGACCCTCGATCGGATCTGTTGGCGGAGATGCTCGTCGTGGCGCCGTATTCGGGGCCAGAGAAGAAGAAGAAAGAAGAGAAGAAGGAGGCCCGAGAGGGTATTCGTCAAAGGGGTCTCCCAGACTCTAAGTCCGAGGAGACCCACGCTTCTTCCTCTCACGAGGAAGAGCGTGAGGACGAGGGGGAGTGCGGCTCCCCCCTCACAAGGAAAAGGGCTGCGTCAGCGGATGCCGCGGAGGATCTACCTCCTCCGGCCCCGGAGAGGACATGCCGGACAAAGGTAGTCCTGGCCGATGATAACTCGGACTCTGATAAGGAGTCTGAGTCTTTTGAGAGGATTCCCCGAAGGAACCCAATGGCTAAGCCCCCAGCCCAGAGGTATGAGTCCGAAGACCCTCTGGATCACTTATATATAGAGCTTTTGATGCCTAACGGACGTGCGTCTCTGAATTTGCATCCCCCCACGTGATCTCCCCACCAATCAAGTTTCAGACGGGGAGTCTCCGCCCGCCGAACTGGCAGAAAGTGGGACTGCATCACACCCTATGCCTCCTGAGGTCTCGAAAGAGGCTGTGGAGGTGTTATCGCGCCGGGCTCCTACTGAGCCGAACACCGGCGGCGAGGGTGACGACGTTATGGCTGAGGTTAATACCTCGGCCGCCGAAGACCAGGAGAAGGAAACTCCCCTGACAACTGAAGAGGGGGAACGGCGTTCGGCTCAGCCCCCTCCGAGGACATCTCCGGAGCGCTCTATGCCTCCAGAGGTGCCAGCCCGATCCCCTACCAGAGGGAGGGTTGGCGGGTCAACACCGGTGCCGCCCATGACTGGGTGGCCGGCCATGATGGAGGAAGCTTTATCCGGCTCCTCCATTGCCGAAGATCACCGCGCCCTTATGGGTGCGGTTTTGCAAGGCATTCAGTCCATTGATAGCGGACTGAAAGAGGCCTTCAACGGTCTCTTGACGGGCTTCAAGGTGAGCCACATAATATTCTTTCTTCCCGAAAAGGTTATCTTACCGAATTTATGCAACTCTTATAAGTGTAGTAGTCCCCGAGCCCTGGGTGAGTTTGAAAAACCCACCCGGGGGTCGAATGTCTGGAATCCAGAAATGATGCTCAAATCACCCTTTGTTCCTTACTATTCTAAGAGCTCCGAAGTGGACGTAGCAGAGGGTCTGAATCTGACAGCTCGGGAGTTTTAATGTACATAAGTTGTTTTGTAGGCCTCGTCGGTGGCGGCGGCCTCCAACGCAATGGAGCTTGCCGAGCTAAATTGGAAGCTCAAGAGCTCCGATGAACAGCTCGATCGCCTAAACAAGAGGTTCGACGAGACGCAAGGTGAGATCAAATTGTACCATTCGGTCTACCGTCTATCCTCATTGATTGAGGTATTCAGATTGTTATTCCTAAGTGTTATTGTGCTCATTGTTACCACAGCCGTGGCTACGGAGGTCGAGAACCTCAAGGCCGAGTTGGCAAAGGCGAGGCAGGAGGTCGCGGATGAGAAGGCGGCGGCCGAACGAGCGGTGGCTGACCTGTCCGCGTTGAAGGCCGCGAGCGACAAGCACGAGGCCCGAGTGGTAGAGGTGCAGCTGGAGCTCAAGGATGCCAGCACGAAGTGCGAGACCCTTGAACAAAAGAATGAGGACCAGGCCACCGAACTATCCTCGCTGAAGTCCGAACTCAAATCGGAGCGAGTTGATAGGAGGTTCTTTGAAGAAGAACTCTGCCAAGTCAAGGCGATCGCAGATGGTAAGCCGTACTTACTGCAGTGTGCCTTTGGTGGTAACAGGTTTGCATTGCTCACCCGGGTGTGGCGTTCCTCAGGCGCTTTTACGGACCTCCCGAGGAGTGCAGCGGACGCGAACAGATACTTCGCCACTCGGGATGGGGATGTCGAGCGTCGGCTGTTCTGGGCATAATTTCAAGCCCCCGAGCATCCTCCCCTCCTGAGCAAGCAGATGAAACAATTGATGGAGCTGCACAGGATGGCGGAGCCGGCCATGAGGGACCTCTACATCCGGCTGTGGCCTGCAGAGCCGTTGCCGAGCAGTTACTTTGGCCTGGTGCAGAAACTGTGCGACGCTGCGCCTCAGATTGACGCTATAAAGCGTTCGACATGCATCGAGGGAGCTCGGATGGCCTTTGCAAGGACAATGGTACACTGGCCGAAGATCAAGCCGACCGAGGTGGCCACCGCGCCTCCACCCCCTGGAAAGGAGCATAGGCGCCCCGAGAAATACTTTGCCACCGTGATGGATGGTGCTCGGGCGATAGAAGCTCAATGCCCTAAGGATGTAATGTATGAATGAATGTTTTGTCATGCATCCGATGACTGTTCCACTTTATAATGCGGTTGCATGGTTTATCATGTCTTGTAGCTTTGTATTATTTTGACTCCTGTGTGGCCGTTTAATCTTAAAGTTGCAAGTCGTCGGCTTCAGCCCCCGTGTAGATACTACACGAGGTGTTTCTGCCTCCGCACTATGACCCTTAGCCGACGTATCGGTGCCCAAAGGCGGTAGCGCGAGGGGGAACAAGGCAATCGGACTATGATGCTTTAGTGCTTTCACTTAGCCGTAGGAGCTTGACTACGGGGGCTGATGACCAGCCCCCAGTGTTTTGTGATATTCGGGTACACCGAGGTTGAAATTAACATCACATGGTTTGTAATAGTACAAACCCTTCGTATAACACGGAATAACCTCTATCGATTTTTAGTTTGACACTTATGCTTGGATTACTGACCGGTTCTCGCTTATTATGATAGTTAGTTTTCGGTTTTCTGCACTGAGGTACTTGACCAGGCGAGCTGGAAGCACAATCGCAGTGGTTCTCCCTTTACCCTTTAGCCGAACGAGCAGAACGTAAGAGGGCAAACACAGGAGCCGGGCAACCCAACCATTGACCCAAGACATAATTCGGAACCGATTCATATAACACGACATCCGAGATGCCGAACACATAAACAATAGTGCCGGGGTGATGCTTAGGGCGATTTTTATAGTCAAGCCCCCGGTCTATTAGCCGGTCGCATCGTAAAATGTACCGAAAAGCTTTGCTATCGGCGTTGGTGAGTAAAGAACATAATATGTGACATGAAAATACAGCGAGGAGGCCGTAAAGGATCGTCTTTATTTCTGAGGACTTCTTTACAACTCAAACTGCCGAAGCAACTGTTACAGATATTTTGAAACTAAAAATAAATTTTACAAAGGAGAGGTTTTACCCGGGGTCTTTGATAGGTGGCTTGACGTCCTCGATGTGCCCTGTCGCATGTCCGCTCCTTTGCTCCCGAGGGGGTTGCATTCCTTTAAAGGTGATTGATATCGGCGAACGGAGGTTGGGAAGAAGATCTTGAGAAGTCGGCGAGGTGTGGATGAGCTTGACGCGTGAAAAGGTCCTAGATGGTACCTGTGGTTTGTCCGAAGACATGTGTTGGCAGCAGTTCGGTCCAGCCAAACACTTTGCCTTTCATAGTGGGTCCCCATAGTGGCCATGGTATTTTGAGTGCGAAGTTGTGCCTTCTTGGCACGTATTTTACGGGGACTAGGGCCGTGCTGTGGGGTGCGTATCCCTATTTTGGTTGGTCGGAAGATGATTCCGGGAGTTCGGTTTGAGACCGAGCTCGCTTGCTATCATGTCGTGCCTTTATGGCTGTTTTGGGCGCCGGCCTACCATCGCCGTACGGGAATTCGGCTGCCAGGGCTGCTGTGTGGTCCTCAGTTCGGAGAGAGCGCTCTGTGTTGCCGTTGATAGTAATGACCCCCCTGGGCCCGGGCATCTTGAGCTCCAGGTACGCGTAGTGGGGGACGGCGTTAAAGCGAGCGAATGCCATGCGGCCGAGTAGGGCGAGATAACCGCTGCGAAACGGGACAATGTCGAAGATCAAGTCTTTGCTGCGGAAGTTATCGGGCGAGCCGAATACTACTTCCAGATTCACTGTACCTGAGCAGCGGGCTTCGACGCCTGGGATTACTCCTTTAAAGGTAGTGTTGCTGGGTTTGATCCTTGACGGATCTATACCCATCTTTTTCACCGTGTCTGAGGAAATCAGATTAAGGCTACTTCCTCCGTCCATGAGGACTCTAGTGAGGTGATACCCATCGATAATGGGGTCTAGGACAAGGGCTGCCGAACCTCCGTGACGGATACTGGTCGGATGGTCCCGTCGATCAAAGGTGATCGGGCAAGCCGACCATGGGTTATACTTCAGGGCTACGGGCTCTACGGCGTAGACCTCCCGAAGGGCGCGCTTCCTCTCCTTTTTTGGTATGTGAGTGGCATATATCATGTTCACAGTTTTTACCTCTGGAGGGAACTGCTTTTGTCCTCCATTGCCTGGACCGCGGGGCTCGTCATCGTCCTCGCTGCGTGGGCTCTTGCCTTGCTCCTCGGTTGCGAGTTTGCCAGCTTGTTTGAATACCCAACAATTACGGTTGGTGTGGTTAGCAGGCTTGTCTTGGGTGCCGTGGATCTGGCATGGCCTATCCATGATTTTGTCCAGCGTGGTAGGTCCGTCCCTATTACCTTTAGAAGGTTTCTTCCGCTGTCCGGATTTTGGGTTGCGGAAACCGGCATTGACGGCCGTGTCCTCCGCATCGCCGTTGTTGTGCCGGCGTTTGTTTTTGTTGCGCCGTGGTTTCCCGTTTCCATCCCGTACTTCGGAGGTGCTGGGGTCTTCGGGGTTATGGCTTCGTCGAGCTAGCCAGTTATCCTCGCCCGCGCAAAAGTGGGTCATAAGTAAGGTGAGGGCGGACATTGTCCTCGGCTTGTCTTGGCCGAGCTGACGAGCTAGCCACTCGTCCCGGATGTTATGTCTGAAGGAGGCTATTGCCTCGGCGTCCGGGCAGTCAACGATCTGGTTTTTCTTGGTCAAGAACCGATTCCAGAATTGCCGAGCTGATTCTCCTGCTTTCTGGACAACATTGCTCAAGTCGAAGGAGTCCGGTGGCCAGACATAAGTGCCCTGGAAATTAGATCGGAAGGTATCCTCAAGCTCCTCCCAGCTCCCGATAGAATTCTCTGGGAGACTGTTTAGCCAGTGTCGAGCTGGCCCCTTAAGCTTTAGGGGCAGATATTTTATGGCGTGGAAATCATCTCCTCATGCCATATGAATGTGGAGGAGGAAGTCCTCAATCCACACGGCTGGGTCTGTTGTCCCGTCGTATTGCTCTATATTAACGGGTTTAAACCCTTCAGGGAACTGCTGCTGCATCACCTCGTCTGTGAAGCACAGTGGGTGGGCAACGCCTCTGACCTGAGCTATGTCATGCCTATGATCGGCGGTAGGTCGGGTCCGGTATTGATCTCGGCCTCTATCGTGGCGGTCGAGCCAAGACCGGTGCCCGTCCCGTCTAGCGAGGGGGGGGGGGGAGTACCCTCTAGATCCGTAGATGGATCTTGTGTGGCCTGCTCTGTAATCCAGGTCTTGTCGTAAGTCATACCTGGCCTCAGGCCCTGCTGGCTCTTTTCCTCTCCTGCGGGGCACCGCAGGTCTGTACTCGGCCTTGCCGGCCGTTCTGTCCCGTCCTCGGGGAGGGCGGTCCGGCCGGTCGTATGGAGTATGCCTGGGAGGCGATGTTTCAAGGGCCTCATCATCGAATTGCGGCAGCAGCCGCCGGCGCGGGTAGCTTTTGGGTTGGTCCAGTAGATCGGTACCGTATCCCTCTTCGGCTGCCAAGACTCTCGTCCATCTATCATTGATGGTGTCCTGTTCGGCCCTGAGCTGCTGTTCTTTTGCCTTCAGGCTTCGGGCGGTGGCTAAAAGCTGCCGCCTAAACCATTCCTGATCCACAGGGTTTTCGGGGACGGTGAGGTCTTCGGCTTCCAGGCTGTCTTCCTCCTCGACAGGGGAAGGTAGTTGTCGTCTTCGGAATCATTAGGATCCTCGGTGTCACACTGATCATCGGGCCTTTCCTGGTCCTCTAGTGGCTGTTCGGGGTCTTCGGGGTCGCCGAGGTCTTCCGGGGTGTCGTTTTCCCCGGTGCGTGTAATGGCTTCCCTTCCCTTGTTTGCCTTAGATCGTTTGCACTGTTTCTGGCGCGTTGACGGTGCCTTACCGGATTTGTCGCCATTCTTCTTAGGGGTGCAATCACCCTTATCATCAGGGGTGTCTACCATGTAGACGTCGTAGGTGGAGGTGGCAGTCCATTGCCCAGTGTTGACAGGGGCGGGGGCGCCGTCCTCTTCATCCATGTCTTCTGCCTCCTCGGAGGCGTAGTCCAGCATATCGGTTAAGTCTTCGATAGTGGCAACCAAGTGGGTGGTGTTGGTGAACGTTGCATGGGAAACAAAAATTTTCCTACGCACACATAAGATCTATCCATGGTGATGAGCATCTACGAGAGGGAGAGTGAATCTACATACCCTTGTAGATCGCTAAGCGGAAGCGTTAATAAACGCGGTTGATGTAGTCGAACGTCTTCGCGATCCAAATCGCCGAGCGTCCCGCGATCCAATCACGATCCTTCCGATCTAGTGCCGAACGGACGGCACCTCCGCGTTCAACACACGTACGGCTTGATGACGCCTTCACCTCCTCGATCCAGCGAGCGATGATGAAGTAGTGGTTGAGTTCCAGCAGCACGACGGCGTGGTGATGGTGGTGAGGAACAATCTCTGCAGGGCTTCGCCAAGCACTACGGAGATTATGACGGAGGAACTAGAGGGCTAGGGTTGCCGGCACACGGCTTGGGGAATCCTGATGTGTCCCGTGTGCTAGCCCTGCCCCTCTATTTATATGTTGAGCCTTGGGGTCTAAACTTGGAGTAAAAGCCTCCTCCGGGTCGGTTTTGCCCGCACAAGGTCGGTTTGGCCCGCAGGGAAAGAGTCCAACTCGGATCCCGGCCGAACCGTGCACAGCCGCGCACAAGCGGTAGTACCGCTTCACACAAGCGGTAGTACCGCTTGGGCGGTAGTACCGCTTCACACAAGCGGTAGTACCGCTCGGGCGGTAGTACCGCTTCACACAAGCGGTAGTACCGCTCCGGCGGTAGTACCGCTTCACCAAGCGGTAGTACCGCTTACGCGGCAGCAAAACTACTTTTGCACTTTCCAATACCTTGTGGGCTTTATCCCTTTGGCTCATATAAAGTGTTGCTGCACCCGAACACTTCGGTAAACATCCGGAACCCCTTCCGGTGAACTTCGGAACTCTTCCGGAGATCAAAACACTATTATCACATATATCAATCTTTACCTCCGGACTATTCCGGAGATCCTCGTCATGTCCGGGATCTTATCCGGGACTCCGAACAACTTTCGGTCACCAACATAATAACTCAATTATACTAATCGTCACCAAACGTTAAGTGTGTAGACCCTGCGGGTTCGAGAACTATGTAGACATGACCGAGACACCTCTACGGCCAATAACCAATAGCGGGACCTGGATGCCCATATTGGCTCCTACATATTCTACGAAGATCTTTATCGGTCGAACCTCTATGTCAAGGATTCAGTTAATCCCGTATGCTGTTCCCTTTGTTCTTCGGTATGTTACTTGCCCGAGATTCGATCGTCGGTATCTCTATACCTAGTTCAATCTCGTTACCGGCAAGTCTCTTTACTCGTTCCGTAATACAAGATCCTGTGGCTAACTCTTTAGTCACTTTGCTTGCAAGGCTCAATGTGATGTTGTATTACCGAGTGGGCCCTGAGATACCTCTCCGTCATACGGAGTAACAAATCCCAGTCTTGATCCATGCCAACCCAACAGACACCCTCGGAGATACCTGTAGAGCACCTTTATAGTCACCCAGTTACGTTGCGACGTTTGATACACACAAGGTATTCCTCCGGTGTCAGTGAGTTGCATGATCTCATGGTCAAAGGAACAGATACTTGACATGCAGAAAACAATAGCAATAAACTGACACGATCAAATGCTACGTTTACAGTTTGGGTCTTGTCCATCACATCATTCTCCTAATGATGTGATCCCGTTATCAAATGACATCTCATGTCAATGGCTAGGAAACCTTAACCATCTTTGATCAACGAGCTAGTCAACTAGAGGCTTACTAGGGACACAGTGTTGTCTATGTACCCACACATGTATTTGAGTTTCCAATCAATACAATTATAGCATGGATAATAAACGATTATCATGAACAAGGAAATATAATAATAACCAATTTATTATTGCCTCTAGGGCATATTTCCAACAGTCTCCCACTTGCACTAGAGTCAATAATCTAGTTCACATCACTATGTGATTTACATTGTAATGAATCGAACACCCACGCAGTTCTGGTGTTGTTCATGTTTAGCCCTTGGAAGAGGTTTAGTCATCGGATCTGCAACATTTAGATCCGTGTGTACTTTGCAAATATTTATGTCGTCCTCCTTGATGTAATCGCGGATGGAATTGAAACGTCGCTTTATGTGTCTGGTCCTCTTGTGAAATCTTGGTTCCTTGGCTAGAGCAATGGCACCAGTATTATCACAAAACAGAGTCATTGGGTTAAGTGCACTAGGCACTACTCCAAGATCTGTCATGAACTCCTTCATCCAGACACCTTCCTTCGCCGCCTCCGAGGCAGCGATGTACTCCGCTTCGCATGTAGAATCTGCTACCACGCTTTGCTTGGAACTGCACCAGCTAACCGCACCCCCATTAAGAATAAATACGTATCCGGTTTGCGACTTAGAGTCATCCGGATCAGTGTCAAAGCTTGCATCGACGTAACCCTTTACGACGAGCTCTTGATCACCTCCATAAACGAGAAACATGTCCTTAGTCCTTTTCAGGTACTTCAGGATATTCTTGACCGCCGTCCAGTGTTCCATTCCTGGATCACTTTGAAACCTTCCGACCATACTTATGGCAAGGCTGACATCGGGTCTTGTGCACAGCATTGCATACATGATAGAGCCTATGGCCGAAGCATAGGGGATGACACTCATCTTTTCTCTATCTTCTGCAGTCACTGGGCATTGAGTCTTACTCAACTTCACACCTTGCAAAACAGGCAAGAACCCCTTCTTGGACTGATCCATTTTGAACTTCTTCAAAATCTTATCAAGGTATGTGCTTTGTGAAAGTCCTATTAAGCGTCTCGATCTATCTCTATAGATCTTGATGCCTAATATGAAAGCAGCTTCTCCTAGGTCCTTCATTGAAAAACTCTTGTTCAAATATTCCTTTACGCTTTCCAGCATTTCTATATTGTTTCCAATCAGCAATATGTCATCCACATATAATATTAGAAACGCTATAGAGCTCCCACTCACTTTCTTGTAAATACAAGCTTCTCCGTAAACTTGTATAAACTCGAACGCTTTGATCACCTCATCAAAACGAAGATTCCAACTCCGAGATGCTTGCACCAGTCCATAAATGGATCGCTGGAGTTTGCAAACTTTGTCAGCATTTTCTGGATCGACAAAACCTTCTGGTTGCATCATATACAACTCTTCCTTAAGGAAACCGTTAAGGAACGCTGTTTTGACATCCATCTGCCAAATTTCATAATCGAAAAAGGCAGCTATTGCCAACATGATTCTGACGGACTTAAGCATCGCTACGGGTGAGAAGGTCTCATCGTAGTCAACTCCTTGAACTTGTGAAAAACCCTTTGCCACAAGTCGAGCTTTATAGACGGTGACATTACCGTCCGCGTCCGTCTTCCTCTTAAAGATCCATTTGTTCTGAATGGCCTTACGCCCTTCAGGTAATACTTCCAAAGTCCATACTTTGTTTTCATACATGGATCCCATCTCGGATTTCATGGCCTCTAACCACTTCTCGGAATCCGGGCTCATCATCGCTTCTCCATAGCTCGTAGGTTCATCGTTGTTTAACAACATGACCTCTAAGACAGGGTTGCCGTACCACTCAGGAGCAGTACGCGTCCTTGTCGACCTACGAGGTTCGATAGCAACTTGATCCAAAGCTTCATGATCATCATCATTAACTTCCTCTTCAGCTAATGTAGGCTCCACAGAAACAACTTTCTGCGCTGCGCTACTCTCAGGTTGAAGTAAAGGTTCAACAACCTCATCAAGTTCTATCTTCCTCCCACTCAATTCTTTCGAGAGAAACTCTTTCTCAAGAAATGTTCCGTTTTTAGCGACAAACACTTTGCCTTCGGATCTGAGATAGAAGGTATACCCAACTGTCTCTTTTGGGTATCCTATGAAGACGCATTTCTCCGCTTTGGGTTCCAGCTTTTCAGGCTGAAGCTTTTTGACATAAGCATCACATCCCCAAACTTTAAGAAACGACAGCTTTGGCTTCTTGCCAAACCAAAGTTCATATGGCGTCGTCTCAACGGATTTCGATGGTGCCCTATTTAAAGTGAATGCAGCTGTCTCTAATGCATAACCCCAAAACGATAGTGGCAAATCGGCAAGAGACATCATAGATCGCACCATATCCAATAAAGTTCGATTACGACGTTCGGACACACCATTACGCTGTGGTGTTCCAGGCGGTGTCAATTGTGAAACAATTCCACACTGTCTTAAGTGACTGCCAAACTCATAACTCAGATATTCTCCTCCTCGATCAGATCGTAGGAATTTAATCTTCTTGTTACGATGATTCTCAACTTCACTCTGAAATTGTTTGAACTTTTCAAATGTTTCAGACTTGTGTTTCATTAAGTAAATATACCCATATCTACTTAAGTCATCAGTGAAGGTGAGAAAGTAACGATAACCACCGCGCGCCTTAATACTCATCGGACCGCACACATCAGTATGTATGATTTCCAATAAGTTACTTGCCCGTTCCATTGTTCCAGAGAACGGCGTTTTAGTCATCTTGCCCATGAGGCATGGCTCACATGTGTCAAGTGATTCAAAATCAAGTGACTCCAAAAGTCCATCAGCATGGAGCTTCTTCATGCGTTTTACGCCAATATGACCTAAACGGCAGTGCCACAAGAAAGTGGTATTATCATTATCAATTCTACATCTTTTGGCATCAATGTTATGAACATGTGTATCATTACTATCAAGATTAAATAAGAATAAACCCCTCACATCGGGTGCATGACCATAAAAGATATTACTCATATAAATAGAACAACCATTATTCTCTGATTTAAATGAGTAACCGTCTCGCAATAAACAAGATCCAGATATAATGTTCATGCTTAACGCAGGCACCAAATAACACTTATTTAGGTTCATCACTAATCCCGACGGTAATCGAAGAGCGAGCGTGCCGACGGCGATCACATCAACCTTGGAACCAGTTCCCACGCGCATCGTCACTTCGTCCTTTGCCAGCCTCCGTCTATTCCGCAGTTCCTGTTTTGAGTTGCAAATATGAGCAACCGCACCGGTATCAAATACCCAGGCACTACAACGAGGGTTGGTAAGGTACACATCAATAACATGTATATCATATATACCTTGTTTGTTGTTGGCCGCCTTCTTGTCAGCCAAATACTTGGGGCAATTCCGCTTCCAGTGTCCAGTTCCCTTGCAATGAAAACACACAGTTTCTGGTTTGGGTCCAGCCTTGGGTTTCTTCACGAGAGGAGCAACTGCTTTGCCACTCTTCTTGGAGTTACCCTTCTTACCCTTGCCATTTTTCTTGAAACTAGTGGTTTTATTGACCATCAACACTTGATGCTCCTTCTGAATTTCAGACTCAGCGGCTTTCAGCATCGCAAACAGCTCGGCGACTGACTTGTTCATCCCGTGCATGTTATAGTTCAACACGAAGCTCTTGTAGCTAGGTGGCAATGATTGAAGAACTCTGTCAGTGATAGCCTCTGGCGGAAGGGGCATCCCTAACTCAGCCAGACGGGTGGAGTACCCAGACATTCTGAGCACGTGATCACTGATAGATCCGTTCTCCTCCATCTTGCAAGCATAGAACTTATCGGAGATCTCATATCTCTCGATCCGGGCATTCTTCTGAAAGATAAACTTCAACTCCTGGAACATCTCATATGCTCCATGACGTTCAAAACGTCTTTGAAGTCCCGGTTCTAAGCCATACAACATTGCACATTGAACTATTGAGTAATCATCAGAACGAGCCTGCCAGGCGTTCACAACGTCTAGAGACTCAACTGGAGCGGGTGGATCACCAAGCGGTGCATCAAGGACATAAGCCTTCTGGGAAGCCGTAAGGATAATCCTTAGATTACGGGCCCAGTCCACAAAGTTACTTCCATCATCTTTCAACTTAGCTTTCTCTAGGAACGCATTAAAATTCAGGGGTGCTACTGCGCGAGCCATGATCTACAACATGAATATTGCAAAGACAACTTAGACTATTGTTCTTTAGATAATGAGTTTAGTTAATCATATTACTTAAAAACTCCCACTAAAATTGACATCCCTCCGATCATTCGAGTGTAACATGATCCAAATCCACCAACTCAAGTCCGATCATCACGTGAGTTGAGGTGGTTTCAATGGTGAACATCTTCATGTTGATCATATCTACTATATGACTCATGTTCGACCTTTCGGTCTCTTGTGTTCCGAGGCCATGTCTGTACATGCTAGGCTCGTCAAGTTTAACCCGAGTGTTCCGCACGTGTAACATGGCTTACACCCGTTGTATGCGAACGTAGAGTCTATCACACCCGATCATCACGGCGTGTCTCGAAACGACGAACTTTCGCAACGGTGCACACTTGGGGAGAACACAATTTATCTTGAAATTTAAGTGAGGGATCACCTTATAATGCTACCGTCGTCCTAAGCAAAATAAGATGCATAAAAGGATTAACATCACATGCAAATCATAAGTGACATGATATGGCCATGAACTTGTGCTTTTGATCTCCATCTCCAAAGCACCGGCATGATCTCCATCGTCACCGGCATGACACCATGATCTCCATCATCTTGATCTCCATCAACGTGTCGCCATAAGGTTGTCGCGCTGACTGTTGCTTCCACGACTATAGCTAACGTTTAGCGATAAAGTAAAGCATTACATAGCGCTTAATGATTGACACGCAGGTCATACAATAATTAAAGACAACTCTATGGCTCCTGCCAGTTGCCGTACTCATCAACATGCAAGTCGTGATATTCTATACAAAACATGATCATCTCATACATCACATATATCTCATCATGTAATTGGCCATATCACATCACAACATACCCTGCAAAAACAAGTTAGACGTCCTCTAATTGTTGTTGCAAATTTTACGTGGCTGCTACGGGTTTGCAAGAACCGTTCTTACCTACGCAAAACCACAACGTGGTGTAGTGATTGCTTTTTGATCTTCTAAAAGAACCCTTTTCATTGAACCGATTCAACTAAAGTGAGAGAGACAGACACCTGCCAGTCACCTTTATGCAACAAGTGCACGCAGCGGTGAAACCAGTCTCGCGTAAGCGTACGCGTAATGTCGGTCCAGGCCGCTTCATCTCACAATACCGCGGAATCAAGCATCAACTAGTAACGGCAAGCAATATGTATACATCCACGCCCACAACTCGTTTGTGTTCTACTCGAGATCTCATCTACGCATAGACCTAGCTCTGATACCACTGTTGGTGAACGTTGCATGGGAAACAAAATTTTTCCTACGCACACATAAGATCTATCCATGGTGATGAGCATCTACGAGAGGGAGAGTGAATCTACATACCCTTGTAGATCGCTAAGCGGAAGCGTTAATAAACGCGGTTGATGTAGTCGAACGTCTTCGCGATCCAAATCGCCGAGCGTCCCGCGATCCAATCACGATCCTTCCGATCTAGTGCCGAACGGACGGCACCTCCGCGTTCAACACACGTACGGCTTGATGACGCCTTCACCTCCTCGATCCAGCGAGCGATGATGAAGTAGTGGTTGAGTTCCAGCAGCACGACGGCGTGGTGATGGTGGTGAGGAACAATCTCTGCAGGGCTTCGCCAAGCACTACGGAGATTATGACGGAGGAACTAGAGGGCTAGGGTTGCCGGCACACGGCTTGGGGAATCCTGATGTGTCCCGTGTGCTAGCCCTGCCCCTCTATTTATATGTTGAGCCTTGGGGTCTAAACTTGGAGTAAAAGCCTCCTCCGGGTCGGTTTTGCCCGCACAAGGTCGGTTTGGCCCGCAGGGAAAGAGTCCAACTCGGATCCCGGCCGAACCGTGCACAGCCGCGCACAAGCGGTAGTACCGCTTCACACAAGCGGTAGTACCGCTTGGGCGGTAGTACCGCTTCACACAAGCGGTAGTACCGCTCGGGCGGTAGTACCGCTTCACACAAGCGGTAGTACCGCTCCGGCGGTAGTACCGCTTCACCAAGCGGTAGTACCGCTTACGCGGCAGCAAAACTACTTTTGCACTTTCCAATACCTTGTGGGCTTTATCCCTTTGGCTCATATAAAGTGTTGCTGCACCCGAACACTTCGGTAAACATCCGGAACCCCTTCCGGTGAACTTCGGAACTCTTCCGGAGATCAAAACACTATTATCACATATATCAATCTTTACCTCCGGACTATTCCGGAGATCCTCGTCATGTCCGGGATCTTATCCGGGACTCCGAACAACTTTCGGTCACCAACATAATAACTCAATTATACTAATCGTCACCAAACGTTAAGTGTGTAGACCCTGCGGGTTCGAGAACTATGTAGACATGACCGAGACACCTCTACGGCCAATAACCAATAGCGGGACCTGGATGCCCATATTGGCTCCTACATATTCTACGAAGATCTTTATCGGTCGAACCTCTATGTCAAGGATTCAGTTAATCCCGTATGCTGTTCCCTTTGTTCTTCGGTATGTTACTTGCCCGAGATTCGATCGTCGGTATCTCTATACCTAGTTCAATCTCGTTACCGGCAAGTCTCTTTACTCGTTCCGTAATACAAGATCCTGTGGCTAACTCTTTAGTCACTTTGCTTGCAAGGCTCAATGTGATGTTGTATTACCGAGTGGGCCCTGAGATACCTCTCCGTCATACGGAGTAACAAATCCCAGTCTTGATCCATGCCAACCCAACAGACACCCTCGGAGATACCTGTAGAGCACCTTTATAGTCACCCAGTTACGTTGCGACGTTTGATACACACAAGGTATTCCTCCGGTGTCAGTGAGTTGCATGATCTCATGGTCAAAGGAACAGATACTTGACATGCAGAAAACAATAGCAATAAACTGACACGATCAAATGCTACGTTTACAGTTTGGGTCTTGTCCATCACATCATTCTCCTAATGATGTGATCCCGTTATCAAATGACATCTCATGTCAATGGCTAGGAAACCTTAACCATCTTTGATCAACGAGCTAGTCAACTAGAGGCTTACTAGGGACACAGTGTTGTCTATGTACCCACACATGTATTTGAGTTTCCAATCAATACAATTATAGCATGGATAATAAACGATTATCATGAACAAGGAAATATAATAATAACCAATTTATTATTGCCTCTAGGGCATATTTCCAACAGGTGGTGGGTGGGTCAAAAAATTCCCGGTGACCCGCCCTCAGACTGATTTGAGCATGGGTCGAGGTTGGGCCTTCCGTGACTTTTATTGATAGGATCCGATCTAGCACCTCGTTGAGCACCGAGAGCCTGACCGGATCGATCTGCCTAGGATTTTTGGAGTTAACCTCCAAAGTGTCCGCACAAAAAGTGTGTTCGGCAGGGGCCGACCACTGGCCCTTAGGTACTGTAACCGGATCCGGACTAAGGGCCAGATCGTCGGCAGGGATAGACCCGAGGACGGAGTCGAGAGGGGGATCCGAAGTTAAAACTTCAGAGGCTTCGGGCTCGTTAGATGGAAACGCGAGCCCTGAGAACGAAAGATCGCCCCGGGAGTCTACGGAGAACTCTAGGTTCCCGAATCTGATCTCCTGATCGGGGGCGAGAACCCCTGTCCAGCCAGGGTGGCCGGTTGGGTCGGCGTGCAGCTTGAAGCTGCCGAAAGTGAGAACCTGTCCAGGGGCGAAGGAGCCCCCGTTACGGACTTCATCGCTAATGATTAAGCGAGCCATCAATTCCTCTTGCGATCCCACAGCGGAACTCTCAATGAAAGCACCAATGTCGGTGTCAAAACCGTCAGATCTCGGGTAGGGGGTCCCGAGCTGTGAGATTAGGATCGATGGGTAACAGGGGACGAAGGAGACGGTGTTAACCCAGGTTTGGGCCCTCCTATGGAGGTAAAACCCTACGTCCTGCTTGGTTGTATTGATGTGTATGGAGATTACAGAGTCGATCTACCTCGAGATCAAGTAGCCAAAACCCTAGATGAGCTTGTCTGCCCTCTACAATCTAAACCCGCCAGTTTATATAGACACCGGGGGTACCTAGGGTTTACACATGACAAGTCTTCGGCCGGATGTAAAGACGCCGATCCTCTCATCTTGACTTGGAGTGCACGCCACGTCTTCGGAGGTTTCCTTCTAGAATACGGGGTCGCTACATATCCGGCCATTCCTGTGACAATCAGAGAGCAGCCCACCAAGCCGGCCTGTGAGAGATAAGCCGGCGGCCCGAGGACCCCTTAGGGCCTGTTCGGCAACAGCCTAGCTTCCCAAACTCCTCAACTTCTACTCCTCGCATCGGTTTCCAGCTTCTCACAGCGATGGAAAAACGTTCGGTCGCTCAGCTCCTGCTTCTCATCGCTGGCATGGGATGACAACCCATTTAGATGGGGCTGAAGCCCGTTTGAGAGGCAGGGAAGCAAAGCCCAGCTCGATAGGAATACAACGGCACCTTTTTTCTCCTTAAAAAATATACAGCAACCGTGATGGAGAGGCTACGGAGGGGAGGTATGGGCTGTTGGGGGGATTAGACCAAGCGAACCGGTACGCAGAGGTCACTTGGCGGTGGCAGCACCTCGTAATAACGCTCAACTCCAACTCCTTCGTTTTTGCAGAGCCAGGAAAAGGCAGCTTCCCAACTCCTTCAAATTTGCACTAAGAGAAAACCCAGCTTCTCGATTTGAGCTCCGCGGAGTTCGCTCGTTCGGCTCAGCTTCACTGCGGAGTTAATGGAAGTTGAGAGTTGGAGCGTTGCCGAACAGGCCCTTAGTCCAGGACTCCCTCAGGGCTCTTTCCGTTTCACTTGTTTGCACTAGCCTGTGTGTGTGGGATTGTCCGTTTTGTGAGGCAGTGCCACCCTAAATTATCAAAATTGTGCATTGAAATGTTTAAAACAAGGCACGTCATGCCTGTATTTAGGACACATGCACAAGATGGTGGTGGTCCCTCGGACAATAATCCTTCGTGCGTTACTAGTGATCCCCACATTCGTGGGTCCATGCATGTGGTCTATCACTTTTGAGCCGCATCGGTAGGGGTTTGACCAAGGTGGGTTAAGTTAATCTGCTCTGTGTTGCGGTAGATCATGGTGAGATTCCACACCAAAGATTGACGTGACGTACTCATGAGTACCTCCTATCGCTCAAAGTTGAGGGGGTGCATGGGAGGAGACATACATATTGCACGCAGTTTTATTTAGCGTGGGGACTTCCCAATTTGTGAAGCACGCACTATATCACAGTCGTGCAGTTGGCATTTTGAATCAAAAAAACATACCCATGCATATGCTTGTGTCACATATAATCTATGGTGGTCCTAAGTGTGGCTCCCTCACATGGTAATCGGTGACACGTCAATCTATGGGGCCCATGTGTGGCACCTATATTGTATATTGTTTTGACCAATGTGGATCCTTTTCGTTATGCGTGCGTGTGGCCCTGTTTTGGATACTCTACTTAGCTAGAGGTTGGAGTTAGTTTCTAGCTCATGACTAACCCTAAACTAACTCTAGCCAAAGAGGTGTTTGGATGACAGGGTTAGATTGACAATAGATGCACTTGATGGAAAGGGAAAAGTGATTTTTCAGTGAACCCCACGAGAACTAGCTCCAATTAGCACCTCTTGGCTGGTGGGATAGAAAGGGCCCCATGAGAACTAGCTCCAATTAGCACCTCTTGGGTGGGATAGTTTTTTTGTGTGGGTTAGATGCAACTAGCTACAATCTAACCCTCATGTTTGAATACTTTAGGGCTATTTGAGCCCCAACTAGCTCAAACTAACTCTAACCCATGGATCCAAACAGGGCCTATGTGCGTTGTGACCGATCCTGTTCGTAAGTCGACTTACAGTTTCTAAGGCAAGTGACATTAAAGTTCCATTGGTTACTAACTAAACAAACACTTAATTACATATATGTGTGGGCCTCATGGAGTGGGCTTTTGTTTTGTCAAACACTCTCTCACCTGGTCATCGGCATCGTCACACCGACACAACCATGTCCATGTGGGTCGTCACTTTGACAGGTGTCTGTAGAGATGTTTATTTGACCAAGGTGGATTCTTCTTGTTGGTATATGTGTATATATTATACGTAGTTGATATATGCATCGACATTTCAATTCTAACAAAAAATCGAATGCATCGTACACATTGAATCCCTCCTATCGGATTGAACTGTGGGCGCGCTTGGGGCTATATATGCATGGGTCGTTAACCTCAGTACGTGGCCATTCTGGTTCGAGAGACACACATGTGGCGGTGAAAGTTGTGCGTTTGGTATTTGAAAACATCGCACAACGCTTTCATACATATGTGCCTGGGGCCATGCATGTGCGTTGGTGTTGTCTACACACACTCCCTCGCGTGGTTATGGACGACATGCCAAATTTGTGGACCCATGTGGTCTATCACTTAAACCTGCCCATATATACTACATGTTAATTTGACCAATGTAGATATAGTCCTCTCATTATTTGTTACGATATAGTTCATTGTGAGATACGAGACACAAGTTTGAGCGGATACATATATATAGGTCATGGTGTTTGTTCGAAGCATGTGTCTGCGTGGGGCGGGGGCAGGGGCGGGGGAGGGGCATCACAATAGTACTACGTATACACGAAACCTATTTATGAGGTCAGGTACTACATACCATTCAACTTTTGAGTCACATCAAAAAGTTTTGCACGCACGAAATATCACACCACCTTAAGTAATTAGTTGAGCCACACACATGTGGTTGCGGTCTCACCCATCTTGTGAAGTTACCGAGACGCGCCCATCAGTGGGCCGGCGCAATCTACCCTCAGAACTAAAACACGGGGGAGGGGGTGATCATGATGGATTTCTATTGGTTTTGCATTACGGTAGGGTGAATTGCACTTGTAGTATAAGTTTGTAAGTTCATATATATACTGAGCTACCATCCCCCCACTGACTCGAAGGCGCGCGCGCGCGTGTGTGTGGGGAGGGGGGGAGGGGGGGCATAAGCCAACATTGCCGTGTGCTCTGCAGGACATTGTGTGTCACATGAAAGTTGTGCATTCCGTATTTGAACACCACAACAACCTTTCCATACATACATTTGGTTCACAAGCAGGTCTGTTTGTGCGATGACCCTAGATTTATCGTGTTTAATTTCCAATGTTGTTATATAAATGGCAGGGTAGTCTTTTTTTGAAACTTAAATAGCAGACGAGTCGAAGGAGACAACTGTGTGCGATTGTGTAGTTAGTAGAGTAGTAGACACGGTTCCCGCATGCTAACTGTGTGCCACGCCCGGCCCGTGGTTGTCACGTTGTCGGGGGTATTACCCCCGGGTAGGCACAAGGAGACGACTCAACATTTTAAAACATAGGGGGAGTCACTCCCGGTAAGCCAAGCCCCACGAATCAACAAGACAATCGAAGAAGCGAAAACAGAAGACAAAGCTGCGACCCGGCCGGCTGGCCACTCCTGGCCGGCTGCTGGCTGCTAGCTACTCCTGGCCGGCTGGAGGCTGGCCGGCTGGAGGCTGCCGGCTGGAGGCTGCCGGCTGGTGGCTGGAGGCTGCCGGATGGTGGCTGCCGGCTGGTGGCTGGAGGCTGGCCGGCTGCCGACTGGAGGCTGGCCGGCTGGGGCCTGGCTGGCTGAAGCCTGGCCGGCTGGAGGCTGCCGGCTGCGGCTCGACGAAGTCAGCTCCAGGCGTCCCATCGGACATGAGCAGAAGACACTGTAGCTGACGGACTGCAGAGTAAGCCACCCCGCAACAGTCAGGCACTATTGGCAAATAGTGCCCCACTGTGCACCCGTCATGCGTCACTTCACTGCGCTCCAATAGTGATGCACTGTAGCCTGCATCATGGGTCACTTCACATGTCTCCTCCAATAGTGTAGTTAGGCCATGTGGGCCACCCCTTGTCCCCTGGGCCTCCCTATATAAGAGGCACCAGGGGAGCTCACCCACGGGCAAGCAAGCTCCTCTCATTCTCTCATCCTCTCCCATTCTCTCATTCTCACACACGTGAGACCATGGAAAGGAGCAGCCAGCTCCCTCTTCCTCCTCAAACACAGCTCCAGGAGCAACTCTGTACTTCAATACACCTCATATACAGACATGCAAGAGTAGGGGTATTATCTCTCCGGAGAGCCCCGAACCTGGGTAAACCGCTGTCGTCGTTTTCTCACGACAGATGCCATGGGGTGGCTTATCGAGAGTGGTTGGGGCCGAAGGACGCCGGCGGACTCCGGGAGCGGGATTAGGCACAAGCGGTGAGGGACACACGATGTACCCAGGTTCGGGGCCCTCCGTGGGAGGTAACACCCCTAGTCCTGCTCGTCTAGTCGATGAACCGGGAAGGGCTACAATGGTGCTCCTTGAGCTGTCTGGGTAGAGGAGGAAGAAGGAGCTAGCTTGCTCTCCTTGCCTCTCTACGTGAGTGCGTGGGTATGTGTGTGTGAATCGATCGCCCCTGTGCATGAGGGAGCCCCGGGGGGTTTTATAGGCCAACCCCCCGAATTACAATAAGGATAGGAGGTGCCGGAGGGCCCCAGATGGCGGCCTCTCTAGCCGGCCACGGGGCCCCCGGCTGAGGAGCCTTGTCATTGGTAGGGCCCGCCGGCTGCGGGTCCCGTCGCTGGTAGGGCCCGCCGGCTGTAGGGTCCCGTCGGGAGCCGGCAGGGGCCCGCCTGGCAGCCTCGTGTGCCCGGCACGTCGCGGCACGGGTCCTCGTGTGCCTGGCAGCCTCGTGTGCACGGGTCGTCTTGTGGCAACCGGCCACGGTCAGCGGTACGGCCGGCCGCACTGTGGCCATGCCGGGGCAAGTAATGGAGTGGTTGAAGGCGTGCCGGCACTGTGACGCCCGCCCGGTCGCAGTCGGCCGGGGTCAGAGGCACTGTCGCCCCCACTGTGGCCATGCGGTCGCTGACCGTCGACGCGACGGGGGTCGCTGTAGCCACGCGTGCTCTGACGGCGGCATCGGGGGCACCGCTGACACGCCAGGCGTCAGGTCGCCGTCCGGCAAGGTGTGGTGATGGGACGGGAGCTGACCCGCCGGCGAGAAGGCTATGAGTCTCCGCCTCCGGCCGGCCGGCTGGGCGCAGCCGGCCGCGCGGAGCCGGACTACAGGGGAGGCGGACCGCCCTGTAGTCATTTTTCGAAAAGTTGGAGTAGGGACCCGGCTAAGGCTACCCCAGGGTTATCCCCCCGACAGTAGTCCCCGAAGCAGGGGGGCCCGCCGGCGAGCCGCGGCGGGCCACACCGGCTTGAGTCATGCGTCTTAGGACCGCGGGGAGGTCCCGGAGCCGGAAGGAGTGGGATCGTAGTGGCCGGCCCCGCAGCCGGCCGGCGCTTCGCCAGACGCCTCGACCACCGCGAGGAGCAGAGGAGGCGCGCCACGTGGGGGGCGCGGCGGGCCGCGGCCTGACAGGCCACGCGGAGGACAAGACTGGGCCTTGGGGCGGGGCCTACTTTGGCCACGGCCTCGGCCCTCGTGCGCGGATCTTCTGCGGCACGAACCGCCGGTTGGCGTTCCCGAAAGGCCATAACGCCCTTCCCGCGCGTGGCGGAAGTAGTGGGGTTCGTGCGCGACGGATCCGCTCCCCACGACTCCGCGCGGGGTTTAAATGGGAGGGGAGAGGAGCGGAACGGGGCATTCGCCTCCCCGCCCCCGTACGTCGTCGCCGTCGCCCGTCCCCCTTCTTGCACTGAGAGATAGAGATAGAGAGAGAGAGAGAGCAGGGGACGCTCGCCCGCCGTGCCATCGTCCGCCGCCGTCGGGAGTTGCAACGTGACCGAGCCCACGCGCCTCGCCGCCGCGACCAAGACTTCTGCGAGGTGCATGGCGGGCAAGGGGGCCTGGGACGGCAGCGATGTCGATGAAGCCTACATCGAGCACCTCCGCCACCGCCGCAAGCTGCCGCCGGCGCAGAACCTGGAGGCGCGCATCACCGAGGCGGAGAACGCGCCGGCACCGCGTGACGACGATGTGGTGGTCTTCGCCGAGCACTTCGCCCGCGGGCTCGTCCTGCCGGCGAGTGCGTTCTTTCGGCGCTTCCTCACGCGCTTCGGGCTGCAGCCGCACCACCTTAGCGCCAATGCCATTCTGCAGCTGGCGGCGTTCGTCACCCTTTGCGAGGGCTTCCTGGGAGTGGAGCCGCGCCTCGACCTCTGGTGCCGGCTCTTCTACTTGAAGCGCCAGACGGTGAAGGTCCAGGCAGCCGGTCAGAAGGTGATGACCGCATGCGGGGCCGCTCTGGTCCATTATTGCCCCGGAGCCGGGTTCTCGCAGCTTCCCCTGCAGGACTCGGTGAAGAGTTGGCAGAAGGGGTTCTTCTACGTGAAGAACGTGAAGCCGGAGGAGGATTACATCAACCTCCCCGACTTCGTCGACCAGCCGCCGATCGCGATGCTGAACTGGAGGACTCGTCCGCCCAAGGCGCCCGAGACGGCGGACCGGCTCTGCGAGCGCCTGACGGTGATGACCAAGACGGAAGGGCTCACGGCGGTGGATCTCTTGGCCACGATGGTGGCACGCCGGGTGCAGCCACTGCAGCGCCGGCTGCACCTCATCTGCCAGATGGGCGGACGGCACGACCCCTGCCAGGTCATGCAAAGGAGTGGGTTCATCTACCGCAACACAGGTAGCAGTTGAATCGTATTGTCCTAATGCATTGAAATGAGAGAAAGAGTGAGAGAGTGGGATTGTATCGAATATGCTCAAGGGGGGGGGGGGGTTTGCTTGCCTGCCACTTCTGAAGATAACAGTGAGTCTTCGTCGGTGGCATCGATCACAACGTCAGAGTAACGTCTACCGAGAGGGAACTATACCAGCAACAAGGAAATGAACACATTCAATGTTATGCAACAGACATGATGTATGATATGGCATGTTAAGGTACTCAATTGACCTAATGCAATAGCTAGTCATATTAGTTGAAGTGGAATTCAAACCTAGTTCAAAATCCAACTCCAAATGTTATTTCATATATTGTCCTAGTCATGAAATGTCCTAGTTGGTGATGTCAACTTGTTCAAACATGCATGATCATGGCATAAACAGATTCATTCGATTTTTATGATCATTTTTCATATATAAATTATTTCCATCCGAGTTATATATTATTTTATATGAATTTTAGAAGTTTTAAACATTTTCTGAAATATAATAAATCATTTAGATTTATTTTAATTCCAGAAATTGAGTTATTGCGTCAGCATTGCATCCTGGTGACGTCAGCGGGTCAACAGGGCTTGGTCCAGGTCAAACCTGACCAGCGGGGCCCACTGGTCATTGACCGAGGGCTGGCTAGTGTCACTGACATGTAGGCCCAGTCAAAGCCCACGTCAGCAGGTCAAAGCTGACTGGTGGGTCCCGGGTGTCATTGAGACATGAGCTTAACCGAGTTAATTATAACTAAACTAATACTAAGCATGGTCTAATTAGTTAGGGGCCCCACCTGTCATTTGCAGAGGGGAATGATTAGGCCGTAATTAACCTCGCCATATCATCCTGCCGGAGATCAGCCGGCGGTGACCACAAAACACGGCGGTGGCACGCCGGACTTGCGCTTCCGGCGCCCTTTTGTCGAGCTGAGCACACCAGAGGTGATCTCTTGCTTGCCCGCATCCAGGGGAGTGACCTGGGGTTCGAGGGAATGGCCGGAACGGGACCGGTGACGAGCTTTGCGGCGGCATGGTTGGGCAGGCTCGGATTCGTCTCTACAGGGCACGACAAGGCAGACTAGAGGGTGGGTGCGCTTCCTGGGAGCAGCGTGAGCACGGGAACATGCTCATATGCGAGCCAAAGCATCTATAGCCGCGGTGGCGCCATTGCCGGCGGCGGTGGTTCCTCGGGTCTGCGGGAATCGGCCGCTAGCAGGAGAAATCGACGGTGGGGTTAGGGGGAAACAGGCCAGCAGCTCACAGTGAAGCGGACGGCGTCGACGGCGAGCTCGGGGAGCCTTCTGCGGCAGCGAATCGGAGACGGCGATCTACGGTGGCCGAGGTTGGGGACGACGACCTTGATGACGATGCAGGGCGTCCGGCATTGAGTGGCTCTGCGTTGAGATGCTTAGCTTCATTGCGGAACTCATGGGCACGACTCCACGGCTCCTCGATGGCTCTGGCTACAAAGACGACGGTGGCAAGGCCATGGCCGCTTCGGCCATGACTGCGAGAGAGAGGGAGAAGGCGAGGGGGAGAATGGCGAGGGGGAGGCGCGAACTGGACGGGTCTGGGAGGCTTATCCCCGGCGTCCCTGAGACAGGCAGGCAGCTCGCGTGGCGCACGCGCAGCGACCGCCGTGCTCGGTTTCGCCTCTGCCAGTAGGCAGAGGTTGAAGACGGAGATGCCCGTGGTGGGCTGGGCCTTCTACAGCAATGGGCTGCATAGGTTAGTTTCTATTCCCTTTTTATTTCTGTATTGTTTCCTGTTTTTATGAAACATTTGCCACTGTTTAAATTTAAAACCAAATTCAAACCAGTGCCAAACCCTATGAATATATTTTATGTTGCTCAATGGACATTACCACATGCACATAAAACATATCAGAAACATTTGAAAATATATTCTATTTATTATGAATATAGATCCATATTCAAATACAATATTGATTGAAATTCCAGGGCCAAAATATTCCTTAAAATGTCCCTAAGTTTTGGTTTGAAATATTTATCTTGCCAAAATCCTCAGAATCATTTTTGAAGCAATTTGGATTCACTGAAAGCATTTTTGAGGGTTCTGTGCCCTTCTTTTATTTGAAGTTTTGAGGCTTTCACTTCCCCCAATTCAACTTTCAGAAAAAATAAACATGATGACATGATGATTATGCAATGACAAGCAATGACTAAGCTAGGGCTGTGACACCGGCTGAGGCTACCCCGGGGTTATCCCCCCGACAACCGCTGCGTGCTACTACCCTATCCCGTCCCGGATCTTCCACGACAGCCTTGCTCTCACCTCGATTAGCCACCCCCTGGCATCTGTTGTGAGAAATCGACGACAGTTAGCGCCCACCGTGGGGCTCGCTGCTGCTGGAACCGCGGTCCGGGCGGGACCCTTTTCGTCATCATCACCGTGGCGTCGCCGCCGTCTCTCCGGTAGCGCTCGGGGGGCCCGACATCGACACGCCCCCGGGGCGACCACGTAGGGCGGCACGTCCTCGTCGTCGGCCTCGCCCTCTTTGTCGCCACTGTTGCGACACCGGCTGTCCGTCGCGGCCCCCGCGTTGCCCAATCTGCGTGCATACGTCGCATAGACCCTACTCGGACAATGGCTATACGCTAGCACGCCTCTGTTCGTCCTCCTGTGCGTCGTCAGGGGAGGAGCCCGTACGCACGGCCGCGCTGCTCATGCCCGACCGGACCTCAACGAGCTCCTCGAGCGCCTCCGTCTCCGGCGACCACACGGAGCTCGCAGACATCGCCCGATTCCACTCCGTCTGCACCGCCTGGCCCGACGCGGGAGTGATGCCGCGGCTGCACCTCCGTTGCCCCTCCGCGGTCGCGCCTCCACGCCCAGCTCGCCGCTCCCCGAGCACGAGCGCCTCCTCCGGCCGTGCGTCTGGGACGCCTCGCTGCGTCGCCACGACGCCCCGCCTGGCTGGCTGTCCTCGTGCCGCCCGACCACGCACGGTCCTGCCGCGCCCCTGCGCGCGCCTCCACACCAGCAGCACCACCACCGCGCCGGCTTCGTCTACGCGCCGGACCTTTGCGCGCCGCCTCGGCCCCTCCACATCCGGCTAGCTCTGGCCGTTGTCGCTGGCCCTGCGCCCTCGTGCCGCGTCGGCCCTTCCAGCCCGCCGGCTCGGCTACCTACTGCCACCCCGGGTCACGCCCCTGCGCGCCGTCCCGCCCGCGGCCGCGGCCCCGTGTGCCTCCGGCTCCACGACGTTGCGCCATCCACACGGCCACCGGCTGCGCCCCCGCGTTCGGCCCCGACTTCCCACTCCGCCACGCGCTACTAGCCTCCCGCGCCGGCTGCGCCGCGCACCGCCCGCCAGTCCGCGTTGCCCGCGCACCCCGCACCGCCTGCTCGCGGCCGGTCCGCACCGTCGCCGGCCCCGCTACCAGCTACTGGTCCCGCCCGATCTCGGCCGGCTGCGTGCCCACATCGCCCCGGACCGGCTACTGCTCCGCGCCCGGTCCCCACGCCGACCAGCCGAGCCCCCGTTCTGGCTCGCTGTGGCCGGCCGCGTTCCACTAGCTCGCCTCCGGCTTCGTCTTCGGCCGGCTGTCCGCTGTTCCACCCCGCGCGCTCCCTTGAGTCCCGCTCGCCGCTGGGTCGGCCATCTCCCACGCCTCCCGCTCCGCGCACCCGGCTCCGCCCCCCTTCGCCCCGGTGTCGGCTCCCGCCTTCGCGTACCCCGGCCGGCTCCCGCCTCCGCGTGCCCCGGCCGTCTCTCACCCCGCCCAACTGCCGTGGACAGCTGAAGAACGTGAGGGAGGAAATAAAAAAAAGGAGGAGGCCCGGCTGGAGCAAAGTGGGCCGGCTGCCCAAAAAAAAGAGAGGAGGTGAACTGTGCCCTCCCACCGCGTCTCCACTCGGTCGGCTGACCTACGCCACCGCCTGGCTGGCTGACCTGCCCGTCTACTTCGACACCGGGCCGACTCCAGCTGCCCACCCGCTTCGACGTTCGGCCAGTCAGGTCCGGCCGGCTGCACACCCGCCGATAGCCAGGGGCTCGGCGGCTACACCCAGCGGGTGCGCCGGTGCGCTCCGCTGGCAAAAAGCCACGCCGGCTATCTTCGACAACACCCGCCTCGCCTATGCGAAAATCAATGAACCTCCTCGCTCGGAGGCTACTCCCGGCAGGGCCCCGCGCCCATCAAGCCGGTGGACCCCACGTCCGCCCTCGGCAGGGCCCCGCGCCCATCAAGCCGGCGGACCCCGCGTCTGCCCTCGGCAGGGCCCCGTGCTCAACTGCCGGCAGACCCCGCGTCCGTCCTCGGTAGCGCCTCGCGCTCAACAGCCGGCGGACCCCGGGTCCGCCCTCGGCAGCGCCTCGCGCTCAACAGCCGGCGGACCCCGTGCCCGCCCTCGGCAGCGCCTCGTGCTCAACAGCCGGCGGACCCCGTGTCCGCCCTCGGCAGCACCTTCGCTCAACAGCCGGCGGACCCCGCGTCCGCCCTCGGCAGCGCCTCGCGTCAACAGCCGGCGGACCCCGCGTCCGTCCTCGACAGCGCCTCACGCCCACTATTCAGCAGACCCCGCGTCCGCCGTCGACAGGGCCCCGCGCCCATCGGTTGGCAGACCTCGCGTCCGCACCCGGCGTCCTCAACGCCACTGTCTGCTTCAACAACAGCAAAGACCCTCCGCCCGACTCTTCGAGTGGCCCGGAGGCTCGGAGGCTACACCCAGCGGGTGCGCTGATGCGCCCCCGCTGGAAACAGCCACCCGGTGGACTCCGCATCCACACCTGGCAGGGCTCCGCGCCCATCAGTCGGCGGACTCCGCGCCCACGCCCGACATCCTCGACGCCACCGTTTGCTTCAGCAAGGACTGTGCGTCCGCATCCGGCAGTAGCTCGCGACCATTAGCCGACGGACTCCGCGTCCTCGACCGGCAGCGCCTCGCGCCCATGAGCCGGCGGACTTCAAGTCCGCGCCCGGCAGCGCCTCGCGCGCATCAGCCGGACCACGTCGGCTGCAAGCTGCGCTGGCCGACATCGACAAAAACCGCCTCGACGGCACCAAAAAGCAATGTGAGATCTCCACCCGCATATCCTTGCAGCGTACACACAAACGGATACCCCGAGCGATCCTCGGGGGTCATCCCCGCATTTGTTTCAGCTACTTTATTGATTCACCCCGGCGCTAGCTAGTCTTGGCCCGGGGCTGGCCTCTTGGCCCGATACGTTCATTCCCACGAGACGGCTTAGTAGCGTGTACGGTACCAAAGGACCACTCTTTGTCTCAGCTACAGCTCGCACCGCGACTGTCCGGCTAGCGAGAGCACAAGCTGGAGGTCACCACACGCGAAAAGCGTCTGAGGAGAAAACAACTTGGGCGATCCGGTCGTTTCATTTATGAGTATCTGCTCGGTCGAGTCTGCTCCCAGAGTCCGAGTACTGTACGCTCCATTTCGCGGCCCACTCTTTGCCTTAGCTACAGACCGGCTCCCGGCTGTCCGGCTAGCAAGAGCAAAAGCCAAAGAGCGGAGAGAACATGAAAAAGACTGAAGGGGGCTCGGGCAAAACCGAGTCGGCACCCTCTGCATAAAATTGCATTGCCAGAACCAAACATTTGATATATTTGTGCCAACTAACTATGCCTTTTGCACGACCATTTCCATGGGAAACCACCTCACCCGTGGACCGGGAGTCCACTCCCAGCGGGGTGCGCTGGTGCGCCCCCGCCGGAAACAGCCAGCCGGCAGACCACGCGCCCGTGCCTGGCAGCGCCCCGCGCTCATCAGCCGGCGGACCGCGCGTCCGTCCCGGGCAGTGCCTCGCGCCCATCAGCCGGTGGACTCCGCGTTCGCCCCCGGCAGTGCCTCGCACCCATCAGCCGGCGGACTCCGCGTCCGCGCCTGGCAGGGCCCCGCGCCCATCAGCCAGCGGACTCCGCTTCCGCGTCTGGCAGGGCCCCGCGCCCATCAGTCGGCAGACTCCGCGTCCGCGCCTGACATCCCCGACACCACCGTCTGCTCCAACAACAGCAAAAACCCTTCGCCCGACTCTTCGAGTCGCCCGGAGGCTCGGAGGCTACACCCAGCGGGTGCGCTGGCGCGCCCCCGCTGGAAACAGCCAGCCGGCAGCACCTCGCGCCCATCAGCCGACGGACTCCGCGTCCACGCCCGGCGGCGCCCCGCGCCCATCAGCCGGCGGACCACGCGTCCGCCCCCGACAGCGCCTCACGCCCATCAGCCGGCGGACCTCGTGTTCGCGCCCGGCAGTCCCTCGCGCTCATCTGCCGACGGACTCCGTTTCCGCGTCCGGCAGAGCCCCGCGCCCATTAGTCGGTGGACTCCGCGTCTGCGCTCGACATCCTCGATGCCACTGTCTGCTTCAGCAACAGCGAAAACCCTCCGCCCGACTCTCCTCATCACCCAAGGCTCGGAGGCTACTGTCGGGGGGATTACCCCTAGGTAGGCTCAAGGAGACGACTCAACATTTTAAAACATAGGGGGAGTCACTCCTGGTACGCCAAGCCCCACGAATCAACAAGACAATCGAAGAAGCGAAAACAGAAGACAAAGCTGCGACCCGGCCGGCTGGCAACTGGCTACTCCTGGCCGGCTGGAGGCTGCCGGCTGGAGTCTACCGGCTGGTGGCTGGAGGCTGGTCGGCTACCGACTGGAGGCTGGCCGACTGGGGCCTGGCTGGCTGAAGCCTGGCCGGCTGGAGGCTGCCGGCTGCGGCCCGACGAAGTCAGCTCCAGGCGTCCCATCGGACATGAGCAGAAGACACTGTAGCTGACAGACTGCAGAGTCAGCCACCCCCCAACAGTCAGGCACTATTAGCAAATAGTGCCCCACTGTGCACCCGTCATGCGTCACTTCACTGCGCTCCAATAGTGATGCACTGTAGCCTGCATCATGGGTCACTTCACATGTCTCCTCCAATAGTGTAGTTAGGCCATGTGGGCCACCCCTTGTCCCCTGGGCCTCCCTATATAAGAGGCACCAGGGGAGCTCACCCACGGGCAAGCAAGCTCCTCTCATTCTCTCATCCTCTCCCATTCTCACACACGTGAGACCATGGAAAGGAGCAGCCAACTCCCTCTTCCTCCTCAAACACAGCTGAAAGAACATGCGCTGCCCCCATGTTTGGTTTTGGTAATTGATGACAATCCCTATGGACTAATGGTTGCCTTGAGTTATATTTGAAGGGTTTGTCCATAGGCATTGCTTGAAGACCATTTGTTGGTTTCAAGGTTATTAGAATAAGAATATGTGTTGACCAAGGTGCTATTCAAGGATTTATCCAAAGATTGGTCATGTGAGTGTTGAGCCTATTGCAAGCATGTCTTGAAGAAGAAGATTGTGTGAACATTCATGTTTACCTTCAAGACATCATCGTAATGAAGAGAGTTGGAAAGATTCAAGGTTGATCAAGAATAAGTACAACGAGTGATTCAAGTTGATCAACACACAAGGCGTAGAAGATGTACCGAGAGGGATCAAGTGATCCCATGGTATGGTAAGCATTGTCCAGTACGCTTTGTGTACTAACCCATTGTCTACGTGAGAGTTCTATGTGGGGTTAGGTATGTTTCCATGGGCTTGCGTCAAGAGGAAGATCTCATTCAACCCATGGAGGATGACATCAAGTGGTGATCGTCATCAAGTTTGCGGTGTGCAAGCTCAAGAGGTGCATCACGAAGAGATCAAGAGCTTGAAGCTTGCCGTCCATTGTGGTGACAATGGACTTGTGAAGATGTGCCGAAGAGTGGCTCACCCATAGTGGAGTATGGGGGAGCAATCAACTAGTCTTCATCGAGCCGGCGCAATCAAGAAAGGTGGTCCAACTTGAGGAGGTCAAGATCGCCATCATCTAGCTCAAGTGGACTATGCGCAAGGCAAAGGTTTGCCCTTGATAGGTTTTCTATTTAACCGGTCTCATGGTGGTAGTTGGGAGACTGGGTTATAGGATCGATAGCCGTACTATCAAGGGGGGCTCTCAAGTGAGTAGCTTGATCGTTTCGTTCGTAGAGAGCTCAAACCAGTGCATCCTTGCATCATCTTTCTTGGTTCTTGTTTGGTGTTTCTCTTTGTGAGTTTTTGAGCTTGTGGTCATCTTCATGACAAGCTCGAGTTCATAGAAAACGGAGTTCATATATGCATCTTCTATGATGTTTTCGATGTTGGAGTTTATGCCGGTTCTTCATTCATAGAGGTTTCTCATCTCTATATCTTAGGCATATCTCCCCTGCCACTTCTTATGTCGCTGTTGGATAGTATTTGTCATCATCTATCCAATAAGCTTGAGTTTGCTCAATTCAGAGCTCATTTGCAGAAGTTATGGCAGTTCTGGTTTTATTTGTATCCTCTGTTTTCTGTGGATTTTCAGTGGCATGCAAGCGGTAGTACCGCTGGTGCCCACGGTAGTACCGCTTATGAGGTAGTACCGCTGGGTACTTCCGTGGCACTGCCGCTTGGGGTTTCCCCGAGCGTGCAACTCTCTGTTGCCAGTTTGCCATTCACGGTAGTTGCACGGTAGTAGCACGGTAGTACCACCCTTACTACCGCCGCCACTACCGCTTGCGGGGTTTCCTCAGTGCACGCTTCTGTTTCCATTTTCCCTTAAGCGTTAGTAGAGCGGTACTAGGACGGTAGTACCGCTTCGCACGGTACTGCCGCCCTGGCTGCCTCTACTACTGCTGCCTCTCCTGGTCTAAACCCCCTAAGAGGTAGTACCGCCAGGGGCAGCGGTAGTACCGCTCCGGCGGCACTACCGTGGTACACTTAGTGTGTTTCAGGCCAGTGTTTGGTTGTACCGCCTAAGCGGTAGTACCGCTCCGAGGAGCGGTAGTACTTCTTGGCTGCGGGCAGAGGGCAGATAACGGTTGGATTTTTCCCCACCTATAAAAGGGGGTCTTCTTCCCCATTGGACCTTAATCCCTTCCAGCTCGTGTTTGCCCCCCATTGTTGACCTTCTTCGAGCTTGCTATCTCTCAATCCCTCCAATGATTCTTGCTAGTTCTTGAGGGAAAAGAGAGAGGAGATCTAGATCCACATTTCCACCAATCACTTTCTCCTCTATGTGAGGGGAACCCCTTGGATCTAGATCTTGGAGTTCTTGGTGTTCTCCTTGTTCTTTCTCTCATATTCCTCCATAGCTTTTGTTGCTTTGGTGGGATTTGGGAGTGAGGGACTTGACCACTTCGTGTGTTCTTGCCATTGCATTAGTTGCATCGGTTTGAGTTCTCCACGGTGATACGTGGTGGTGAAAAGTTGAGAAGCTTATTACTCTTGGGTGCTTGGGCGCCCTAGACGGTTGGTGGAATCTCGGAGCTCAATCATTGTGGTGTAAAGCTCCGGGCAAGCGTCGGGGTCTCCAATTAGGTTGTGGAGATCGCCCCGAGCAATTTGACGGGTACCGGTGACCGCCCCCAAGGGTTGCCAAAGTGTACTGGTTCGGTGACCGCCCCCAAGGGTTGCCATTTGTACGGGTTCGGTGACCGCCCTCAAGGGTCCCTTAGTGGAATCACGGCATCTTGCATTGTGCGAGGGCGTGAGGAGATTACGGTGGCCCTAGTGGCTTCTTGGGGAGCATTGTGCCTCCACACCGCTCCAAACGGAGATTAGCATCCGCAAGGGTGTGAACTTCAGGATACATCGTCGTCTCCGCGTGCCTCGGTTATCTCTTACCCGAGCCCTTTACTTATGCACTTTACTTTGTGATAGCCATATTGTTTCTTGTTATATATCTTGCTATCACATAGTTGTATATCTTGCTTAGCATAAGTTGTTGGTGCACATAGGTGAGCCTAGTCGATTTAGGTTTTGTGCTTGTCAAATTAAACGCTAGTTTTATTCCGCATTTGTTCAAGCCTAAACCATAATTATTTTAAAGCGCCTATTCACCCCCCTCTAGGCGACATCCACGATCTTTCAACAGCTCCAGGAGCAACTCTGTACTGCAATAAACCTCATATACAGACATGCAGGAGTAGGGGTATTATCTCTCTGGAGAGCCCCGAACCTGGGTAAACCGCTGCGTGCAACTACCCTATCCCATCCCGGATCTTCCACGGCAGCCTTGCTCTCACCTCGATTAGCTACCCCCTGGCATCTGTTGTGAGAAATTGACGACACACGTAACTACAGACCACCTTACACCAACCCGCATAGAGAAATCTTAAAAATAGTTACCCACCTTGATCAATTTAAAAATTGATGGTTTCACGGGTTTATCTCTTTGAATTGCACACAAGTATTATGTTCGGGCCGTGTGCGATGTTTGTTCCTCCGGCGCCACTTCAAACCCTTCATAAAAATTTCAGTTTGTCCCGGCTTTTCATTCCCTCCAAGTAAAATTTAAAGTAGCCGCTGCATTTTCTCAAACACCGCCTAGGCCCCTCCCACCCCAACCCCACACAACTCCCTTGCTCGAACCTTAGCTACCTCGCCGTCGCCGCCGCCGCCCCCGATCCCGCTCCGCGTTCCACAGTCAACCTCTCCTGCTCTCCCCGTCCAGGTTACGAACCCATCTCCGTACCCTTGCCGCCTTGAATTTCTTAGATGGTGCCTGCTAAACACCACCTTTCCTCATAGATCCGCACTGATCCCCACCGCAGACCGTCGCAGCCTAATCCCAGCCACACTTGCAGGTGAGATCGAGGAGCGAATGGCCAAAAGGAGGTATATCGCGGCCTTTCCGATGGACGATGCCGAGGTGGCCGCCGAGGTTGCTGGGGAAGCTGTCTACGATGACGAGGTGCCCGCCGGGATCACTGGGGAAGCTGACTACGATGACGAGGTGTCTGTCGAGGCTGCCGGGGTAGCTGACTACGATGACGAGGTGGCCGCCCAGGCCGCCGGGGAAGCTGTCCACGATGAAGAGGTGGCCGCCGAGGCCGCCGGGGAAGCTGGCTACGATGACGAGGTGGCCTCCGAGGCCGCCGGGAAATCTAACGAATACAAGGCTGTAAGACAGCGGGTTCCCGTATGGATGCATATCGACGCAGCCGGCTACGACATCGAGCTCGTCGACAGTGACGGTTTGTCGCGGGCTATGTCACAGGTTAAGTGGCCCTACCCCGACCCCTCGGGTTCAACCCCCATCGACCTCATGCAAGGCGCAACCGCTGATCTACTCTGCTTCGCTCTCAAGAATTTGCCTTCCTTCATCTCCATGGAGCCTCTTTTGTCATTTCTAAAGGACACGTTCTATGGCGGTGGCTCGGCATCGTCAGCTGCCAAGTCAGACCTCATCGACGACGCCGACGCCGACAACGGCACCCTATCCGTCTCTTCCAAGGGGAAAGAGCCCATCCGTGACATCAGGGAGGTCACCCTGCATCCCTGCTCTTCCAAGGGGAAGGAGCCCATCTGTGACATGAGGGAGCACACCCATAATCCGCGCTCTTCTAATGGGAATGAGCCCATCTGTGACAGGTGAGGAAACCCATCTCATGTTAAATTACTTCACTCATGCTAAATGTCTCAAGAGCCATATATGGTTCCTGTTAAACCTTGTGCAGTTAACACGTTCACTCTTTATTTCAGATCTTTCGCATGTGATGTTCAGTTATACAATTTCATGTTTAAGCACCGGCTACGTTCTCTGCAATTTCAATAGTACAGTTGGAATGACTATTTTTGGTTGCTATCAAGCCTGTTGTAGTGAGCATATGCCTTGTTTAACTGTTTTTCCTAGCTCGGTTGTTTGTACTGGGCATATGTCCTGGTTCAATTGCTATTTAGTATGTCTTGTTTGTTTCAGTTATTCACATTGTGAAGTTCTATATCTGCAAGTATGTACTTTCGAGTTCAATTTCATCATACCAGTTTCAACGGCCATATGTGGTTCCTGTTAAGCCTGGTGTAGTTAACACGCCCACTGTTTATTTCTGTTTTTTCACAATGTGATGTTCAGTTATACAATTTGATGTGTAAACACGAGCTACATTCTATGCAATTTCAACAGTACCACTATGAATCACTATATTTGGTTGCTGTTAAGCTTGTTGTAGAGAGCACAAGCCTTTCCATTTTTATGTAACTATAACTAGTGTGCTTAAACGTGCACAATACCAGTTAGAATGACTATATTTGGTTGCTGTTAAGCTTGTTGTAGTGAGCACAAGACTTTCCATTTTTATGTAACTATAACTAGTGTGCTTAAACGTGCACAATACCAGTTAGAATGACTATATTTTGTTGTTGTTAAATGCTAAGCCTATTGCAGTTAACACGCATCTCCACTTATTATTAGATTAGCTAGCGTGCTTAAACCTGCACACTGAAGGTATCATTTTGTGATCATGTTGTTTACCATGCATATATTTGGTTGATGTTTAGCCTATCAGTACTTAACATGCCTTTCGGTGTACTTACCCAGGACAATATCGGGAACAGCTGTTGTTTTTCATCGAGGTTAGTTTCATCACATGGCTTATATATATACTCCATCCACCCCAAAGTATAAGATGTTAATACATCAAATATGTGAGTATTTTGGATGTAATAAGATCTTATATACTGGGACATGGAATACTGTACTACGTCATTGTGCAATTTCTGTTTACCTTCTAATACTAACTTGTTGCTTGTAGGTACATATGTCACTAGTAAAGATCTATGTGTCGACCCTTTTTGCGTATGGGGCAATGAGATATTCATGAACCAACATCAAGTGAGGAAACTTATAAAGGTTGTTAATAAAATGGGACAAAATATGGCAATTAAACTATTTCTTTACACCTTATCCAAGACAATAGTGAACTCCAGGATGGTAACTACGAACTCTGTACCCTTCTTTTTTACTGTCTATAATGAGTTGTTGATAACCCAGAAGTATAGGGGATCAATTGTAGCCTTTCTCGATAAGTAAGAGTGTCGAACCCAACGAGGAGTTAAAGGTAGAACAAATATTCCCTCAAGTTCTATCGACCACCGATACAACTCCACGCACGCTTAACGTTCACTTTACCTAGAACAAGTATGAAACTAGAAGTACTTTGTAGGTGTGATAGGATAGGTTTGCAAGATAATAAAGAGCACGTAAATAAAAACTAGGGGCTGATTAGATAAATAAACAACTAAGTTAGTCTTAGTAGAGAGTTTTTTGTCAGAAGAAAGTTATTTGTCCCTAGGCAATCGATAACTAGACCGGTAATCATTATTGCAATTTTATATGAGGGAGAGGCATAAGCTAACATACTTTCTCTACTTGGATCATATGCACTTATGATTGGAACTCTAGCAAGCAGCCGCAACTACTAAAGATCATTAAGGTAAAACCCAACCATAGCATTATAAGGTATCAAGTCCTCTTTATTCCCATACGCAAACAACCTACTTACTCGGGTCTGTGCTTCTGTCACTCACGCCACCCATCATAAGGGAATCATGAACATATTGCAAACCCTACAGCGGGGATCCCTCATGCTTGCGCGACACGGAGAGCACCATAGGACAGCACCAATAATAAAACATGAAACTCAAACCAATCATGATCATCAATCAACCCATAGGACAAAACGGATCTACTCAAACATCATAGGATAGCCATACATCATTGGGAAATAATATATAGCGTTGAGCACCATGTTTAAGTAGAGATTACAGCGGGGAGAAGGGGTGTTACACCACTGCATAGAGGGGGAGAGAGTTGGTGATGACGGCGGCGAAGTTGTTGGTGTAGATCGCCGTCATGATGATGGCCCCGGCGGCGTTCCGGCGCCACCGGGAGAGAGGGGGAGAGAGCCCCCCTCCTTCTTCTTCTTCCTTGACCTCCCCCTAGATGGGAAGATGGTTTCAGCTCTGGTCCTTGGATTCCATGGCGGCGGAGGGGCGAGAGCCCCTCCGAGATTGGATCTCTCTCTCTCTGTTTCCTTCTGTTTCTGATTCTGGCCTTTCACCGTTTCTTAAATTCCCGGAGATCCGTAACTCCGATTGGGCTGAAATTTTAACACGATTTATATCCGGATATTAGATTTCTTGCGGTGAAAGAAGGGCACCAAACGTCTTAAGGGGTGACCACAAGCCACCCTGGCGCGCCCAGGGGTGTAGGGCGCGCCCCTACGGCTTGTGGGCCCCTCGGGCATCGTCTCGCGTTGATTCTTTTTCCCAAAAATCACATATATTCCAAAAAAAATCTCCGTAAGTTTTTATCGCGTTTGGACTTCGTTTGGTATGGATATTCTGCGAAACAAAAAACATGCAACAAACAGAAACTGGCACTGGGCACTGGATCAATATGTTAGTCCCAAAAATAGTATAAAAAGTTGCCAAAAGTATATGAAAGTTGTAGAATATTGGCATGAAACAATAAAAAATTATAGATACGATGGAGACGTATCAGTTGTTAGCTTACAAAATTACAATGTTTGAATCTATTTTGTTTGTAGTGGTTCTCCAAAGTTTACTCAGGATTACCTCTCAAACTACATGACTGGTGGACGTGCAAACGTTAAAGAATATCTACCAGGCCACGATGACTACATACATGTCCTCACCTACACAGAGAAGGACGGGCGGTCCGCCATCACAAGGGGCTGGCCTAGAGTCGTCCGTGCATTCTGCATGGAGGACACAATATGGGCATTCCGCTTCACCTTGTACACCTGCCAGAGTGTCTTTCGCCTCTTCCTTTACCGTATTTAATACAAGTATGCAACCGTATTTCATCATTATTTATCTGGTCCTAATGTAATTATTATTTCTTGATGTAATTCTTGAACATATGTACCTGTGAATGGAATAATGCATTGGTTGTTGAACCTATGTCTATATAAGATGGATATGAAAAATGCAATAGCGTACTATCAAATTCAAATCGTGTAGAATTTTAAATTGTGGCGATTAAAATAGCCAAAAAATAAGCTCTGCAGGTCATTACACCACACATGGTTTTTAAAGCAGAATGTGTGTGATATACCTCATGATTCGACACGTTTCAGAGAGAGAAACCGTGTGCGACAATGCACACAATTGCCGTCTGCAAATCGTGTGTGATGTTAGACAATATCAGAAACGGTTAAGCGGACCTAAATATTTTGTGACAGTCTCCTTATCATACACGATTTACAATGTTTAACTGTTTGTTATGTCGTATGCATCCGACACGAGTATGACAGTTGGAGCGTTTGCGAATCTTCGTATATCTCGAACGACGATGTAGGACAAGATGTGTGTGATTTTCTCCTTATCGTACATGCTTTACAATTATGAACTGTTTGCGATTTGGGACACATCGTAAACGGTGCGCTACAGAATTGCGCGTGCGATGTTAGTGTGATCTCACATGAGTTGCAAGGATGGGCCGTATGGGAAGGATGCCATATCTCAAACGGGTGAGAGGTGACTCTTGTTTGTGATAGATACGGAAATCCCATACGCTTCGTTTTGCTAAACATTTGCGTTCGTTGGCCACCATTGCCGACGATTTTGCCGTGTCGTGTGGGATGGACCCCCCTATCGCCCACACAGGCAAGGCGACGGTTTAGAACTACGTCGCGGAAAGGGGTTAAAAACCGTTTATATAGCATGTCGCTGCACCAGTGCATCAACACCGCCATGATGCTCACCACCAAGAGTGAGTAATTCCTTTTTAGGCTTGCTGGACGGTGATGGTATTGGATGAGGTTGATCATGTAATCGAGTTAAGTTTGATAGGGCTTGATCCCTAGTATCCACTATGTTCTGAGATTGATGTTGCTATGACTTTGCTATGCTTAATGCTTGTCACTAGGGACCGAGTGCCATGATTTCAGATATGAACCTATTATGTTTTCATGAATATCAGAGTGATTTGGATCCTATCGTGCAAGTTGTATGCACCTGCTACGTATCTTGATCCGCATACCCCAAGGTGGCAATAATTGGGATTCTTTCCAGTGATTGTCGTAGTTTGAGGAGTTCATGTACTCACCATGTGTTAATGCTTTGTTCCGATTCTCTATTAAAAGGAGGCCTTAATAGCCCTTGGTTTCCATTAGGACCCCGCTGCCACGGGAGGGTAGGACAAAAGATGTCATACAAGTTCTTATCGCAAGCACGTATGACTATATACGGAATACATACCTACATTACATTGATCAATTGGAGCTAGTTCTGTGTCGCCCTAGTTTGTAACGGTTACATGATTGATATCATCTATATCATTATCCATCACCAATGCACGTGCCTATGCTTTACATATACTGAATCTTGCTAAGTTACTATTGCTGCAGCTACTGTCACAACTGCTACAAAATTACTGCTGTCACTATTACTGTCACTGTTACTACTATTACTTGATGTGCTACTAAAACTTTGCTACAGAGAGATATCCCAGGTGTGGTTGAATTGACACGTCAATTGCTAAGGCCGATACAAATTCTTTGGCTCCCCTTGAGTCAAATCAATAAATCAGGGTGAAATACTACCCGCGAAGACTGTTGCGATCCCCTATACTTGTGGGTTATCAAGACACATCACCCTAAACAGACAGACGGGGTAGCAGGCGGTGAGAAGGTGCGAAGCTGGGCCCCGGTGTCGGTGTCAAAACCGGCAGATCTCGGCTAGGGGGTCCCGAACTATGAATCTGGGATCGATGATTAACAGGGGACGAAGGAGACGGTGTTTACCCAGGTTCGGGCCCTCATGAGGAGGTAAAGCCCTATGTACTGCTTGATTATATTGATGAGTATGATGGTTACAGACTTGATCTACCTTGAGATCAAATGAGCTAAGCCCTAGATGAGTTGACTTGTCCCTCTACGAACTAAGCCCCCTGGTTTATATAGACACCAGGGGTACCTAGGGTTACACATGGTAGGTTTTCATCCGGGCATGGATACCCCCATTCTTACTTGGAGGACACACCAAGTCTTCAGAACCTTCCTCCCTAAGCACGGGGTCATTGTGTAGTCCGGCCTTCCTGCAGATGCCACAAGGCGGCCCACCGGGCTTTTCCACAGAAGATAATCCAACGGCCCGAGGACCCCTTAATCCCAGACTCCCTCAGTAGCCCCGAACTAGCCTCCAACGCCGGTCTTCATGAAATTTACCTGCTGCACGTCCAGAGTGTCTGGCTTGCGGGGTGAGTTCTTTTGTTTCCTCAATGCTCGGCCATCCTTAGCTCGGCCACCGATGACATCCTGCTTTCCGAACATACCTTGCTTAGCCTCGAAGGCCAAATGCCTGAGTATGAACAATGCCTTTCCTGACAACCTTCCTGATGAAAGGCTAAGATAGGCCGTGGCCACTTAACCAGTTACAGAAACTCGATTCGCAGTTCGAGGCCGCCCTTTTATTGGCACGTCTAATCGACATGAAGATCGTGCTCCATTTTTTACGAGATATGATTAATGATTTGGGTTGTACCATGCGCACATAACGGAGCGGTTGCTTCGGGAAATGATGCAGCCCGTGGCGCAGTAAGAGGACGCTTGGTATTACGGCCTTCCATAAAAGGGGGAAAAAAATCCCCAAAGCCTCTCCATGCTCCTCAGATTCGCTCTCTCAAGCCTCCTTCGCTCCAAGCGCATAGATCTAATCTTCTTCCAGCTCCCACCAAGACCCCCTCCCCCTTCCCCAAGCTTGGCTATGGCTGGCTCAGGCTCGCAAGGCAAGTGGGAGGTCTCGTGTGTCACCGAGGACGACATCCAGGAGCTGAAGCGCGCCGGCTACCTCCTAGTTGACGTCGCCCACCGCGCCCCTGAGGAGGGCCAAGTAGTGCCCACGCCAAAGCCCGGAGAGCGGGTGGTGTTCATTCCCCATTTCATCCGGGGACTGAGTTTCCCGTTGCATCCCTTTGTAAGGGGCCTGATGTTCTTCTACGGGTTAGATTTCTACGATCTTCCCCCAAACTCCATCATGCACATATCGGCTTTCATCGTCGTCTGCGAGCCCTTTTTGCGGGTCCAGTCGCATTTCGGCTTATGGCTGAAGGTCTTCAATGCCAAGCCGAAGATTGTAAATAGCCAGCACGCGGATTGCGGAGGGGCGGTGATCAGCAAGCTCCCGCGGGTTCAGTGGCTGGAGGGCACCTTCATCGACACCGTCAAGGTCTGGCAAAAGGAGTTGTTTTACATCACTAAACCACGTGCCGTAGACTGGGCGGCACCTCTCGAATTTAGATCTGGACCCCCCGCGAGGTTGACCTCGTGGATCAAGAAAGGCCTGGACTGGGGGCCGGCCACGGAAGTGAAAACACTACAGGATCGCATCACGCAGATGCTAGAAGCGAACGTCGGACTGACCAACGTGATCCAGGTCATGCTCCACCGCTGTCTCCTCCCTTGCTAGCTCCGGGCTACGCCAATGTGGGCCTACAAGTCTGACGACCCTCCCACGGTGCACAAGTTTTACCGCACTACCCAGGAGAAGCTGTGGAAGGCATTGTTCAAGCCTCAGGAGGAATGGACGGCCAAGGAGGAAGACACCGGCCTGGACGCCGAAAAGCCTCCGCTCAAGGTAAAGTTTCTATTTTTATCCTCGGGTTCAATCTCTTAACAAGGATTTTGACCTCTCCCTCTTTGTCTCCATAGGGTTGGCTGGCCAAGGCCCTGCAGATCAATGGTCCTGCCCCGCTGCCCGAAGCCCCCAGATCAGCCCTTTTGACAGCGATGCTGGTCGTGGCGTCGTATTCGGCGCTAGAGAAGAAGGAGGAGAAGAAGAAGGGTGAGAAGAAGGAGACCCGAGAAGGTCTCCGCCCAAGAGGCCCTCTGGACGCTAGGTACGGGGAGACCCAGGCCTCCTCTGCTCACGAGGAGGAGCAAATGGAGGAAGGGGGAAGTCGATTCCCCCCAGACAAGGAAGAGGGCGACATCTATGGATGTCGAGGAGGATCCAGCTCCCCCTCCCCAAAGAGATCCTGCAGGGCCAAAGTGGTCCTGCCCGATGTCAGCTCGGATTCCGATGTGGAATCTGAGGCCTTCAAGAGGATCCCTCGGAGGACCCCCAGGGTCAAGCCCCCGGCGCAGAGGTACCGAATCCGAACACTTTATGTTGTACTTATACAAAGTTTCTAGTACTGACCGGGCAAACGTCTTTTGCATTGCAGCCCGGCCCGCGATCTCCCGACCGAACAGGTCTTAGAGGGAGATCCCCCGCCAGCCGAGCTGGCGGAGAGCGGAACTGCGTCCCGCACCTCTCCCCCTCAGGCCGCTGAAGAGGCCGTGGAGGTGATATCCCGACGGACCCCTCCCTGGCTGAACACGGGGGGTGAGGAGGTCATGACCGAGGCTCATACCTCGATGACCGAAGACCAGGAGGTCGAGCCCCTCCTGGCAAGCAAAGAGGGAGGACGCGACTCATCGGAGCTCCCCCCAAAGATGACTCCGGAGACCTCCGAGCCTCCGACGTCGACGACTCTGCCTTCTCAGTAAGGGGGAGCAGAAGTGCCACCACCGGTGCCGCCCGTGACGGGGCAGGCCGCAACCGGGTGGTAGGCCATGATGGAGGAGGCTTTGCGTAGCTCCTCCATCGCCGAAGATCACCGCACCCTTATGGGTGCGATTATGCAAGGCATTCAATCCGTTGATAGCGGACGGAAGGAGGCCTTTGGCAGTCTATTGGCAGGCTTCAAGGTAAGCCATGTAATGCTCTTTTCTCAAGGAGAAATTTATTTGTGAGGTTTATATATCCCGTATAGGTATAGCAGCCCCCGAGCCGTGGGTGAGTTTGAAAAACTTACCCGGGGATTAGAGAACCTAAGGTCTTGAGCGAAACAATTTGTGTCCCTTGAAAATTGATTGGTTCCAGAGATGATTTGGCGAAGGGGTCTAGGACCAACAGCTTGGAAGTGTGTCTCACACAAGTTTGCTTTGCAGGCCTCGTCTTCAGCGGTGGCTGCCAATGACGTGGAACTGACCGAGCTGAACCAGAAGCTCAAGAGTTCCGATGAGGAGCTTGACCGCCTGAACAAACAGTTTGATGAAATGCAAAGTAAGTTTGAATTATACCGCGAAGACCCTTTATCATCCTCATTAATGTAGGTTTTCGGGTTTTCATTCCTGAAATCTGGCTTCTCATTGTGTTTGCAGCCATGAATTCCAAGGTCGAGAACCTCAAGGATGAGCTGGAGAGGCCAAGCACGAGGCCGCCGATCATAAGATGGCGGCCGAACAAGCGGCTGCCGAATTGAGCTCCCTGAAGGTTGCCAGCGACAAGCACGAAGCTCGGGTGACCGAGGTGCAGCTAGAGCTCCAAGATGCAAGCACCAAGTGCGAGGCCCTAGAGTAAAAGACCAAGGACCAAGCGGCCGAGCTATCCTCGCTATCCTCTGAGCTTAAATCGGAGCGTGCAGATAGGCGGTCTTTTGAAGAAGAACTTCGCCAAGTCAGGATGATCACGGATGGTAAACCGTACTTACTACAATGTGCCTTTGGTGGTAACAGGTTTGCTCGTCTTACACGGCTGTGGCGTTCCTCAGGCGCCTTTACGGATCTCCCGAGGAGTGCAGCGGACGCGGCCAAGCATTTTGCGACTCGGGAAGGGGATGCGGAACAGAGACTATTCTGGGCGCAATTTCAGACCACCGAGCCCCGTCCCCTTCTCAGCTATCAAATGAAGCAGCTAATGGAGCTGCATAGGATGGCGGAGCCGGCCTTGAAGGACCTCTGCATTCGGTTGTGGCCTACAGAGCCACTACCGAGTAGTTATTTTGGCCCAGTGTAGAAGCTTTGCGACGCCTCCTTCCGAATTGAGGTCCTGAAGCGCTCCGTATGCATTGAGGGAGCGCGGATGGCCTTTGCGAGGACCATGATGCACTGGCCAGGGATCAAGCCGCTCGAGATGGCTACTGCGCCCCCGCCCCTTGGGAAGGAGCATAGGCGCCCCGAGCTGTACTTCGCCGCTGTGATGGAGGGTGCTCGGTCGGTAGAGACCCAATGCCCCTAGGATGTAATTTACGAATAAACACATTATTGTATGCCCAATGAACATTTCGTTTTATAATGCACGGTTTATCATGCTTTTGAGAATTGGATTATTTTGACTCCTGTGTGGCCGTTTGAAACTGAAAGTTGCCAGTCGTCGACTTTACCCCCCATGTAAATATTACAAGAGGTGTTCCGAGCTCCACAACTCTACCCTTAGCCAAATTATTGGATCCCGGAGGTGGTGGTGCGAGAGGGGGAAACAAGGCAATCAGACTATGTGGCTTTAGTGCTTTCACTTAGCCGAAGGAGCTTAACTGCGGGGGCTGGTTACTAGCCCCCAGTGTTTTGTGATATTCGGGTATACCGAGGTGAAAAGCCATTACCACATGGTTTTTGAAGATACAAACCCCTCGTATGACACGGAATAACCTCCATCGATTTTTAGTTTGACACTTGTGCTCGGATTGCAGACTGGTTCTCGCTTATTATGACAGTCGATTTTCGGCGTTCTCCACTGAGGTACTTGACCAGGCGAGCTAGAAATACAATCGCTGACGGGGTTATTACCCCTGAGTATGCCAAGACAAGGGAGTTCGAGCTTTTTTGAAAACTATACAGCCGGCTGGTCCGAGGCCGGCTGGCGAACGGCTGGCTGGCCCACTGCCGGCTGGCACGCGACTAGTTGGTCAGGAGCCGGCCGCCCGGCCTCTGGCCAGCCTGCAGCCGGCCGCTCCGCGGCCAGCCCTCCCGCTGACCTCTGGACGGGCAAGCACTTGTCCCCTCCTACCGCGACCAAGTACAACGACAAGACGCGACCTCCACGATGGACTCTGGCGTGGCTACAGCGACCGCTGACGCGCAGGCACGCATGGCTATAGTCCGGGCGGTCGTACCGCTGACCACGACCGATCGAGACCTGGCGGGGCAACAGTGCAGCCACGCCGCCGTCCACTCCATTACCTGCCCCGGCATGGCTACAGCGCGGTCGGCCGTACCGCTGACCGCGGCCGGCAGGCGCAAGAGGACGCCTCGTAGTGTGGCCCGTGCCGCGTCAGGTAGGCGCGGGCCAATAGCAGCGGCCGGCTGGTGGGCCCCAGTCAGCGATGGGACCGCGTAGCCGGCGGGCCCTACGGGCGACGAGACGGCTCAGCCGGTGGGACCACTGGCCGGCTAGAGAGGCTGCCAGCCGGGTCCCCCCTTTTAGTACCTCATGTATATTGTAAGCCGGGGGGTTGGCCCATAAAACCCCCCGAAGCCCCCATGCACGGGGCAAGCATTCTCCCCATCTCTCACACTCACTCCCACATAGCAAGGCAGGAAGAGCCGGCTGCTACTTCTTCCTCCTCTAGCCAATAGCTCAAGGAGCACCATTGTATTCCCCATCACCCATCAACTAGACAAGCAGGACTAGGGGTGTTACCTCCCACGGAGGGCCCCGAACCTGGGTACATCGCGTGTCTCTCACCGCTTGTCCCCGATCCCGTTACCGGAGCCTGCTGGCGTCCTTCGGCCCCAACCACTCTCGATAAGCCACCCCATGGCATCTGTTGTGAGAAAACGACGACAGTTGGCGCCCACCATGGGGCCGTCCGCGGCGCCGGCCGGAGCCATGTTCCGGGCGGGACCCTTCGCCGACTCCGCCGGACGCCTTGCGTCCGGACCGGTCTGCATGCCCGTGGAGCCCGCCCTTGCGGAACCTTCTGCGGCACCCAGCATCGTTTTCGCCTTCTCCGCGGTCGAAACCGCCATCCTCTCCGTCGAGCCTTGCCACGGCGAGGCCTCGCCCGAGCTCGACGGCCTCGACATGCTCCTTGACGAGCTTTGCCTCGCCGACACGCCGATGCTTGACGAGTACCCTTGCGAGGTACTCAACTGCAGGGAACCCCCGTCATGCGTGGACGCAGCCGCCACGGGCGGCGCTGACGTCCTCCATGTCCGCACGGAGGCATTAGCTACCGCTTCCTCCACATCCTCCGGCCTCGCGAGGGCCGGAGCGGCCGCGGACGCGGCTGCCGCTGCGGCCTGTGCCGGCACCTCCGATCCCATTGGCTCTGCCCTATGGGGCCTGAGCACTCCTATCGCACCTGCGGCCAACCCGGATGCTGCCAGGGCCGAGCTGGAAACGGCTCGCTTCCAAATGTTTGCGGAGGCCAACTCCCTCGCCACCGCCCGGCGCCCAATGGAGTCCGCGCAGCGTGAGTACAACTCCGCTTATGGCCTCACCCCGACTGGCAACGAGCCCAGCCGGCGCAGGAGCGTCCGCGACCGCGGCTGCGTAGTCGCGGAAATCCTCGGTGGTCGGTTGCCCACCTACGACACTCCTGCGACCAACATAAGAGCTGCCCAGGTGGCCTACGAGGATATGGCCACCATGGAGGGCGAGGAGTGCGCGCAGAAGGAGAAACACATCAAGGACCTCATCGCCGCCGCCAGCGCGCAGCAAGCCGGCCTCGACCCTGCCGGCGTCGACACCGAACTTCCCCGCCCCGAGGGCGATGGCCTCGAGGCGGCCAACGGCCGCCAGCCGGCCCAACACTCTTCTGCCCCTCATGCCTCCGGCCGAAAGACAGACGGGGGTCGCAGCCGGTGCTCCTAGCACGGGAACGAGCAGCCGGTCGTTAACAGCCGGCGCAACGACGCCCCGTCTGGTGGCAGCGGGCGAAGCCGGGACCACACCCCGCCCCCATGGTGGGAGCATGCGCGCTCGCCCCCTCCGGTCATCCGTGCCGAGCTCGTGGCCCGGCTCGGGCCACGTGTCCCCCACAACGAGAACGACGCCTGCCTCCGCCTGGACCGGCTGGCGCAATCCGCCCTCCTCGAGGAGGAGGGCCCAATCGGACCGGCGTACTTCGTTCCCCGGATCCGCAATGAGCCGTTCCCTACCGGCTTCATGCTCCCCCGCGACACCCCAAAGTACAACGGCGCGGCCAAGCCGGAGGACTGGCTGATCGATTACACCACTGCCATCGGCATCGCCCGGGGCAACAAGCGGGTCGCCGTGCGCTACGTCCCCCTCGTGTTGATCGGTTCGGCCCGGACTTGGCTCAACAGCCTCCCGGTCGGCAGCATCAACACCTGGACAGACTTCGAAGAGGCGTTCGTCCGCAACTGCACCGGCACCTAGAAACACCCCGGCCGCCCCTGCGAGCTTGCCCTGTGCGTCCAAGGGCCGGACCAGCCGCTGCGCGACTACCTCACTCGTTGGACCGAGCTGCGCAACTCCTGTGAGGGCGTGCACGAGGTGCAGGCCATCCAATACTTCACTGATGGCTGCCGAGATGGCACCCTCCTCAAGCACAAGCTCATGTGCTCCGAGCCGACCTCCTTGGGCGACCTCATGGTCAAGGCAGACAAATATGCTAATGCCGACTCCTCTATGAGGATCAAGGTCAGCGCTCCCGGCAAGGCCATCCAGCCACCGGCACCCCGGCGGCCGGCAGGCGACAGCCGGTCGTAGTAGAACAACAAGCGGAAGGCCGACCAGCCGGATCCCCGCTACGGGAGTAAGCAGGTGGCCACCATCGAGGAAGAGCAGACGGCTGCCCAGGCCCCCAGCCAGCGCCCGCGGACTGGCAAGGCCGCCCGGCAGCCTACGCTCACCTTCGAGCAAATGCTCGACGCGCCCTGCAAGATGCACTCCGGGGCGAAGCCAGCCATGCACACGCTCCGGCAGTGCAGCTTCTCCCAGCGGCTAGCCCGGGACGAGGGCCTTCCGGTCCCTCCGCCTCCGGCTCTCTGCGCACCGGCTCCGGCTCCGGCGCAGCCACCTGCTCCGGCTCCGGCTGCCAACAACGGCCGCCTTCACGACCAGTTCCCCGACCAGGACGGGGCCTACGTCGTCTTCACCAGCGAGGGAACCGATAAGCATAGCCAGCGCCTGTGCCGGCACAAGGTGAACGCCAGCATCCCCTCGGTCCCCCAGTTCATGCACTGGTCCGTACGGCCGGTTACCTGGAGCCGGGCGGACCACCCGGCGGTGATGCCGAACCCCGGCAGCTATGCCCTTGTCCTCAATCGCACCATCGCTTCCGAGAGGCTCACCTGCCGCTTCTCGCGGGTACTGATCGACGGGGGCACCAGCATCAACATCCTCTACCGCGACACACTGCTCAAGCTGGGGCTCAGGGAGAAAGACCTGCAGCCCAGCCGGACGGTTTTCCATGGCATTGTGCCAGGAAAATCCTGCGCCCCCATCGGCAAAATCCGGCTCGACGTCCTCTTCGGCAACAAGAGCCACTTCCACCGCAAAACGATATGGTTCGAGGTGGTGGACCTCAACAGTCCCTACCACGCGCTGCTGGGCAGGCCGGCCCTCGTCAAGTTCATGGTGGTACCCCATTATGCCTACCTCAAGCTCAAGATGCCGGGCCACAAGGGCATCATCACCATCGATGGCGAATACAAAAAGGAGAGGCGGCAACTCGACCGGCTCGTGGCTCACGCCTCTGATCAGCCGGCCGTGTCGGCTCCTCGGTCCCAGTCGGCCAGCGAGGCGTCGTTCCAGCCGTCCAAAGACACCAAGAAGGTGCCAATCGACCCGGCCAACCCCAAGCAGTGCGTCACCATCGGCGCCCACCTCAACAGCAAATAGGAAGGCGAGCTCGTCGACTTCCTCCATGAAAATCGGGATATCTTCGCATGGTCTCCCAAGGACATGCCGGGTGTTCCAAGGAAGTACGCTGAGCATAAACTTCACGTGCGGCCGGATGCGAAGCCGGTCAATCAACCCCTACGCCATTTCTTCGAGGAGAAGCGGCACACTATAGGAGAAGAGATCGCCCGGCTGCTCGCAGCCGGCTTTATCATGGAAGTTTTCCACCCGGACTGGTTGGCCAACCCAGTCCTGGTGCTGAAGAAGAACAATACTTGGCGCATGTGTATCGACTACACCAGCCTAAACAAGGCCTGTCACAAAGATCCTTTCACCCTACCCCGGATCGATCAAGGGATCGACTCCACGGCCGGCTGCGATTTGCTGTCCTTCCTGGACGCCTATTCCGGCTACCACCAGATCAAGCTAGACCCAGCCGACCGGCTGAAGACCTCCTTCATCACCCCTTTTGGGGCCTACTGCTACATCACCATGTCCTTCGGCCTGAAGAATGCATGCGCTACCTTCCAGCGCTGCATGAAGAAGGGCCTCCTGCCCCAGATCGGCAGGAACGTCCACGTCTACGTGGACGACATCGTAGTCAAAACCAAGAAGCATTTCAGCCTCCTCGACGACCTCCGAGAGACCTTCTCCAACCTGCGCGAGTACAAGATCAAGCTCAATCCAGAGAAGTGTGTTTTCGGCGTGCCAGCCGGCCAGCTCCTGGGTTTCTTCGTGTCCGCCCGCGGCATCGAAGCCAACCCGGAGAAAATCAAAGCCATAAAGTGCATGCACAAGCCGACCAAGCTCCGCGACATCCAGAAGTTCGCCGGCTGCCTTGCCTCGCTCAGCCGGTTCGTCAGCCGGCTGGGCGAGAAGGCCCTACCCCTCTACCAGCTCATGAGGAAGACGCCCAAATTCGAGTGGACTGACCAGGCGGACGAGGCGTTCCGCGACCTTAAGCGTGCGCTCTCCAGCGCTCCCATCCTAGCGGCGCCGGCTGAGAAAGAGCCGATGCTCGCGTAACTCGCGGCGACCACCCGCGTGATCAGCGTCGTTCTGGTGGTGGAGCGGCCGGAGGAGGGCAAAACGCTGCCGGTCCAGCGCCCCGTCTACTACCTCAGCGAGGTCCTCTGCGCCTCCAAGCAGAACTACCCCCACTACCAGAAGATGTGCTACGGCATATACTTTGCCGCTAAGAAGGTCAAGCAGTACTTCCAGGAGCACACCATCACCGTGGTGAGCACGGCGCCGCTCGGCGAGATCATGAGCGGCCGGGACACCACCGGCCGAATCGCCAAGTGGGCCATCGCCCTCGCCGACTACGAGATTCGGTACGAGTCGTGCACCACCATCAAGTCGCAGATGGTGGCTGACTTCCTTGTCGACTGGGTCGAGACCAGTTCGTGCCGCCTCCCCCGGATTCCACACACTGGCGCATGCACTTCGACGGCTCGAAGATGCGAACCGGCCTGGGAGCCGGCATCGTCTTGTCGTCCCCAAAGGGGGACCAGCTCAAGTACGCGCTCCAGATCCTCTTCGCCGCCTCCAACAACGTGGCCGAGTACGAGGCACTCGTCCACGGCCTCCGGCTCACCAGGGAAATCGGGATCCGGCGCATCCTCTGCTTCGGCGACTCCGACCTCGTGGTGCAACAGATCTCTGGCGAATGGGACGCCAAGGACGCCAACATGGCCAGCTATCACTTCCTCGTCCAGCAGCTCACCGACTTCTTCGAGGGCTGTGAGTTCCATCACGTCCCCCGGGCGGAAAACGAGGCGGCCGATACATTGGCAATGATCGGCTCCACCCGGCAGGCCATCCCAGCCGGTGTTTCCCTCGAACGGCTGCTCAAGCCATCGATCAAGCCCTCCGCTGAATCAGAGTCTATCTTCTTGCCGGCTGACGCCGCCGGCTCTTCGCCGGGTCCGGCGGCTCCACCAACGTCACCAACCCCGGCTACCGTGTCGGTCCCGTCGGCTCCGACATCCGACACCCCCGCGGCGGTCGGCTCCAGCTCCACGGCCGTCGTGATGACGGTCAATGCACCCCCACCGTCTCAGTCTCGGGGACTGATGAGCCGGCCCCGGGGACTGGCGAGCCGGACCTGGGGGCTCAGACAACGGGCCCGGGGGCTGTGGCTGCCCTTGGCCACCCAATCGAGCTCGAGCCGGCTCCCGTCTCGGCCCCCTCGTGGGCCCATCCCATCCTGGCTTTCCTCTTGCGCGGCGAGCTCCCCCCTGACGAGGCCATAGCAAGGCAAATCCAGCGCCGGGCCTCGGCCTACAGCTTCATCAACCGTGAGTTGGTTCATCGCAGCACAACCGACGTGTTCCAACGCTGCGTCGAGCCAGAGAAGGGTCAAGAAATCCTCTGTGACATCCACCAGGGCGAGTGCGAGCATCACGCCGCCTCCAGAACCCTGGTGGCCAAGGCGTTCCGGCACGGTTTCTACTAGCCGACGGCCTTGGAAGAGGCGAAGCAGCTGGTCGACAAATGCGAGGGGTGCCAATGCTTCAGCATGCAGAGCCACCTGCCGGCAACAACCCTCCAGACCATCCCACTCTCGTGGCCCTTTGCCGTCTGGGGGCTGGACATGGTGGGGCCTTTCAAGACCGCGCGGGGCGGCATGACACATCTACTGGTGGCTGTCGACAAGTTCACCAAATGGATCGAATCCAGGCCCATCAAGAAGCTGGACGGCCCCACGGCCGTCCGGTTCATCAAGGACATCACGGTCCGCTATGGCGTTCCCCACAACATTATCATCGACAACGGCACAAATTTTGCCAAAGGCGCAATGACGCGTTTTTGCTCCCAGGAGGGCATCCGGCTCGACCTCGCATCAGTGGCCCACCCACAGTCAAACGGCCAGGCAGAGAGGGAAAACGGCCTGATCCTGGCCGGCCTCAAGCCTAGGCTCGTGGCACCACTCGTGCGGTCAGTCGGCTGCTGGATCGATGAGCTGCCGGCTGTCCTCTGGAGCCTCAGGACCACGCCCAACCGGTCAACCGGCTACACCCCTTTCTTTCTCGTATACGGGTCCGAGGCGGTCATCCCCACGGACATCGAGTTCGACTCGCCTCGAGTCACCCTGTATATGGAGAAGGATGCAAAGGAGGCGAGAGAAGACGGCGTTGACCTACTCGAAGAAGCACGCAAGCTGGCCCGGAGCCGGACGGCCATCTACCAGCAGAAGCTCCAACACTACCACAGCAAGCGGATGCGGCCCCTCTCCTTCCGCGAAGGAGACCTGGTGCTCAGGCGGATCCAGCGAACCGCCGGCCAGCACAAACTGTCCTCCCCATGGGAGGGCCCGTTCATCGTCAGCAAGGAGCTACACAACAATGCGTACTATCTAATAGACGCCCAGAAGTCGTAGAAGCGCAAAAGAGATGCCTCCGGCGAGGAGACGGAGCGCCCATGGAATGCGGCGCTCCTTCGTTCGTTCTACTGCTAGAAAGATCTTGTGTATGTATCTTCCCTCCCGTTGGAACTTGATGAATGCAATGGGTGTCCCAAGCCGGCGCTTGGGGCGTGCCCCTTTTCAATTCCATCAAGGCATGTCATTCCCTAAAAACAAAGCACCCGGGCCAGGCTACATGGGCCCGGCGGCTCGCCGGCTCTTCTCCGAGGCGTTCAAGTAGTGTGAACAAGCAATCCCTCCCCCCCACCCAGCTACAGACCGGCCCCCGGCTGTCCGACTGGCAGGACTCCGGGATAGGGAGGAACTTACCACATGAACGACCGTCCGCAGAGTGACAGCCGGCCGGATCCAACCGGACCGTTTCGTTCCTAGGAGCTAGCCTCTGGCGGCTCGCCCAGTTCCAGCCGGACGACTCTAAGGCCCGCGCAGTTTTCCCAAGGACGATGCCCCGTCCCTGTCCCAATATGGCTCCCGGTTGGCTGGCAGGCGGGGCAGAAGCCAGAAGGAACCCGCGCGTGGGACATGAGTCGAAAGGTAAAGAACAAGGGTTGAGCCGGCACGCAAACACTTCAAGTTTTCAAAACAAACTTATAGACGAAAGGGCACAGGCTGGAGATTCTTTACAATACACCCCCACTGGGTGGAAATGCGTCTTAATGAGTCTTACAGCAAAAGAGAAAAGATAAAATAAGCACAGGACCACTTAGGCCCTCGGCGCATCGCCAGCCGGCTCGACAGACTGCCCAGGGGCGGCCGCCGCCTTCGGATCCGCCTCCATGGCCTCCGTGGCCTCGGTGTCGCTGCCGGTGCTGGAGGCGGTGCTCTTGTCGGCAACCTCCTCATCCTCCGGCCCTTTGGAAATGCCAAAGGAGTCCTCGGCAACCGGCTCGTCATCCTCGCCAAGCACCGGTAGGAACTCGTCAGGGTCAACGTACGAGGCCAGCTCGTTGGCCCGACGTACGAGGGTGCTTTCGCGAGCGACCTGCTCCGCCTCGGGAACCTCGCGCATCGTGGCCAGCCGGTCCAAGTCCACGCCGCGGTACCACGACATGACGAACCGAAGGGCCATTTGTGCCCCGGAGCAGGCCGCCGAAGCCTTCCAGGCCTAAAGCCGCGCCAGCGCGTGCTCCAGCCACAACGCCACGCGGCCGTCCGAGATCTCGCGACCCGGACAAAGGGCCGAAATAACCCCCAAGCCGGTTGCGTGGAGCCGGTCCATACAGCGGTGCAGTAAAATTAGCCGGTTCTCGATAGCCAGCGCAAACTCCGGCAAGTCCCAGCTATCGTGCGCCCCAATCTCCTTCCCGCGCTGCCGCAAAGCACTCACGATGCTCCTCCACGACCTGCTCGGCACGACGTTGAGTATCCGGGAACCGATCTAAGGGAGAGGGAAGAATCAGAAAACAGGTCGAAACAGCCAGCAGAGGAAGAAGACTTCAAGACAAGAAACTCACGCTGAAAGGCTTCGTCCAGCTCAATTGCGAACTGGAGGCCCAAGCCCCGCTCCCTCTCCAGCGCCTCCTCCGCCTAGGCGAGGGCGGCTCCACGCTTCTCAAGCTCGCCCCCGAGGCGAGTCACCTAACCCTGCAGGACGGTGGCCCACCGGTCGACGTCGGCCGCCTGCTTGGCGGCCTCCTCCTGGGCCGCCACTTCCTTCTGCAGCTCCGCGGCAAGGCGCTCTTGTGCCGCCTGACCATTGACGACGAGGCTGCCCAGCCGGTCCCGCTCCGACGTGACCGCCTGGAGTTCCCGCTCCAGCCGGTCCCGTTTGGAGGCCACCTCGTCCCTCTTCTGCCGAATCGGGGTCAGGACGTCCAGTTCCTCTGCAAAAAGCCCAACACAAGTTACTTAAAGTGCGGAATACTCGAGCCGACTGCCGAGCAGCCGGCCCGACTCTCGGGGGCTACACCCAGTGGGTGCGCTCGCACGCCCCCACTGGAACAAGCGCACCTCGCGCCTTCCTCAACTCCTCCTGAACCTGGTAGTATCCGGCCTTTCCTCGGTTGTGGATGGCGACCGCCTCGTCAAAAAGCGCCTGCCGCTTGGCGTTTTCAGTCTACTCCGCGCCAGGAGATGAAAAAAGTTAGACACGAAAGAGAAAAAAAAAGAGTAGATCCGGCCCGGCTGCCATGCAGCCGAGCAGCCGACCCGAATCTCGGGGGCTGCACCCAGTGGGTGCGCTCGCGCGCCCCCACTGAAAATTCAACGCAGGCTATGGAATCTCACCTCCACCGCCTCCTTCATGTGCCGAAAGTTGCTTTCAGCGGCCTCAGCAAACCTGGCCAGCCCCTCACGGCAGTGCGCCATGATGCGGCCTGGCTCCCCAGGCACAAGGGCCTGGCTGCCGGCTGGCGGGGGGAGGCGGCTGGGCCGCGGGCCAACGCCCTCTAGTCCCGGAGTACGTCAAGCATGCTCCTCCTCGAGCGGCCTGCTCCGCCGCTCGACCCTGTGTCCGCAACGGCGCCGGCCTGCGGGTGGTTGGTTGTGACCATGAGGGCGCGGGAGCCAGCCCCGGACTCCCTTACGACCGGCGCAACCGGCTCCACCGCCTGCCGGTCCGCCTCAACAGCGGGGATGAACGGCTCACTCCCTCCACCGAGCGCCATCTCCGACGCCGTCTCCGGCATGACCGGGGCGACGGGTTCTTCTACCATGTACGGCTCGACGGAAGGCAGAGTCACGACTGGCTCCGCTGGCTGGACCACCTCCCTGACCGGCTTGGGGGCCGCGTCCGTCGGCTGGGCCACCTCCACCGAAGGCGGAGCCGTGGCCGTCTCCGGCACCGGCTCCCGCGGCTCGCTCGAGGGCGGCCTCGACATCCGCGTCGATTCCGCCGCCGAGTCCGTCGCACGCGCCGGGTCCAAGCGCAACCTCCGCCTCCCATCGCTCGAGGCTGCCGAACGCGAGGGCGCGCCCTTCGCGGCTCGCATTTCGGCGAGCCTCCTCTTCTCCTCCCATATCGTGGCCGCGTGCTCCTAGGCCTGCCGGCTGGTAGCGTCCACTGGATCGGCGGCCGACTTCGTATCGTGGAGCTCAATGGCCTCGCTGGGAAAGGAGGAAGAAGGGCCCTCAGGCGCTAGCCGTCTCAAAACACGAAACCACCTACGAGAATCAGGAAAGGCACTTACCCGGCAACAACGGGAAGGGGCCGCCTGGCCCGGGGCGGCGGCTTCACGGCAGCCGCGCGCGCCTTCTTACGAGCCGGCTGCCCCGCGGTCGGTCGCCGGCTGCCCCGCGGTCGGCCGCTGGCTTCGGCCGTCCGACCCCGGGCCGGCTGCTCCTCGCTCCTTCCATGTGGCTCACGCCGAGCTGTGGGAGGAGGCACGTTCAAGAGCCGGACGTCATCATCATCATCATCATCATCATCATCGGTCCAATCTCTGATCATGGGTTCGGAGTTGAAATCACTAGCCGCCCTGGACCCGCCGGCTCCCGGATCGCCCATCATCCCGTCCACCTCAACCTCCCCCGAGGACTCAACCTCTTCCTCGGCGCCCCCTCCCAGCTCAAAGTCCTCCGGGTCGGAGTCGGCAAGTTCCGCTTGGAACACCTGAGGGTGCGGACCATCCGCCATGTTCTGTCGTATAAAGCGCTGCGGTTAGCATGGCACGTGAGCATGGAGGCCGGCTGAAGGAACATAGAAAAAAGGGAAGACACCGCGACGAGACATACCAGGGGCGTCGGGTCGAACCGGTTGTACGGCAACTTGCCGAAGTGCCATGTGCGCGGCGCAAACTTGAAGTTGGTGACGGCGTTCACCCGCTCCGCCACCTGGGCCGCTGTTAGCTCGAAGGTGGACAGCCGGCAAGGGTCCCGCCGGCCTCCCATGTCACATATCCGGTGCGGCCTAAGCTGCAGGGGCAGCACCCGGCGGTCAATGAAGGCGGCCACCAGATCGGCCGCGACCAGCCCTTCCCCGCTCCTCATGGTGTGGAGCCAGCCCAGCATCCCGGCAAGCTCCTCGGCCGCCACATCAGCCATCCAGTTCGTCCCCGTGGACGGGACGTTGACGAAGGGCGGCAGCCGGATGTAGTCTTGTGCCGAGTCGATGTTCTTCATGTAGAAGAACATCCGGTTCCACTTCTTGACGGACTCGATGAGGGTAATGCAGGTGAAAAGCGTGCCGCGAACGCACACCACCATGCCCCCGCAGGCATACACCTCGTTGCCATTCTTCATGCTCTTGAGATAAAAGAGCTTCCTCCATAACTCCACGAAGGGGAGAAGGCCGAGGTAGCCCTCGCAGAGAGTCATGAAGCTCGACAGTTGCAGAATGGAGTTTGGCCCTAGGTGATGCGGCTGAAGATCGAAGGAATCAAGGAAGAATCTGAAGAACTGGCTCACCGGCAGACCAAAGCCGCGTGAGATATGCGAGGAAAATACCACGAACTTCCCCACCTCGGGCTCCGGCACCACCTCACCGCCCGAAGGACGGGCGGTGATGCGGTCCTCCGGCGGCAGCATGCGGGCGCGGCGGAGGTACGCGATGTCCTCCTCGGTGACGGCGGAGCTGCCCCAGCTACCGGAGGGACCGTCGGCCATCTCTGAGGAGGACCGGGGCGGAGGAACGAGCGAGTGGCGCGGCGGCGCAGACTCGAAGCGACGGATTGCGAGAGGAGGAAGACGGCGGGGAGAGGGGCGCGCTAACTGCCTCCGCCTCTCCTCCTCCCCTTATAAATAAGGGAGCAAAGCCCGGGGGACGTGGGGATTAGCTGCGCCCACCCACCCGGGAAACCCGCGGGGCGTGGGTACCTCGGGCCGTGGCCGCCGGGGTCTGGGCGCAGAAAATCCCTGCCTGCGGCCCGAGGCCTATTGGGCTAGGCCCGTGGCCTACTAGGCTAGGCTCAAGGCAACGTCCCGTCACGCCCCCGGGGGTGGGCCCCTCGGCGTCGCAGCGCCCCGTGTGGCGCGTCGCAGCCCAGCGTGGGTTCCGAGGCGGCGCATCAGAACCCAAGGCGATGGGCGCTGCCGCCGGCGCGGCTGGCCGATCGGCCCCACATACCAGGATGGTGCCGCCGGATGAAGCCGCCGGCTCCCCCTCGTCGGAAGGACGCGGGCCCCCGCCGGCTTCGGGGACTACTGACGGGGTTATTACCCTTGGGTATGCCAAGACAAGGGAGTTCGAGCTTTTTTGAAAACTATACGGCCGGCTGGCGAACGGCCAGCAGGCCCACTGCCGGCTGGCACGCGGCTGGCTGGTCAGGAGCCGGCCGCCCGGCCTCTGGCCAGCCTGCAGTCGGCCGCTCCGCGGCTAGCCCTCCCGCTGACCTCTGGACGGGCAAGCACTTGTCCCCTCCTACCGCGACCAAGTACAACGACAAGAGGCGACCTCCACGATGGACTCCGGCGTGGCTACAGCGACCGCTGACGCACAGGCACGCATGGCTACAGTCTGGGTGGCCGTACCTCTGACCACGACCGATCGAGACCCGGCGGGGCAACAGTGCAGCCACGCCGCCATCCACTCCATTACCTGCCCCGGCGTGGCTACATCGCGGTCGGCCGTACCGCTGACCGCGACCGGCAGGCGCAAGACGACGACGCGTAGTGTGGCCCGTGCCGTGGCAGGTAGGCGCGGGCCAATAGCAGCGGCCGGCTGGTGGGCCCCAGTCAGGGATGGGACCGCGCAGCCGGCGGGCCCTACGTGCGACGAGACGGCTTAGCTGGTGGGACCACTGGCCGGCTAGAGAGGCTGCCAGCCGGGCCCCCCTTTTAGTACCTCATGTATATTGTAAGCCGGGGGGTTGGCCTATAAAACCCCCCGAAGCCCCCATGCACGGGGCAAGCATTCTCCCCATCTCTCACACTCACTCCCACATAGCGAGGCAGGAAGAGCCGGCTGCTCCTTCTTCCTCCTATAGCGAACAGCTCAAGGAGTACCATTGTAATCCCCATCACCCATCAACTAGACAAGAAGGACTAGGGGTGTTACCTCCCAAGGAGGGCCCCGAACCTGGGTACATCGCGTGTCTCTCACCGCTTGTCCCCGATCACGTTACCGGAGCCCGCTGGCGTCCTTCGGCCCCAACCACTCTCGATAAGCCACCCCATGGCATCTGTTGTGAGAAAACGACGACAATCGCAGTGGTTTTCCCTTTACCCTTTTAGCCGAACGAGCAAAACGTAAGAGGGTAAGCACAGGAGCCGGGCAACCCAACCTTTGACCTAAGACATAATTCGGAACCGATTCATATAATGCAAAATCCGAGACGCCGGACATATAGAGGATAATGCCGGGACGATGGTTGGGGCGAGCTTTGTAGTCAAGCCCCAGGTCTATTAGCCGATTGCATCTAACATGTACCGAACAGTTTTGTTTCCGGAGGCGGGTAGTGGGAAAACACTTTATAAAATGCCATAAACAGACCGTAAAAGATGATCTTTATATATGATGAATTTTTACAATTCATACTACAGACACAACCGTTACATGTATTTTTTTTAGAAACAAATTTCTACAAAGGGAAGGTTCACTCGGGGTCCTTGATAGGTGGCTTGATGTCCTTGGCGTGTCCCGATGCGCCTCCGCTCCTTTGCTGTTGAGGGGTTGTGTGCTCCTTTAAAGGTGGTTTCTATCGGCGAACGGACCTTTGAGAGAGGTACATGTAGAATCGCCGTGACATGCGTGAGCTTGACGGTTGCTAGGTCCTGGATGGCGCCTGCTATCTTGAGAGTAGTTCGGTCGAGCCGACCACTCGGTTTTGATAGTGTGTCCCCCCAGCCGCCCATGGTATTTTAAGCACAAAATTGTGCCTTCTAGGTACGTACCTGACGGGTAGCGGGGCCATGCTATGGGGGGCGTATCCCTATTTGTGGTGAGTAAGGGATTGCTCCGGGAGATCGGGTCGAGCTCGAGCCCGCTTGTTCGCCTTTCGTAGCTTGTTGTCTGGTTGGGGCCTTGGCGCCTCGATGCCGGACTGGAATTCGGCTGCTAAAGCCGCTGTGTGTTCCTCAGTCCGGAGGGAGCGTTTCATATTGCCGTTGACTGTGATGACCCCCTTGGGTCCAGGCATCTTGAGCTTCAGGTATGCGTTGTGGAGAATGGCGTTAAAGCAAGCAAACGCTGTACGGCCAAGCAGTGCATGATAGCTGCTGTGGAAAGGGACGATATCAAAGATCAAGTCTTCGCTACGAAAGTTGTCGGGCGAGCCGAACACTACTTCCAGCATCACATACCCGATTAGCGTGCTTCGACGCCAGGGATGACTCCCTTGAAGGTAGTGTTGCTGGGTTTAATTCTTGAAGGGTTAATTCCCAACTTTTTCACCGTGTCTGAGTAAATCAGGTTAAGGCTACTCCGTTCATAAGGACTCTAGTGAGGTGGTACCCATCGATGATGGGATCTAGTACAAGGGCGGCCGAGCCTCCTTGACAGATACTGGTCGGGTGATCCCTACGATCGAAGGTGATCAGGCAAGCCGACCATGGGTTAAACTTCGGGGCTATGGGCTCTACAGCGTAGACCTCCCAAAGGGAGCGTTTCCTCTCCTTTTTTGGTATATGTGTGACATATGTCATGTTCACAGTTTTTACCTCAGGAGGGAATTGCTTCTGCCCGCCATTGCTCGGGCCGCGAGGCTCTTCATCATCCTCACTGTGCGGGCCCTTGCTCTGCTCCTCGGCCGCGAGCTTGCCAGCTTGTTTGAATACCCAACAGTTTCTGTTTGTGTGGGTGGCCGGCTTGTCTTGTATGCCGTGGATCTGGCAGGGCCTATCCATGATTTTGTCCAAAGCGGTAGGTCCATCCCTGTTCCCTTTAGAGGGCTTCTTCCATTGTCTGGATTTGGAATTGCGGAAACCGGCGTTTACGGCCGTGTATTCTGAGTCGCCGTTGCTATGGCGGCGTTTGTTTTTATTGCGCATTGGCTTCCCGTTACCATCCCGAACTTCAGAGGTGCCGGGGTCTTCGGGATTGCGGCTTCGACGAGCCAGCCAATTGTCCTCGCCCACGCAAAAGCGGGTCATAAGTGAGGTGAGGGCGGACATTGTTCTCGGCTTATCCTGGCCGAGCTGGCGAGCCAACCATTCGTCCCGGATGTTGTGTCGGAACGAGGCTATTGCCTCGGCGTTCGAACAATCGACGATCTGGTTCTTCTTAGTCAGGAACCGATTCTAGAATTGCCTGGCTGATTCGTCGGCTTTCTGGACGACGTTGCTTAAGTCGGAAGAGTCTGGGGGACGGACATAAGTACCTTGGAAGTTAGATCAGAAGGCCTCCTCGAGCTCCTCCCAACTCCTGATGGAGTTTTCGGGGAGACTGTTTAACCAGTGCCGAGCTGGTCCTTTCAGTTTGAGTTGTAGGTATTTGATAGCATGGAGATCGTCGCCTCTGGCCATATGAATGTGAAGGAGGAAGTCCTCGATCCACATGGTTGTGTCCGTCATTCCGTCATATGGTTCTATGTTTACAGGCTTAACCCCTTCGGGGAACTGGTGCTGCATGACCTCGTTTGTGAAACACAGTGGGTGTGCGGCACCTCTGATCCGGGCTATGTCACCCCGGAAGTTGACTGTTGTCTGGGCCCGGTATTGTTCCTGGTTTCTGTGGTTGCGGTCGAGCCACGATTGGTAGCCATCCCGTCTAGCGGGAGAGTATCCCCTAGATTCGTAAATGGATCAAGTGTGACCTACTCTATAGTCCAGATCCTGCCGTAGATCGTATCGATCCTCAGGCTGTGTTGGCCCCTTTCCTCTCCTGCGAGGTGACATGGGCCAGTATTCAGCGTCTCCATCCGCCCTGTCCCGTCCTCGAGGGGGGCGGTCCGGCTGGTCGTACTGGGCACGCCTGGGAGATTCGGGCTCGAAGGCCTCGTCGTTGAATTGCGGCAGCAGGCACCGGTGCTGGTAACTATTGTTTTGATCTGGCCGCTCAATGCCGAACCGTTCTTCGGCTGCCAGGACTTTCGTCCATCTGTTGTTGATGGTGTCTTGTTCGGCTTTGAGCTGCTGCTGCTTTGCCTTTAGGCTCCGAGTGGTGGCTATGAGCTGCCGCCTGAATCGTTCTTTGTCCTCAGGGCTTTTGGGGACGGTGAAGTCTTCGGCTTCGAGGCTTTCCTCCTCCTTAGCGGGGGGGGGGGGGGAGGTAGTTGTCATCCTCGGAATCATTGAGGTCCTCGGCGTCCTGTTGATTCTCGAGTCTCTTCGGGTCCTCTAGCGGCTTCTCGGGGGCTTCAAGGTCGCCGAGGTCCTCCGGGGTGTAAATTTGGTGGAAATATGCCCTAGAGGAAAAATTGGTTATTATCATATTTCCTTGTTCATGATAGTCGTTTATTATCCATGCTATAATTGTATTGACCAGAAACTCAGATACATGTGTGGATACATAGACAACACTGTGTCCCTAGTGAGGCTCTACTAGACTAGCTCGTTGATCAAAAGACGGTCAAGGTTTCCTGACCATAGACATGAGTTGTCATTTGATAACGGGATCACATCATTAGGAGAATGATGTGATGGACAAGACCAAAACTATGAACGTACCATATGATCATGTCAAGTTTATTGCTATTGTTTTCTGCATGTCAAGTATATGTTCCTATGATCATGAGATCATGTAACTCACTGACACCGGAGGAGTACCTTGTTTGCATCAAACGTCGCAACGTAACTAGGTGACTATAAAGATGCTCTATAGGTATCTCCGAGGGTGTCTGTTGAATTGGCATGGATCAAGACTGGGATTTGTTACTCCGTGTGACGAAGAGGTATCTCAGGGCCCACTCGGTAATACAACATCATAATGAGCTTGCAAGCAAAATGACTAAAGAGTTAGCCACGAGATCTTGTATTACAAAACGAGTAAAGAGACTTGCCGGTAACGAGATTGAACTAGGTATGGAGATACCGACGATCGAATCTCGGGCAAGTAACATACTGATGGACAAAGGGAACAACATACAGGATTAATTGAATCCTTGATATAGAGGTTCAACCGATAAAGATCTTCGTAGAATATGTAGGAGCCAATATGGGCATCCAGGTCCCGCTATTGGTTATTGACCGTAGAGGTGTCTCGGTCATGTCTACATAGTTCTCGAACCCACAGGGTCTACACACTTAACGTTTGGTGACGATATAAGTATATTTGAGTCGTTATGTTGGTGACCGAAGGTTGTTCGGAGTACCGGATAAGATCCTGGAAATGACGAGGAGCTCCAGAATAGTCCGGAGGTAAAGATTGATATATGGGATAATAGTGTTTGGTCTCCGGGAGGATTCCGGAATTCACCGGAAGGGGTTTCAGATGTTTCCAGAAATGTTCGGGTACGAGAACACTTTATTTGGGCCAAGGGGTAAAGCCCACGAGGCTTTAGGAAGGTGCAAACGGAGTTTTGTGAAGGCCAGGGGCCAGATGCCAGGGACCATGGCGTCTGGGGCCAGACGCCAAGGACCCTGGCGTCTGCTCCTGGAGTCCGAGGAGGACTCTTGCCTTGCGTGCCAAACCGACTTTGAGGAGGCTCTTTCTCCAAGAAATGACCCCAGGGCTCAACATATAAATAGAGGGGCAGGACTAGCACCCGGAACACATCAAGATTTCCCCAAGCCATGTGCCGGCAACCCTGCCCTCTAGTTTATCCTCCATCATAGTTTCCGTTGTGTTTGGCGAAGCCCTGCGGAGATTGTTCTTCACCACCACCGTCACCACGCCGTCGTGCTGCCGTTGTACTCAAGCTACTACTTCACCATCGCTCGCTGGATCAAGGAGATGAAGGCTTCATCAAGCTGTACGTGTGTTGAACGCGGAGGTGCCGTCCGTTCGACACTAGATCGTGATTGGATCGTGGGACGGCTTGCGATTTGGATCGCGAAGAGGTTCGACTAGATCAACCTCGTTTCTTAACGCTTCCGCTTAGCGATCTATAGGGGTATGTGGATCCTATCTCTCCTCTCGTAGATGTTCATCTCCTAGATTGATCTTGGTGAAGCATAGGATTTTTTTTTCCCATGCAACGTTCCCCAGCAGTGGCATCATGAGCTAGGTCTATGCGTAGATGACATCACGAGTAGAACACAAAGGAGTTTGTGGGCATTGATATTCAGATTGCTTCCCTCCTTAGTCCTTTCTTGATTCAGCGGTATTGTGGGATGAAGCGTGTCGGCGTTCTGGGAATGGGGGTACCCAGACCTGCGTGCCTGCGGCCCTGGGCATGGCCCACTTCATCAACCAAACACAGCCGGGCGCGGCCCCACTAAGACAAGGCCCTCGCGAGGAGGAGCAGCGTCAAGACCGGCAAGGAATAGGCCTCTTCAGGCCCCCTCCGGAGCGGCGGAGATCTCTATGCAGAGCCCGGCCTCAGGAGTTAAAGATGACACAAGGAAGGACAGGCGGGCGCCAGCGCGCCAGGCGGCGCAGTTTCCCCTTTGGTGTAAAGGGAGCAAGGACGTACGCGGGTTCCCAAAGCATCCCCCAAAGGTTTCCATTCCGGTGTAACAAGACCATGACCACGAGCCCCGCAGGACGGATGTCATCGCCGAGCCCACCTCTGCATCATCGACAACTACTTTGCAGGCAAAGACCGCCTTTGAGCAGGGCGGGCATGTACTCCTGTCCCCCTTCAAAATTGGCCATTGTGGGATCCCTTCCTGCCATTGCGATAAGGGAAGAGGACCCAGGCCACCCCTATATAGAGAGGCTAGGCTCCACCGTAGATGGGATCCGAAACCAGTGGATTCATTCATCCATCACCAAGCCGACAGAGGGCCAAGAACACCTCAGGAGTGCCCTCACGAGGCTCCAAACCATTGTACTGGTTCATCCACCAAACCTCCACGAGATGCAATCCACCAAAGCAGGAGTAGGGTATTACGCTTCGCAGCGGCCCGAACCTGGGTAAACCACCATGTTCATCTTCTTCCTTGTCATCGTGCGAGTTCATCTTCTTGTCCATCGAGTTGCGAGCTAGGTAGGGCGAAGCCGCAGGGGATCTTCGCACACTCCCCTGTGTTCGAATCTTAAGGGTTTTGCGGAGCCCGAAATCCGACATTTGGCACGCCAGGTAGGGGGCGTGTCGGAGTCTTCCTCAAGCCAAGATCTTCTCCCACCTCGCCGTTCCGATGTCTGACGCTCGCCGAGCCCGCGCTGAGCGCCGAGCCACCCGCGTCACCCAGATGGCACCAGTGGGCCGCGCCGGCGCACGCATGTCACCCTCGCCTATGGCAAACGCCGTCACAGGTCCTGACGCCCAAGAGCAGCAAGACTCATCCCAGCCGGTCACCGCGCGGCGCGATGGCCACAATGCTACTCCATCGATCGTCCCAGCTTCCGGGTCGTCTTCCCACGTTCGGCCCGGGCCGGTGCGTGGCCAGGGCGCACTCGCCATGGCTAACGAGCTGCTCCGCTACCGCCCTGCCCCCGACCGCTACGACGACTGGCTTCGGCGCATCGCGGAGCTCGTCAGTGCTGCCAGCGACGCTTCAGCACTCTCCTACTCGCTTCGACCCCAACCATCCTTGGCAGACGACGTGGCCCAAGATGCGCCGCCGCCTCCTCCGCAACGCGACGTCGACCCCGAGCCCAGGCGAGAAGCGTGCCCCCGCGACTGGCCTCGCGAACCGCGGGCGAAGGCAGGAGATGAAGTAAGCTGCCAGGTGGTTCCTCGACCGCGCGTCGACGCGCGTGCGCTCCTCGCACTGCCAACCCAGCGTCGCGACCGGGCTCCACTCTAGGTGGCCCCACAGGAGCGCCAAGACCGGGTCCCTCCCGCGCACGTAGCACCCGTCGAACCGGTGGGGTGCCTCGCCATCGCCCCGGAGCTCCATCCAACCACATGGCCATGCAAGTTCAAGCCTGACCTGCCGCCGCGCTACGATGGCACCCCAGATCCCGCCGAGTTCCTACAACTCTACTCCCTAAGCATCCGGGCGGCCGGAGGAGACGACAAGGTCATGGCGTGCTGGTTCCCCATGGCACTCAAGGGAGGAGCGCTCTCCTGGCTCCTCAACCTCCCGGAGGCGTCCATCACCTCCTGGGATGACCTGCGCAAGCACTTCATCGCCAACTTCCAAGGAACCCGTGTCCGCGCGCTCACTGTGAATGACCTGCGGCGCATTAAGCAGTAGGATGGAGAGACCCTGCACAAGTTCATACATCGCTTCATGACTACGCGCCTCAAGATCCCGAAGGCGTCGGACGAGGCAATCATATCCGCGTTCACCGACGGCGCCACAGACCTCAAGATGAAGGAGGAGCTCGCCATGAACGATGAACTGTGCTCAGCCTTGGAGATTTTCAATCTGGCGAACAGGTGCGCCAAGGCTGAAGAGGGCCGCCTGTCGCTCCGCGGGCCTCCGTTGGCAGAGCCAGAGGAAAAGACGACCAAGGCCAAGGAGGCGGAGCGCAAGGTCCCAGCGGTGCTTGCGGCCGAGCCTGAGGCGAAGCGCAGCCGGGGTGAGGAGCAACCCCCAGGGGGAAGACCGATCTGCGTCTTTCATGGCACCAACAACCACGACACCGCCGACTGCCAAGAACTCAGGCTGGTCCGCGCCGAGCACTTCGGCAGGCGCCCTGGACGTGCTGACCGAGACTTCGGACGCGGCGGAGGCCGCGTTGGAGGCTGCTGGGACAACCGGGAACCGCATCAAGGGTGGCGCGATCAGCCTCAGGAGGACCGCTGGCGCGATCAGGCTCGGGACGACCGCTGGCGCGATCAGCCTCGTGAGGATCGCTGGCGCGACGACCCTCCGGAGGGGTCATGCCGCGGCCAGCCTCGCAAGGCACTCCCTCGTGAGGCCGGCCTACCTCCACTACCTCCGCCACCGAGAAGGAAGGAAGAGGACAGGCATGACGATGGGGCTGGGGGCTTCCAGGAGGTCAGGGCGGTAGCCTGTGTCCTGGGCGGCGCCCAGGCCCCAGCATCGAACCGTGCCTTCAAGCAGTTCACGCGGGAGGTGAACGCGGCTCTCCCAAAGCCCGAAGTAATGCGTCCCCTCAAGTGGTCCTAGACTGCTCGAGGGATCAGCTCAGGTGCTCGGCCATGGCCGGCAAGCTCCCCATGTTGTGCACTCCAACCATCAGCAACGTCCTCGTCACCAAGAACCTCATCGATAGTGGAGCGGGGCTCAATGTCCTCTCCATTGAGACCTTCGAGACGCTCCAGGTACCATACGAACAGCTCATGCCGACCCAGCCCTTCTCGGGAGTCACAGACGGGTCCACCGTACCCATCGGGAAAGTGCGCCTGCCTGTCACCTTCGGTGGACGCGAGAACTACCACACCGAGATCATCGTCTTCGACGTCGCGCACATCCACCTCCCGTACAATGCGATCCTGGGGTACCCGGCCCTCGCCAAGTTCATGGCGGTGACTCACCACGGCTACAATGTCCTCAAGATGCCAGGGAGTGGCGGCGTCATCACCGTCGCTTGCGATGAGAAGGATGCTGTCTGCTCCCTCGAGCGTGCTTACCGCGCCGCGGCGGCCGAGCGCTCGGACGACGAGGAGGACGCCCTGCCTCGTGAGGACTCGCGCAAGAAGAAGAAGCAGCTCCTTCTCACGGGGCGTCCTGGAACCTCGAGCTCTGCGCCCAGGGATGGGGCCCCACCTCCTATCGCATAGCAAAGCGCGCTCGGTGCCCCTCTTGGGTCGCGCCCGGGGGCTTCCGTCCGGGGAGCTTCCGGCTTGGCCAGTGAGACAAGAGAGGCGCTCGGGCACAACCTGAAGGCGCACCCTGACGCGCGTCAGCTCGAGCTGGGAAAACGGTGCATGACGCCGAGCTCGCAAGAGTCCGTCATCAGAGCGATTGAGGAGCTTCGAGAAGAGCAGGCCATGCAAGGCGGGGACTGCCCAGCACCACCAGTCGCAGCCGCCGTCGTCGGCACAGTCGACCAGCCGCGCATCTGCGTCAACGCGCTCGCGATCAACAGGGCCGCGTCCCAGGGCCCCTTCTGGCCAGCGCGTGTCGATCATGGATGGGCCTACCCGAACGCCTACGTCCGCATGCCCTTCGGACTGGCGAACACAGGCGTCACGTTTTAGCGCCTTTACCGAGCCATGCTCATACCTTGCCTGGCGGGGCGCGGCGAGGAGTTGGAGGAGATGCTCGGACCGAGCGAAGGTCCCGAGCCCCGGGAGACGACGGACCCATGAGGGTCGCGCTCGTGGAGGTGTAAGATCAGGCTATGATGGCAGCTCCGGCTCTTCAGCGGCATGGCCACTAGGTGACTTTTTGTTACCTGTTGCCAGGTAATTTTTTGGTTCACTCCGTTTGAGGACGCCCACCAGGCCGCATTATCCTCAGGCGATCAGGGCACAGCCCTGCAGTCGCCTCGTTTATGCATATTTCAATAGTTTCTTATGCATCTGATATGTTTCCTAACGTTTTACCTTGCCTGCATGGCTCCCTGCCGGCGTGAATGCCGCCGCACCACCCTTTCTGAGTTGGTGTTTCGCAAGGGGCCATGCGCCACGGCCCTCCCCGGGGCACCTCGGAATTAGGATGCAAGGCCCTGTCACCTCAGGGACTTGCATCTTTGGGCAGTCGACCCCCGCTCGGGGGCTCCGGCCGCAGCGCGGCACCTCAGCATTGAGTCTCGGGAGGCCCCACGGCCTCCTGAGGCAGCAGCCGGCAGGATGAAATGGGGGTCGCTCGAGCGTCAAAGGGGGCTCCTGAGCATCGCGCCTCAGGAACCTTACCGGTCATATAGCCACTCGCCCCTTGATGTCGTCCTTGGTGATCCGGTCGGCATCAAGGGTGTTGGGGCCTCGCCCCATAGTTGCGTCCTTGGTGATCCGGTCGTACACTACGGTGGTAGGGAAATGTGCGGGACTGGGACCTGCCGACGTAGAGCCGCTTGAGCGTCAAAGGGGGCTCCTGAGCAATGCGCCTCAGGGGCCTTACCGGTCACAAAGCCACTCGCCCCTTGATGTCGTCCTTGGTGATCCGGTCGACGTCAAGGGTGTCAGGGCCTGACCTCGTAGTTGCGTCCTTGGTGATCCGGTCGTGCACTATGGTGGTCAGGAAATGTGCGGGACTGGGGCCTGCAGATGTAGAGTGCCACAAGGACTCCCAAGCTGCCTCACTCGTGAAGAAGAAGAAGCCTGCAGGGCCTCGGACGGCCCCGCCTACGAGAAGACTCAGGCGCAAACCGCCTTTGAGGTAGGGACCTTGCGAGGCCAAAGTGCCCTCGCGAGCTCCCAGATACACCTCCCAGTTCTGCCGTGCCAGCCATGCGTACGAACTCTATGGGCTGTACACGCCCGGAGCCCCCCGAGGACGTGGAGGGGTTTCTTCCCACGCAATGTGGAAGCCACAGCTCCGCACTGGTGGAGAAGACAACACGGTCCACCAATGACTATGCCCACGCAATGTGGAAGCCACAGCTCCGTGCTGGCGGTCAACACGGTCCACCAATGACTATGCCCATGCAATGTGGAAGCCCCACGCCCCGTGTGGGGGGGATAAACAACTGAGGGCGCCCCAGCGGCTGCATCCAACCTCAGGAAGGTCCCTAGTGCCCCCCTTCTCGCTGCGTTCCCCAGGGATGCACGCGTGAGGGGGCTGCACGGGGGCTACTACCCGGCCAAGCCTGGTACACGCCACCTTCCCAGGTCTGCCAAACCTGGTCTTCACGCGCCCATCTCTGGAAAAGCTGGCGAGGAAAGGTATGGGAGCCGCTCGTACGTCAAGGGGGACTCCTGAGCATCGCGACTCAGGAGCCTCACTGGTTCCGTAGCCCCTCACCCCTTGGACCGTCCTTGGTGATCCGGTCGGCCCAACGGCAGTTGAGGTTTGCGCGGGCCGGGCCCTGCCGACGCAGAGCTCGAAGCGCTCAAAAAACCGCCCAAAAACCCTTAAGGAGGACGTTGGAGCTCGTACGTCAAGGGGGACTCCTGAGCATCGCGACTCAGAAGCCTCACTGGTCCCATAGCCCCTCACCCCTTGGACCGTCCTTGGTGATCCGGTCGGCCCAACGGCGGCTGAGGTATGCGCGGGGCCGGGCCCTGCCGACGCAGAGCCCCAAAGGTGTTCGAAATTTTCAAGTTAACTCAATCTTCACCTTGTTCCCTTTATGAGGGCTGCTCGTACGTCAAGGGGGACTCCTAAGCATCGCGACTCAGGAGCCTCACTGGCCCCATAGCCCCTCACCCCTTGGACCGTCCTTGGTGATCCGGTCGGCCCAATGGCGGCAGAGGTATGCGCGGGGCCGGGCCCTGCCAACGCAGAGCATCACAGCAAGCAAGAAGGAAACAAGGCGAAGAGAGCAATCACGCAGTTCAGCAGTTATTACAAGCATTAAAAGTTTTCACGGACACAAACGAGTTTAACGCCTCCACGAGGCACGATGGACATTGCAGGTAAAAAAACAAGGGAGAGGGATCAGAGGGAGCCACCGCCACCGCTCGTCCCGTCCTCGGGGAGCTCGTCATCGACTTCGCTGGCGTCGTCTTCTTCACCGCCAACCCCTGCAGCATCAGGAGGCGGGGAAACCGTAACGCGGGTGAACCTCTTCACCAGCGTCTCCACGGTGCCCTTCACCGCCGCCGCAACACTGGCACGGGCCTTGGGGTCGACCGGGCGGGTCACGGAGTCGAAGTCGAACCCCGGCTCACGAAGATGAAGATGGCTGAAGACGCGCGTCGCGGCCTCGGAAAAGAGGTCGCGGCACTCGCTCTCCAAGACCCCCTCCACCTTGACAACGGCGCCCTGCAGCGCTTCGACGAGCTTCGAAGCAAGCACCGCAAAGCCGCTCTCTGGAGTTGCCAGGGACTCCGCAAACCCATCCTGGCAGAGGGAGTGGAGCGCTTGGCGAAGTTTAAGCTCGACGATGGGAAAGGCGCTCAGCTCCGCAACCTTTTTTCTCCTCAGCCGCGGCAAGAGTTTCCTCCCTGGTGTCGAGCAGGGCCTTCTTCGAAGCGACTTCCTTCTCCTGCGCGTCCAGGCGCACCCGTTCCGCGGCCTGGCGGGTCACCACCTGGGATAGCTTGGAGTCCCGAGCGGCAAGCTTGGCCTCGCGGGCCTTGAGATCTTCCTCCCGCTGACGCAGCTGCTCCGCAAGCTCAAACTTCTCCTCATGGAAGGCCTTCAGACGGGCCTCCACCTCTTCGCAACGCCTGGCAGCAGACGCTGCTTCAACTAGTGCCTCCTCGCGGGCCACCCTGGCAGACGCGGCTTCCTTCTCGCTCTTCGCCACGGCAGCCTCGGCCTGACCCCAAATCGCCACGGCAGAGGCGTCGGCCTGGAGCCACCCTGAGAGGAGCTCTAGGCGCCCACTCGCGAGGCGATCGTCGGCACCCCCGAGGGCGCCACGAACTTGACCCAGAACAGCGAAGGCCCCGTCCAGGACGTCAAGGCCGCGCGACGAAGGCATCAAGACCTCCTCCGGAGGAGTCCCCTGTGCGATCGCGGGGGACATCCCCGGGGAGACAGCAGCACGGGGAGCAGGAGGCCCCGGAGGCCGCGCGGCGACCACGGACACGGACGGATCGACGGGCAGCTGGCCCTCAGGGGCTGGCCTTCCGGACAGCGGCACCGCCGCATCCTCGGGAGCAGGGGAGACCATGACAACAGGCATCGGGGGCTCAGGGGGCTCCGCGGAGATGACCAGGGGGGTTGCCTCGCGAGCCCCCCCTCGGCAGCAGGCGACAGCAGGACGGCAGGAGCGGGCGGCGCGTTGGTAGGCGCCTTCGTCTTGACGCCCGCCTTCTTCTTCCTCATCTTCAGCACGGCGGTGGTCCTGGTCACCGAGCAAAGGAAGGTCATCAATACACAAGCCAACGGCGGGCAAGCAAAGCTGAGCCGGGTCACTTACTCCTCAACATCGACCCACTTCCTCTTCCTCTCCGCTCCGGCATCGACGGGGGCGCCCAAGCCTTCCTCGGTGGGAGCACCACCACGCGGGGGAGCAGAGGCGCTGTCCGCAAGGGCGGCTGCTGAAGGGATCGCCATGGCCCCGGCCTCGCCCACCTTGCCTGCGAGCTGCAATTCGGGCGGAGGTGAGGCCGGCGCTTCAACCGCCTTGCCGGCAGAGGCAGGGCGCACCGGAGGAGACCCCGCTCCGAGCTTCCTAGGAGTCGACACACAGGCGGATCATGTGGCACGAGGGGCCGGCCCTAGCCCCCTAGGGGCCTTGGCGGTGTGTGAGGAGCCCGCAGCAGAAACTTCACCAACATCATCGTCGTCCTCGAGCTCGCGCAGGAGCGTGTTCTGCGACGGGGGGGACGCCCCTGCCGGGTCGTCGTCGGCAGTCTTCTCCGAATCCTCCCCGCCCGTGGTGTCATCGGAGGACACCATCACCGGGGAGCCAAGGCCCTCAGCTGGGATGAGCCCTAGTTCGTTGAAGACGGGCATCGCGGCAACCAGATCGGCCACGTCGTCGCGGCAATGTAGCGGGGCGTGGGCATCAGGGAGATCACCGGGGTCGCCGTTGAACAGGGTCGTCACAGCCCTGCTCAGTTCCTCGGGGGTTATGCGTGCGGACCGGAGCCGGAGGTTGTCGCCACTGCCCTGATAGTCCCACAAGGGCCTAGAATGGGACTGGAGAGGCGCCAGGCGCTGCGCCAAGAACTCCTTCACTATCATCCCTCCCAGTCAGCTTCCTGGCACTGATATCGTGGGAGAAACGATCCAGGACGGGCCTGGCCCGAGAATCGGAGAGCTTCGCGGAGCTCCACGCTGACGTCTTTTCCGACAGCCCCTTCGGCAGATCCAACCAGGGGTTGGGGTCTTTGAGGTCCATGAGGACCCAACGGTGCCTGAAGTTCTCCACCTTCTTCCCAGCCTTCAAGAGCATGTTGCCGCTCTGGACCGCGATGAAGGAAACACAGGCCGACCGTTGAGCGCCGTCGTGCAAGCGCAAGCTGAAGAAATGGCGGAAGAGGGCCACCGAAGGCCTCACGCCCACGAAAGCCTCGCAGTAGAAGGCAAAGACGGACAAGAGCAGGATGGAGTTGGGTTCGAGATGAAGGGCTTGGATCCCGTAGTGGTTGAGGATGGCGGTGAAGAACGCGGAGAAGGGCGGAACGAGCCCGACGAAGACGCTGTCGAGAAAGAAGGGGTAGAACGCCTTGGACGAGGGCCGCTTCTCCGAGGAGCCGCCCCATATCAAGGTCCGCCCCCACTCGTTGGTCTCATCCGCCGTCGACGGGAGCACCGAGACGAGGTCCTCGTCCTTGGCGATGGTGGACCCTGAGAGTGCCGGTGAGATAGCAGCGGAGGCCGAGCTCTGGGCCTCTGGCTTATGCTTGCCGGCGGGAGCCATCGGGAAGCTCGCGGGGCCAAAGCGGCGAGGGGGAGGACGGAGCGGCGCCGGATCTGGAGAGGCCTCTGCTAGAGCCGGAGACCTGGGAAGCAAGAGCAGGTGCGCAAGAGGGTAAAGCAATAATGAGCCGGCGCTAGAAGTCAGGCTCTTGTCAATTCAGGCGGTGGCCGAAGGGACGAAGGACGCCCGGCATCAACCGCACGACACGCGCCAGTCCTGGCCCGCAGGCGTTTGGGGCCCGGGGCGCTTCGGGCCGCCCTCAAGGCTTCGCCCGGAAGCCAGCTTGAGCGCGCCTTGGGCCCGGGGGCTACTGTCGGCGTTCTGGGAATGGGGATACCCAGACCTGCCTGCCTGCGGCCCAGGGCATGGCCCACTTCGTCAACCAAACACAGCCGGGCGCGGCCCCACTCAAGACAAAGCCCTCGTGAGGCCCCTAGGCTCGCGAGGAGGAGCAGCATCAAGACCGGCAAGGAATAGGCCTCTTCAGGCACCCTCCGGAGCGGCGGAGATCTCTATGCAGAGCCCGGCCTCAGGAGTCAAAGATGACGCAAGGAAGGACAGGCGGGCGCCAGCGCGCCAGGCGGCGCAGTTTCCCCTTTGGTGCAAAGGGAGCAAGGACATACGCGGGTTCCCAAAGCATCCCCCAAAGGTTTCCATTCCGGTGTAACAAAACCACGACCATGAGCCCCGCAAGACGGATGTCATCGCCGAGCCCACCTCTGCATCATCGACAGCTACTTTGCAGGCGAAGACCGCCTTTGAGCAGGGCGGGCATGTACTCTTGTCCCCCTTCAAAATTTGCCGTTGTGGGATCCCTTCCCGCCATTGCGATAAGGGAAGAGGACCCGGGCCACCGCTAACCAGTGGATTCACTCATCCATCACGAAGCCGACAGAGGGCCAAGAACACCTCAGGAGCGCCCTCACGAGGCTCCAAACCATTGTACTGGTTCATCCACCAAACCTCCATGAGAGGCAATCCACCAAAGCAGGAGTAGGTTATTACGCTTCGCAGGGGCCCGAACCTAGGTAAACCACCATGTTCATCTTCTTCCTCATCATCGTGCGAGTTCATCGTCTTGTCCATCGAGTAGCGAGCTAGGTAGGGCGAACCCGCAGGGGATCTTCGCACACGCCCCGGTGTTCGAATCTTAAGGATTTTGCGAAGCCCGAAATCCGACAAAGCGGCTCGGACCAACCTTACTCGTCCACGTACGAGAGACCAGTTCCATCGACTGACATGTGACTTTGTTGCATAAGATGGCTGGCGGGTGTCTACTCTCCCACCTTAGTTGAATCGGATTCGACAAAGGCGGTCCTTGTAGAAGGTTGAATAGCAATTCGTATATCACCGTTGTGGTTTTACGTAGGTAAGAATTGTTCTTGCTAGATACCCATAGCAGCCACGTAAAACATGCAACAACAAATTAGAAGACGTCTAACTTGTTTTTGCAGGGTATGTTGTGATGTGATATGGCCAAAGACATGATGTGATATATGTGATGTATGAGATGATCATGTTTTGTAATAGTTTATATCGACTTGCATGTCAATGAGTACGGCAACCGGCAGGAGCCATAGGGGTGTCTTTAATTAATTTGTGTCATTTGCTTTACTTTATCGCTATGAGTTAGCAATAGTAGTAGAAGCAATAGTTGGCGCGACAACCTCATGGCGACACATTGATGGAGATCAAGATGATGGAGATCATGGTGTCATGTCGGTGACGATGGAGATCATGCCGGTGCTTTGGAGATGGAGATCAAAAGCACAAGTTCATGGCCATATCATGTCACTTATGATTTGCATGTGATGTTAATCCTTTTATGCATCTTATTATGCTTAGGATGACGGTAGCATTATAAGGTGATCCCTCACTAAAATTTCAAGATAAAATTGTGTTCTCCCCGAGTGTGCACCGTTGAGAAAGTTTATCGTTTCGAAGCACCACGAGATGATCGGGTGTGATAGACTCTACGTTCACATACAACGGGTGCAAGCCAGTGTTGCACATGCGGAACACTCGGGTTAAACTTGACGAGCCTAGCATGTACAGACATGGCCTCGGAGCACAAGAGACCGAAAGGTCGAACATGAGTCATATAGTAGATGTTCACCATTGAAACCACCTCATCTCACGTGATGATCGGACTTGGTTTGGTGGATTTGGATCATGTCACACTTAGACAACCTGAGGGATGTTGATTTGAGTGGGAGTTCTTTAGTAATATAATTAATTGAACTCATTATCATGAACATAGTCAAAATGTCCTTGTAAATTATGTTGTAGATCGATATCTCATGCTGTTGCTCCCCTAGATTTTGATAAATTCCTAGAGAAAAACTAAGTTGAAAGTTGGTAGTAGCAACTATGCGGACTAGGTCCGTAAACTGAGGATTGTCCTCATTGCTGCACAGAAGGCTTGTGTCCTTGATGCACTGATACGTCCATTTTGCATCATGATTTACTACTATTATTTACTTTGTTTTGTTGAATAATAATGCTTTGGGGGAGTGATTCTAATGCCTTTTCTCTCATAATATGCAAGGTTTACACAAAGAGGGAGAATACCGGCAGCTGGAATTCTGGACCTAAGAATAGCACGTCAGAGATACCTATTCTGCAGAACTCCAATGAAGCTGAAATTTTACAGAGATTATTTTTGTATTTAATAAAAAATACTGGAGCACAAAACTACCGGAGGGGGCCTGCCAGGTGGGCACAACCCACCAGGGCGCGCCCTGATGGGTTGTGGCCACCTCGGCCCACCTCCGGTGCCCATCCTCTGGTATAAGGTCACATTTGACCTAGAAAAAATAAGAGGAGGAATTTCGGGACAAAGCGCCTCTGCCTCGAGGAGGAACTTGGGCAGGAGCACTTTTGCCCTCTGGCGGAGCGATTCCGCCGGGGGAACTTCCCTCCCGGAGGGGGAAATCGAAGCTATCGTCATCACCAACACCGCTCTCATCTTTGGGAGGCCAATCTTCATCAACATCTTCAACAGTACCATCTCCTCTCAAACCCTAGTTCATCACTTGTGTTCAATCTTTGTACCGGAACCTCAGATTGGTACCTGTGGGTGACTAGTAGTGTTTATTACCTTGCGTAGTTGATTACTATATGGTTTATTTGGTGGAAGATTATATGTTCAGATCCATTATGCTACTTAATACCCCTCTGATCTTGAGCATGATTATTATTTGTGAGTAGTTACCTTTGTTCTTGAGGTCACGGGAGAAGTCATGTTGCGAGTAATCATGCGAATTTGATATGTGTTCGATATTTTGATGATATGTATGTTGTGATTCCCTTAGTGCTGTCATGTGAACATCGACTACATGACAGTTCACCATTCATGGGCCTAAGGGAATGCATTGTGGAGTAGTTATTAGATGATGGGTTGCTAGAGTGACAGAAGCTTAAACCCTAGTTTATGCGCTACTTCGTAAGGGGCTGATTTGGACCCAAACGTTAAATGCTATGGTTAGATTTTATCTTAATACTTTTCTCGTAGTTGCAGATGCTTGCGAGGGGGTTAATCATAAGTGGGAGGTTGTTCCAGTAAGAACATCACCCAAGCACCGGTCCACCCACATATCAAATTATCAAAGTAGCGAACATGAATCAAACCAACATGATAAAAGTGACTAGACGAGATTCCCGTGTACCCTCAAGAACACTTTGCCTATTACTAGAGACTGTTCTGGCCTGTCCTTTGCCTCAAAAGTATTGGGCTACCTTGCTGCACCTTGTTTACCGTTACCGTTACTTGCTTGTTACCAATTATCTTGCTATCAAACTATCTGTTACCTACAATTTCAGTGCTTGCAGAAATTACCTTGCTAAAAACCGCTTGTCATTTCCTTCTGCTCCTCATTGGGTTCGACACTCTTACTTATCGAAAGGACTACGATTTACCCCCTATACTTGTGGGTCATCAAGACTCTTTTCTGGCGCCGTTGCCGGGGAACGAAGCGCTCTTGGTAAGTGGAAATCGGTAAGGAAAAAACTTATACTACGTGCTGAAATTTATTGCTACTTGCTACTATGGAAAACAATCCTTTGAGGGGTTTGTTCGGGGTATCTTCACCTCGACCGGAACCACAATTAGTTGCCCCTCAACCTACAGCACCTACTGAAAATATCACTTATGAAATTCCTTCGGGTATGGTAGAACAACGGCTTGCTAAACCTTATGCAGGAGATGGAACTGAACATCCTGATATGCACCTCTTATATGTGAACGAAATTTGTGGATTATTTAAGTTTGCAGGTTTACCCGGGGATGAAGTTAAGAAGAAGGTTTTCCCTTTATCTTTGGAGGGAAAAGCATTGACATGGTATAGGCTATGTGATGATCTTGGATCGTGGAACTGGAATCGTTTGCAATTGGAATTTCACCAAAAGTTTTATCCCATGCATCTAGTTCATCGTGATCGGAATTATATATATAATTTTTGGCCTCGTGAAGGAGAAAGTATCGATCTAGCTTGGTAGAGGCTTAAGTCAATGTTATATTCATGCCCCAATCATGACATTTCGAGAGAAGTTATCATTCAGAATTTTTATGCTCGGCTTTCTCATAATGATCAATTCATGCTCCATACTTCTTGTGCTGGTTCTTATATGAAGAAGACTATTGAATTCAAGTGGGATCTTTTAGAAAGAATTAAACGCAACTCGGAAGATTGGGAACTCGACGAAGATAATGAGTTAGGTATAAATCTTGAGTTTGATTGTGTTAAATCTTTTATGAATACTGATACTTTTCACAAGTGTAACACTAAATATGGACTTGACTCTGAGATAGTAGCCTCTTTTTGCGAAGCATTTGCTACTCACATTGACCTCCCTCGTGAAGAAGAAATTAAAGAACCGGTCATAGCTAAAGAAAAAACCATCTTTTTACAATGTTGATCCAGTTGTGCCTACCGCTTATATTGAAAAACCACCTTTCCCTGTTAGGATAAAGGAACATGCTAAGGTATCAACTGTGGTTCGTAAGAGTAATATAAGAGCACCTAAGCCCCCTGAGCAAATTAAAGTAGAACCTAGTGTTGCTATGGTTAAAGATATCTTGGTAGAAAATATTGATGGGCATGTTATCTACTTCTGTGATGAAGCTGCTAGAATTGCTAAACCCGATGAAAAACATAAACATAGACCCATAGAAGGCATGCCTGTTGTGTCAGTCAAAATAGGAGATCATTGCTATCATGGTTTATGTGATTTGGGTGCTAGTGTGAGTGCTATCCTTTTACTCTATACCAAGAAATTATGGATGAAATAGCACCTGCTGAAATGGAAGACATTGATGTTACTATTAAACTTGCTAATAGAGATACTATCACACCACTTGGGATTGTTAGAGATGTTGAAGTCTTGTGTGGGAAAGTAAAATACCCTACTGATTTTCTAGTTCTTGGTTCCCCACAAGATGACTTTTGTCCCATTATCTTTGGTAGACCTTTCCTGAGCACCGTCAATGCTAAGATAGATTGTGAAAAACAAACTGTTGGTGTCAGTTTTGGTAATGTGTCTCATGAGTTTATTTTTTCCAAGTTTAGTAGACAACCCCGTGATAAAGAGTTATCTAGTAAGGATGAAATAATTGGTCTTGCTTCTATTGATGTGCCTCCTACTGATCCATTAGAACAATATTTGCTTGACCATGAAAATGATATGCACTTGCGTGAAAGAAATGAAATAGATCAAATTTTCTTCGAACAACAACCTCTCCTGAAACACAATTTGCCTATTGAAACTCTTGGAGGTCCTCCTCCACCCAAAGGTGATCCTGTGTTTGAATTGAAATAATTGCCTAACACTTTGAAGTATGCTTATCTTGATGAGAAAAAGATATATCCTGTTATTATTAGTGCTAACCTTTCAGAACATGAAGACGAGAGATTATTGAAAGTTCTAAGGAAGCACCGGGCCGCTATTGGATATACTCTTGATGCTCTTAAGGGAATTAGTCCCACTCTATGTTAGCACAAGATTAATATGGAACCTGATGCTAAACCCGTTGTTGATCACCAACGGCGATTGAATCCTAAGATGAAAGAAGTGGTAAGAACTGAAATATTAAAGCTTCTGGAAGCAGGTATAATCTATCCCATAGCTGATAGTAGATGGGTAAGCCCCGTTCATTGTGTCCCTAAGAAAGGAGGTATTACCGTTGTTCCCAATGATAAGAATGAACTCATTCCACAAAGAATTGTCACTGGTTATAGAATGGTAATTGATTTAAGAAAATTAAATAAAGCTACTAGGAAAGATCATTACATTCTGCCGTTCATTGATCAAATGCTTGAAAGACTATTTTAGCACACTCACTTTTGTTTCTTAGATGGATATTCTGGTTTCTCTCAAATACCTATGTCACAATCCGATCAAGAGAAAACCACCTTTACTTGCCCTTTTGGAACCTATGGATATAGATGTATGCCTTTTGGTTTATGCAATGCAGCTGCTACCTTTCAAAGATGTATGACTGCTATATTCTCTGATTTTTGTGAAAAGATTGTGGAGGTTTTCATGGATGATTTTTCCGTTTACGAGACTTCTTTTAATGATTGCTTAAGCAACCTTGATCGAGTTTTGCAGAGATGTGAACAAACTAATCTTGTCTTGAATTGGGAGAAGTGCCACTTTATGGTGAATGAAGGCATTGTCTTGGGGCATAAAATATCCGAACGAGGTATTGAGGTGGATAAAGCTAAAGTTGAAGCAATTGAGAAAATGCCATGTCCTAAAGATATTAAAGGTATTCGAAGTTTCCTTGGTCATGCTGGTTTTTATAGGAGGTCCATTAAAGACTTCTCTAAAATTTCTAGGCTTATTACTAATATTTTCTAAAAGGATATTCCTTTTGTTTTTGATGATGATTGTGTTGAAGCCTTTGAAACACTCAAGAAAGCCTTAACCTCTGCACCTATCGTTCAACCACCTGATGGGAACTTGCCTTTTGAAATTATGTGTGATGCTAGTGATTATGTTGTTCGTGTTGTTCTAGGACAAAGAGTAGACAAGAAATTGAATGTTATCCATTATGCTAGTAAAACTTTAGACAGTGCACAACGAAACTATGCTACCACTGAAAAAGAATTTTTAGCAGTTGTGTTTGCTTGTGATAAATTTAGATCCTATATTGTTGACTCCAAAGTTATTGTTCACACCGATCATGCTGCTATAAAATACCTAATGGAAAAGAAAGATGCTAAAACTAGACTCATTACGTGGGTTCTCTTGCTTCAAGAATTTGACTTACATGTCGTTGATAGGAAGGGAGCTAAGAACCCCGTGGCTGATAACTTGTCTAGGTTAGAAAATATTCTTGATGACCCACTACCTATTGATGATAGTTTCCCCGACGAACAGTTAGCCGCAATAAATGTTTCTCAAAATAGTCCTTGGTATGCTGATTATGCTAATTACATTGTCGCTAAATATATATCACCCAACTTCACATACCAACAAAAGAGAAAAAAATACTATGACTTGAGACATTACTTTTGGGATGACCCACATCTTTATAAAGGAGTAGATGGTATTATTAGACGTTGTGTACCTGAGCATGAACATGAACAAATCCTATGGAAATGTCATTCTGATGCTTATGGAGGACATCATGCGGGAGATAGAACTGCTCATAAGGTATTGCAATCTGGTTTTTATTGGCCTACTCTCTTCAAGGATGCCCGTAAGTTTGTCTTGTCTTGTGATGAATGTCAAAGAATTGGTAATATCGGTAAGCGTCAGGAAATGCCTATGAATTATTCACTTGTTGTTGAACCATTTGACGTTTGGGGTTTTGATTATATGGGGCCTTTTCCTTCCTCCAACGGGTACACTCATATTTTAGTTGCGGTTGATTATGTCACTAAGTGGGTAGAAGCTATTCCAACTAGTATTGCTGATCGCCACACCTCCATTAAAATGCTTAAAGAGGTTATCTTTCCGAGGTTTGGGGTTCCTAGATATTTAATTACCGATGGTGGTTCACATTTTATCCATGGTGCTTTCTGTAAGATGCTTGCTAAATATGATGTTAACCATAGAATTGCATCACCCTATCATCCTCAATCTAGTGGTCAAGTTGAACTTAGCAATAGAGAAATAAAATTAATATTACAAAAAACTGTCAATAGGTCTCGTAAGAATTGGTCTAAGAAATTAGATGATGCACTTTGGGCCTATAGAACATCTTATAAAAATCCCATGGGTATGTCTCCATATGAAATGGTATATGGGAAAGCTTGTCATTTGCCTCTAGAATTAGAACACAAAGCATTTTGGGCAATTAAAGAACTTAACTATGATTTCAAACTTGCCAGTGAGAAGAGGCTATTTGATATTAGCTCATTAGATGAATGGAGAACCCAAGCCTGTGAAAATGCCAAGCTATTCAAAGAAAAAGTAAAAAGATGGCATGACAAAAGAATCCAAAAGCGGGAATTTAAAATAGGAGACTATGTTCTTTTGTTCAACTCTCGTTTAAGATTTTTTGCAGGAAAGCTTCTCTCCAAATGGGAAGGACCATATATTATCGAAGAGGTTTATCGTTCTAGAGCTATCAAGATTAATAACGCCGAAGGTACTAACCTGAAGGTGGTCAATGGACAAAGAATTAAGCATTATATCTCAGGTACGCCTATTAACGTTGAAAGCAACGTTATCCAAACCATGACACCGGAGGAACACATAAAAGAAACCTTCCGAAACACTCCAGAATTCTTAAAAATAGGAGGTACGTGATACGGTAAGTAAATGGACTCTGAAAAATCCGCAAAAATATTTTTTATCAGTTTTGGAATATTTTAAAATTTTGGAAATAAAGAAATAAACCGGAAGGTGATCGAGGTGAGCACGATACACCAGGGCGTGCCAGGCACCCCTGGGCGCGCCCTGGTGGGTTGTGCCCACCTCGGATGCCTTCCCGACTCCGTTTTCCTTCCATATGCTTGTTTCCCAAGAATAAAAATTCTCTATATATACCCCCAACTGTTTTGACGACCGCATCACAGAAAAATCCTCTGTTCTTATTTCTTGCTATTTTCTCATCAGATCTAGATCTCCATGGCTCCACCAAGCTCATCCAAGGACAAGTTCTTCGAGAAGGTTATCAACCCGTACTTGCCGGAGGTGATGAAGCACCCTCAAGCCATTGAGATGCGTGAGGGGGTGCTCCACATCCGCGATGTTCAGGGACCCAAGAAGACCGGAAGTGTGGAGGCTAGGCTTGAGGCAGTGGAACAGGAAATCTTCAAGTGCCAGAAGATGGTGGAGCGCGGACTTAGTGCCAATCACTCCATGATCACAGAATTCACTCGTGATCAGGTGGTGGATGGCCGGTTTGTGAAGGATATCATGTCCAACCTCAGCGAGCAAATTAATTTTCTGCAGAGCCAAGTTTATGATCTTCAAAACCAAGTCTTTGAATATGAGGCAATATTTAAAGGTATGAGTTTAGCTACCAGTTGCAGGACTCAGTAACTCTTGTGTCAACTTATGCTGGGAAGCCCTTTCCCTGGAAGCTGGAGGACAAGCATACTACATCATCACCACCACCTACTTCATCTCCACCATCTTCTTCATTACCACCACCAAAGGAGACTTGAGCACACGGGTATGGGCACTCCCCTTGGCTTGAGCCAAGCTTGGGGGAGGTGCCCCGGTATCGTATCACTACCACTTTTATTCACCTTTACCTATTTTAGTTCGATCTTTAGTTTCCCTTTGCTTTAGTTGAATAAAAGTTTAGCATGATCTATTTTCATGTGTTAGTTCCGTGACCTATCTATCTATGTAATCGAGTGAGAGTTATATAATAATGTTTAGTTTGAGTTTTTGTCTCTCTGCTTTCTTGTTGCAATCAAAATAAAAGGAAAATAAAAATAAATGAAAAGAATCATATGCTAATCTTATGGTGAGTAACGACATCACATAAGGAAAAGTATAAGTAGTAAAATTTATTGGAGATTGACAAACATAGCATTGGTCAACGATGCAATTCATGAAAGAATTAATAAGGGAAGAGAAGATTCACATGCAAATACACTATCTTTGACATCTTTTATGATTGTGAGCCCCCATTAAATATTATATGTCAAAACTGTTGACGTTGGACAAGGAAGACGACGTAATGATTTATGTTTGTTCATATCCACATAGAAGTTATATTGTCATAGATCCTTTAACATGTGGTGCTTCCTCAATATCTTTGCTAGCCAAAATTCCACACTAAGTAGAGATACTACTTGTGCATCCAAGAACCCAAACCCAAACTCCTTCTTTAGGTGTCCACCATACCTACCTATGGATCGAGAAAGATCCTTCAAGTAAGTTGTCATCGGTGCAATAAGGCAATAAAAATTGCTCCTAAAAGTGTTTGATCAATTAGTGTAAGAGAAAATTGAGCGCTATACGAACTTATGATGGCAAAGTAATAAAAGCGACGGACTGCATAATAAAGGTTGCTAGCATAGGGATCAATATAGCGTGACGTTCTTTTACATTAAGGGATTGGGCATACAAACCAATAAGCGCATGACAACCTCTGCTTCCCTCTGCGAAGGGCCTATCTTTTACTTTTATGTATTTACTTTTATGCCAGAGTCAAAGTATTCTTCCCTATTCCTCTTTACTTTTTCTTTTTGCAAGCATCATGTGGCGAGGAAAGATCTAGGCACATATTTCCAGTTGGATATGGGTGGGCATGAGTTATTATTGTTGACATCACCCTTGAGGTGAGTAAGTTGGGAGGCGAAACTATAAGCCCCTATCTTCCTATGTGTCCGGTTGAAACTTTTTGTTCGTGGGTATGCCGTGAGTGTTAGTAATCATAGAAGACTAAATGATGGTTGAGTATGCGGACTTGCCAAAAGGCTCCGACATGAGACCCTTCCTGAAAATATGATGAATTGTAGTTGCAAAGTTGACTGAGAACATAGTTTGTTGGTTCCCAATAAGGTTTATGCTTCATACTTCTATGTTGTGATGAATTGTTACTTGTTCATGAGAAGCTATAGGATAAAAATGTATTGAAATAAGTTTTCATGATAGAGTTTGTTGTTGTTATATTAATAAACATGATGCTTCTATGTCCGTATTTTGTTTTTATCGACACCTCTCTCTCAAACCATGTGGACACGCTTTTCAATATCGGCTTTTGCTTGAGGACAAGCGAGGTCTAAGCTTGGGGGAGTTGATACGTCCATTTTGCATCATGATTTCCTACTGTTATTTACTTTGTTTTGTTGAATAATAAGTCTTTGGGGAGTGATTCTAATGCCTTTTCTCTCATAATATGCAAGGTTTACACAAAGAGGGCGAATACCGGCAGCTGGAATTCTGGACCTAAGAAAAGCACATCAGAGATACCTATTCTGCACAACTCCAATGAAGCTAAAATTTTACGGAGATTATTTTTGTATTTAATAAAAAATATTGGAGCATAAAACTACCGGAGGGGGCCTGCCAGGTGGGCACAACCCACAAGGGCGCGCCAGGCCCCCCTGGGCGCGCCCTAATGGGTTGTGGCCACCTCGGCCCACCTCCGGTGCCCATCTTCTGGTATGAGGTCACATTTGACCTAGAAAAAATCATAGGAGGACTTTCGGGACGAAACGCCTCCGCCTCGAGGCGGAACTTGGGCAGGAGCACTTTTGCCCTCCGGTGGAGCGATTCCGCCGGGGGAACTTCCCTCCCGGAGGGGGAAATCGAAGCTATCGTCATCACCAACACCCCTCTCATCTTTGGGAGGCCAATCTTCATCAACATCTTCAACAGCACCATCTCCTCTCAAACCCTAGTTCATCTCTTGTGTTCAATCTTTGTACCGGAACCTCAGATTGGTACCTTTGGGTGACTAGTAGTGTTGATTACCTTGCGTAGTTGATTACTATATTGTTTATTTGGTGGAAGATTATATGTTCAGATCCATTATGCTATTTAATACCCCTATGATCTTGAGCATGATTATTATTTGAGAGTAGTTACCTTTGTTCTTGAGGTCACGGGAGAAGTTATGTTGCGAGTAATCATGTGAACTTGATATGTGTTCGATATTTTGATGATATGTATGTTGTGATTCCCTTAGTGGTGTCATGTGAACGTCGACTGCATGACACTTCACCATTCATGGGCCTAAGGGAATGCATTGCGGAGTAGTTATTAGATGATGGGTTGCTAGAGTGACAAAAGCTTAAACCCTAGTTTATGTGCTACTTCGTAAGGGGCTGATTTGGATCCAAACGTTAAATGCTATGGTTAGATTTTATCTTAATACTTTTCTCGTAGTTGCAGATGCTTGCGAGGGGGTTAATCACAAGTGGGAGGTTGTTCGAGTAAGAACATCACCCAAGCACCGGTCCACCCACATATCAAATTATCAAAATAGCGAACATGAATCAAACCAACATGATAAAAGTGACTAGACGAGATTCCCGTGTACCCTCAAGAACACTTTGCCTATTACTAGAGACTGTTCTGGCCTGTCCTTTACCTCAAAAGTATTGGGCTTCCTTGCTGCACCTTGTTTACCGTTACCGTTACTTGCTTGTTACCAATTATCTTGCTATCAAACTATCTATTACCTACAATTTCAGTGCTTGCAGAAATTACATTGCTGAAAACCGCTTGTCATTTCCTTCTGCTCCCCGTTGGGTTCGAAACTCTTACTTATCGAAAGGACTATGATTTACCCCCTATACTTGTGGGTCATCATGCACCGCTCGGTGCGCCACCACCTCAAGCGTCGTCTGTGGGTGTTGAGAACATCAGACAGGCACGTTTTGGATTACTACTTGATAGTTCAGTGCGTCATGCTTTACGGCTTAGAATTGAGGCTCCAAAGACATTTTGAACGTCACGGAGCATATGAGTTGTTCCAAGAGCTGAAATTAGGATTTCAGACTCGTGCCCGTGTTGAGAGGTATGAGACCTCCAACAAGATTCTTTGCCTGCAAGCTGAAGGAGAATAGCTCAATCGATGAGTGTGTGCTCAGATTGTCTGGGTGCTACAATCGCTTGAATGAAGTGGGAGTTGATCTTCCAGATAAGATAGTGATTGACATAGTTCTCCAAGTCACTGCCACCAAGCTACTGGAGCTTCGTGATGAACTATAACATGCAGGGATGGAGAAGATGATCCCTGAGCTATTGGCGATGTTTGACACCGCGAATATAGAAATCAAGAAGGAGCATCAAGTGTTGATGGTTAGTAAAACCACTAGTTTCGAGAAGGGAAAGGGCAAGAAGAGAAACTTCATGAATGGCAAGCCAGTTGCCGCTCCAGTGAAGAAACCTGAGGTTGAACCCAAACCCGAGACTAAGTGCTTCTATAATAAGGGGAACGGTCACTAGTAGCGGAACTGCCCCAAATACTTGGCAGATAAGAAGGTTGGCAACGTCAACAGAAGTATATTTGATATACGTGTTATTGATGTGTAGCTTACTAGTACTCCTAGTAGCACCTGGGTATTAGAAACCGGTTCAGTTGCTAGTGTTAGTAACTCGAAATAAAAGCTACGGAATGAATAGAGACTAGCTGAAGAGCGAGGTTATGATGTGTGTTGGAAGTGTTTCCAAGGTTGATGTGATCACCATCGCACGCTCCCTCTACCTTCGGGATTAGTGTTGAACCTAAATAAATGTTATTTGGTGTTTGTGTTGAGCATGAACATGATTGGATCGTGTTTATTGTAATACGGTTATTCATTTAAAGTCAGAGAATAATGGTTATTCTGTTTACATGAATAATACCTTCAATGGTTAATGTGAATGGTTTATTGAATCTCGATCGTAGTGATACACATGTTCATAATATTGATACCAAAAGATGCAAAGTTAATAATGATAGTACCACATACTTGTGGCACGGACGCTAAGTTCATATTGGTGTAAAGCGCATGAAGAAACACCATGCTGATGAATCTTTGAACTCACTCGATTTCGAATCGGTTGAGGCATGCGGACCACGCCTCATGGGCAAGATGACTAAGACCCCGTTTTCTGGTATGATGGAGCGGGCAAGTGACTTATTGGAAATGATACATGTTGATGTATGCGGTCCAATGAGTGTTGAAGCGTGCGGTGGATATCGTTATTTTCTTACCTTCACTGATGATTTGAGTAGATATGGGTATATTTACTTAATGAAACACAAGTCTGAAATGTTTGAAAAGTTCAAGCAATTTCAGAGTGAAGTTGAAGATCATCGTGACAAGTAGATAAAATGTCTATGATATGATCATGGAGGTGAATATCTGAGTTACGAGTTTGGTATGCAACTTAAGACAATATGGAAATTGTTTCACAACTCACGCCGCCTGGAACACCATAGTGTGATGGCGTGTCTGTACGTCGTAGCCGTGCTCTATCGGATACATACTATGATGTCTCTTACCGATTTGCCACTGTGGTTTTGGGGTTATGCATTAGAGAGAACTACATTCACTTTAATAGGGCACCATCTAAATCCATTGAGATGACACCGTATGAATTATGGTTTGGTAGAAACCTAAGTTGTCATTTCTTAGAGTTTGAGAATGCGATGCTTGTGTGAAAAGACTTCAACCTGATAAGCTCAAACCCAAAGCGGACAAATGCGTCTTCATAGGATACCCTAAGGAAACAGTTGGGTATGCCTTCTATCTCAGATCCGAGGACAAAGTGTTTGTTGCTAAAACCGGGTCCTTTCTCGAGAAAGAGTTTCTCTCGAAAAAATTGAGTGGGAGGAAGGTAGAACTTGATGAGGTTATTGAACCGTCACTTCATTTGGATGGTAGCACGACGCAGAAAGATGTTTTTGTGGCGCCTACACCAAATGAAGAGGAAGCTAATGATGATGATCATGAAACTTCAGATCAAGTTACTGCTGAGCCTCTCAGGTCGACAAGGAATCGTACCGCCCCGAGTGGTGCGGCAATCCTGTCTCAGAGGTCATGTTGTTAGAGGACAGTGAACCTACGAGCTATGAAGAAGCGATGGTGGGCCCGGATTCCAACAAATGGCTAGGATCCATGAAATCCGAGATAGGATCCATGTACAAAAGCCAAGTATGGACTTTGGTAGACTTGCCCGATGAATGGCAGGCCGTTAAGTACAAATGGATTTTTAAGAAGAAGACAGAAGTTGATGGTGAATGTCACCATTTATAAAGCTCGACTTGTCGCAAAGAGGTTTCCGATAAGTTCAAGGAGTTGACTACGATGAGACTTTCTCAGCCGTAGCGATGCTAAAGTCTGTTGGAATTATGTTAGCAGTTGCTGCATTTTTCAATTATGAAATTTGGCAGATGGATGTCAAAACATAGCTTCCTTAACGGTTTCCGTGAGGAAAGGTTGTATGTGATACAACCGGAAGGTTTTGTCGGTCCTAAGGATGCTAAGAGGTATGCAAGCTCCAGCGATCCTTCTATGGACTTGGGCAAGCATCTCGGAGTTGGAATATATGCTTTGATGAGGTGATCAAAGCTTTTGGGTTTATACAAAGTTTATGAGAAACTTGTATTTACCAGAAAGTGAGTGGGAGCACTATAGAATTTTTGATAAGTATATGTGGTTGACATATTGTTGATCGGAAATAATGTAGAATTTCTGGAAAGCATAAAGGGTTGTTTGAAAGGAGTTTTTCAAAGAAAGACCTGGATAAAGCTACTTAAATATTGGGCATCGAGATCTATAGAGATAGATCAAGACGCGTGATAAGGCTTTCAATGTGTGCATACCTTGACAAGATTTTGAAGGAGTTCAAAATGGATTAGTCAAAGAAGGAGTTCTTGCCTGATTTGTAAGGTGTGAAGTTGAGTAAGACTAAAAGCTCGACCACGGCAGAAAAAAGAGAAAGGACGGAGGTCGTCCCCTATGCCTTAGCCGTAGGCTCTATATAGTATGCCATGCTGTGTACCGCACCTGGAGTGTGCCTTGCCATGAGTCTATCAAGGGGTACAAGAGTGATCCAGGAGTGGATCACTGGACAACGGTCAATATTATCCTTGGTAACTAGAGGACTAAGGAAATGTTTCTCGATTATGGAAGTGATAAAGAGTTCGTCGTAAAGGGTTACGTCGATGCAAGCTTTGACACCAATCCGGATGACTCTGAGTAGCAATCCGGATACGTATAGTGGAGCAGCCATTTGGAATAGCTCCAAGTGGAGCGTGGTAGCAGCATCTACAGTTTGACTTAGAGATTTGCAAAGTGCACACAGATCTGAATGTTGCAGACCTGTTGACTAAAAACCTCTCTCACAAACAAAACATGATAAAACCCCAGAACTCATTGGGTGTTGATCACATAGTGATGTGAACTAGATTATTGACTCTAGTGCAAGTGGGAGACTATTGGAAATATGCCCTAGAGGCAATAATAAATTGGTTATTATCATATTTCCTTGTTCATGATAATCGTTTATTATCCATGCTATAATTGTATTGACTAGAAACTCAGATACATGTGTGGATACATAGACAACATTGTGTCCCTAGTGAGCCTCTACTAGACTAGCTCGTTGATCAAAAGATGGTCAAGGTTTCCTGACCATAGACATGAGTTGTCATTTGATAACGGGATCACATCATTAGGAGAATGATGTGATGGACAAGACCCAAACTATGAACGTAGCATATGATCGTGTCAAGTTTATTGATATTGTTTTCTGCATGTCAAGTATATGTTCCTTTGACCATGAGATCATGTAACTCACTGACACCGGAGGAGTACCTTGTGTGCATCAAACGTCGCAACATAACTGGGTGACTATAAAGATGCTCTACAGGTATCTCCGAGGGTGTCTATTGAGTTGGCATGGATCAAGACTGGGATTTGTTACTCCGTGTGACGAAGAGGTATCTCAGGGCCCACTCGGTAATACAACATCATAATGAGCTTGCAAGCAAAGTGACTAAAGAGTTAGCCATGGGATCTTGTATTACGGAATGATTAAAGAGACTTGCCGGTAACGAGATTGAACTAGGTATGGAGATACCGACGATCGAATCTCGGGCAAGTAACATACCGATGGACAAAGGGAACAACATATGGGATTAACTGAATCCTTGACATAGAGGTTCGATCGATAAAGATCTTCGTAGAATATGTAGGAGCCAATATGGGCATCCAGGTCCCGCTATTTGTTATTGACCATAGAGGTGTCTCGGTCATGTCTACATAGTTCTCGAACCCGCAGGGTATACACACTTAACGTTTGGTGACGATATAAGTAAAGTTGAGTTGTTATGTTGGTGACCGAAGGTTGTTCGGAGTCCCTGATGAGATCCCGAAAATGATGAGGAGCTCCGGAATAGTCTGGAGGTAAAGATTGATATATGGGATAATAGTTATTGGTCTCCGGAAGGGTTCCGGAATTAACTGGAAGGGGTTTCGGATGTTCCCGAAATGTATGTTCGGGTACGAGAACACTTTATTTGAGCCAAGGGGTAAAGCCCACGAGGCTTTAGGAAGGGGCAAAAGGAGTTTTACGAAGGCCAGAGGCCAGACGCTAGGGACCATGGTGTCTCGGGCCAGACGCCAAGGACCCTAGCGTCTGGTCCTGGAGTCCGAGGAGGACTCTTGCCTTGCGTGCCAAACCAACTTTGAGGAGGCCCCTTCTCCAAGAATCGACCCCAGGGCTCAACATATAAATAGAGGGTCAAGATTTCCCCAAGCCGTGTGCCGGCAACCCCGCCCCTCTAGTTTATCCTCCGTCATAGTTTCCGTTGTACTTGGCGAAGCCCTGCGGAGATTGTTCTTCACCACCACCGTCACCACGCCGTCGTGCTGCCGGAGTACTCGAGCTATGATACGTCTCCGTCGTATCTATAATTTTTGATTGTTTCATGCCAATATTCTACAACTTTCATATACTTTTGGCAACTTTTTATACTACTTTTTGGGACTAACATATTGATCCAGTGCCCAGTGCCAGTTCCTGTTTGTTGCATATTTTTTGTTTTGCAAAAAATCTATATCAAACGAAGTCCAACCGGATAAAAACTTACGGAGATTTTTTTGGGAATATATGTGAATTTTGGGAAGTGGAATCAACAGGAGGCGGTGCCCGAGGGGCCCACAAGCCGCAAGGGCGCGCCTTGGGGGGTAGGGAGCGCCCTGGGGGCTAGTGGCCACCCCGTAAGGCGGTTGGTGCCCTTCTTTTGCCGCAAGAAAGCTAATATCTGGATAAAAATCGTGTTAAACTTTCAGCCCAATCGGAGTTACGGATCTCCGAGAATATAAGAAACGGTGAAAGTCCAGAATCTGGGAAGGCAAAAACAGAAGGAAACAGAGAGAGAGAGATCCAATCTCGGAGGGGCTCCCGCCCCTCCGCTGCCATGGAGGCCAAGGACCAAAGGTGAAACCATCCTCCCATCTAGGGGGAGGTCAAGGAAGAAGATGAAGGAGGGGGGCTATCTCCCCCTCTCTCCCGGTGGCACCGGAACGCCGCCGGGGCCATCATCGTGACGGCGATCTACACCAACAACTTCGCCGCCGTCATCACCAACTCTCTCCCCCTCTATGCAGCGGTTCAACACCTCTTCTCCCCACTGTAATATCTACTTAAACATGGTGCTCAACGCTATATATTATTTCCCAATGATGTATGGCTATCCTATGATGTTTGAGTAGATCCGTTTTGTCCTATGGATTGATTGATGATCATGATTGGTTTGAGTTGCATGTTTTATTATTGGTGCTGTCCTATGGTGCTCTCCATGTCGCGCAAGCGTGAGGGATCCCCGCTGTAGGGTTTGCAATATGTTTATGATTCGCTTATGGTGGGTGGCGTGAGTGACGGAAGCACAGACCCGAGTAAGTAGGTTGTTTACGTATGGGAGTAAAGAGGACTTGATACCTTATAATGCTATGGTTGGGTTTTACCTTAATGATCTTTAGTAGCTGCGGATGCTTGCTAGAGTTCCAATCATAAGTGCATATGATCCAAGTAGAGAAAGTGTGTTAGCTTGTGCCTCTCCCTCATATAAAATTGCAATAATGATTACCGGTCTAGTTATCGATTGCCTAGGGACAAATAACTTTCTTGTGACAAAAAGCTCTCTACTAAGACTAACTTAGTTGTTTCTTCATCTAAACAGCCCCTAGATTTTATTTACGTGTTATTTATTATCTTGCAAACCTATCCTATCACACCTACAAAGTACTTCTAGTTTCATACTTGTTCTAGGTAAAGCGAACGTTAAGCGTGCATAGAGTTGTATCGGTGGTCGATAGAACTTGAGGGAATATTTGTTCTACCTTTAGCTCCTCATTGGGTTTGACACTCTTACTTATCGAAAGAGGCTACAACTGATCCCCTATACTTGTGGGTTATCAAGACCTTTTTCTGGTGCCGTTGCCGGGGAGCAATAGCGTGGGGTGAATATTCTCGTGTGTGCTTATTTGCTTTATCACTAAGTAGATTTTATTTGCTGTTCTAAGTTGTTCTCTATCGTTAGTTATGGATATGGAACACGAAATACGAAAAAAATTAGGTGTACATGTTATTCATGGAGATGGGGAACCTCCTAAAACCCTCGATGCTCATTATGTGAAAGATATTATGCACTACTTTAATAATCCTGAGAAAACCCCATTCAACTTGATAATGGGATACACGTTGGATCAACCTGAATACTTTAGGGATTATCGCTTGACTAAAAAAGGGAAACTGTTATGGGATCAAATTCATATGTTGAAATGGTATAATTGGAATCTATGCTTGAGATATGATATTACTTGTTGCTCTAGGATGAAGGCTAAACACCTTCCCTTTTCATGTAAATTTAATGATAATGAAACCTTGGCTTCTTATGCTAATGGTATATATGATTACTATGATGTGACAAATAGAAGAGTTTGTTGCTTTTAAGGGTGCTTATGAAATTGAAGCTTTGTTTGAAAAGTATGAAGATTATGATGATGCTGTTTACCGATCTCAAAATTTGTCTATGCTTCGTTATTGTTATGCCAAATATGAATATAATGCCCATATTGATCAATTTATTGAGAAAGTCTCCGCTATCTAAGAAGAGACTAATATTTTGCAGGAATCTATGGAAGAAGAAATTGATGACACTGTGAGCTCATTGGATGAAAAAGATAAGGAGGAGAGCGAAGAACAAAAGGAGGAAGAGTGGATTAGCTACCCGTGCCCACCTTCTAATGAGAGTAACTCTTCAACTCATACATTGTTTAATTTCCCTTCGTTCTTACCGAAGGATGAATGCTATGATAATTGCTATGATCCCTTGGATTCGTTTGAAATATCCCTTTTTGATGAACTTGATGCTTGCTTTGCTTGTGGCCATGATGCCAATATGAATGATGCTTATGGAGATGAACTTGCTATAGTTCCTTATGTTAAACGTGAAATTGTTGCTATTGCACCCACACATGATAGTCCTATTATCCTTTTGAATTCTCCCAACTACACTATATCGGAGAAGTTTGCACTTATTAAGGATTATATAGATGGGTTGCCTTTTACTATCACACATGATGATTTTGATATATATAATATGCATGTGCTTGCTGCTCCTACTTGCAATTATTATGAGAGAGGAACTACATCTCCACCTCTCTATCTTTCCAATATGATAAAATTGCAAGAAACTGCTTATGCTATGTATTGGCCTTTACTTGATGTGCATGAATTGTTCTTTTATGATATGCCAATGCATAGGAAGAGAGTTAGACTTCATTGTTGCATGCTATATGTTAATTTTTGTTCACTACTAAAGTAAAAATCATTGTTAATTAAAATTGGCTTTGATATACGTTGGGATCCGGGTGGATCAATTACTTGAGCACTTTATGCCTAGCTTAATGGCTTTAAAGAAAGTGCTGCCAGGGAGACAACCCGGAAGTTTTAGAGAGTCATTTTATTCTGTTGTGTGCTTTTATATAGTTTAAAAAACAAAAAAAATAAAGAGGGGAACCTAAAACTTTTTCAAAAAGAAAAGTGAAAGAAAGAGAGACGAGCATTGTTAAAATGGGAGCATGCCTTGAACTTTGTTCATGCCCATGGAAACCTTGTGAATCTTAATTACATAAACTTTTCAACAAAAATAATTATCCCCTTGTATAAATACATTGTATTATAAAAATAATGTGCCAAGATTTGCCTTTAGGATGATTAGATTGCTTGTTTGGTGTGTGCAGTGCAAAAACAGATACTTTGGCTGTAGTGCGTGAATTTACATTTTTTACTGGAATGTCAAAAGTTTCTGAAATTTTTACACAGTACTGATATGCAAATTGGTTATTTTTTCCTATTTTTTCAGAATTTTTAGAGTTACAGAAATATAGTAAATGTTTTTGATGCATTGTTTTGCTAGTTTTGATGAAACTATCCTGTTTAAGACAGATTCTGTTTTTGATGCATTGTTTTGCTAGTTTAAGACAGATTCTGTTTTTGATGCATTGTTTTGCTAGTTTTGATGAAACTATCGATTTTATCGGTGGTATAAGCCATAAAGAAGTTATAATACAGTAGCTACAATGCAAAAATAAAATGTGAATGGGTTTGCAACAGTACTTAAAGTGGTAATTTGCTTTATTATACTAACGGATCTCACGAGGGTTTTGTTAAGTTTTGTGTGATTGAAGTTTTCAAGTTTTGGGCGAGATCACGATGGATGAAGGAATAAGGAGTGGAAAGAGACTAAGCTTGGGGATGCCCGAGGCACCCCAAGGTAATATTCAAGGACTCCCAAGAAACTAAGCTTGGGGATGCCCCGGAAGGCATCCCCTCTTTCTTCTAACAACCATCGGTAATTTTACTTGGAGCTATATTTTTATTCGTCACATGATATGCGTAAATCTTGGAGCGTCGTGTGCTTTTTATTTTTCTTTTAATAATGCACCATGCTGGTATGAGAAAGTCCTTGGTTGATTTATAGAAGGCTCTTTGCACCTCACTTATATCTTTTGAGTATGGCTTTATAGAATGCTTCATGTGCTTCACTTATATCATTTGAAGTTTGGATTGCCTGTTTCTCTACACATAGAAAACCGCCATTTGTAGAATGCTCTTTTGCTTCACTTATATTTTTTAGAGTGTGGGCATATCTTTTGTAGAAAGAATTAAACTCTCATGCTTCACTTATATCTATTTAGAGAGTAAACAGGAGTTGGTCATTCACATGGTTAGTCATAAAATCCTACATAAAACTTGTAGATCACTGAATATGATATGTTTGATTCCTTGCAATAGTTTTGCGATATAAAGATGGTGATATTAGAGTCATGCTAGTGAGTAATTGTGGATTGGCAGAAATATTTGTGTTAAAGTTTGTGATTCCCGTAGCATGCACGTATGGTGAACCGTTATGTGAAGAAGTCGGAGCATGATTTATTTATTGATTGTCATCCTTTGTGTGGAGGTCGGCATCGCGCGATGGTTAACTCCTACCAACCCTTCCCCTAGGAGCATGCGTGTAGTACCTTGTTTCGATGACTAATAAATTTTTGCAATAAGTATGTGAGTTCTTTATGACTAATGTTGAGTCCATGGATTATACGCACTCTCACCCTTCCACCTTTGCTAGCCTCTCTAGTACCGTGCAACTTTCGCCGGTGCATTAAACCCACCTTCCTCAAAACAGCCACCATATACCTTCCTCAAAACAGCCACCATACCTTCCTATTATGGCATTTCCATAGCCATTCCGAGATATATTGCCATGCAACTTCCACCGTTCCGTTTATTATGACACGCACCATCATTGCCATATTGCTTTGCATGATCGTAAGATAGCTAGCATGATGTTTTCATGGCTTGTCCATTTTTTGATGTCATTGCTACGCTAGATCATTGCACATCCCAGTACACCGCCGGAGGCATTCATATAGAGTCATATGTTGTTCTAGTATCGAGTTGTAATTCTTGAGTTGTAAGTAAATAAAAGTGTGATGATCATCATTATTAGAGCATTGTCCCATGTGAGGAAAGGATGATGGAAGCTATGATTCCCTCACAGGTTGGGATGAGTCTCCGGACTTTACAAAAAATAAAAGAGGCCAAAGAAGCCCAAATAAAAAAAGAGAGGCCAAAGAAGCCCACCAAAAAAAAACAAAAACAAAAAAATGAGAGAAAAGAGAGAAGGGGCAATGCTACTATTCCTTTTTCCACACTTGTGCTTCAGAGTAGCACCATGTTTTTCATATAGAGAGTATCCTATGTTGTCACTTTCATATACTAGTGGGAATTTTTCATTATAGAACTTGGCTTGCATATTCCAATGATGGGCTTCCTCAAATTGCCCTAGGTCTTTGTGAGCAAGCAAGTTGGATGCACACCCACTTAGTTTCTTTTGAGCTTTCATACACTTATAGCTCTAGTGCATCCGTTGCATGGCAATCCCTACTCACTCACGTTGATATCTATTGATGGGCATCTCCATAGCCCGTTGATACGCCTAGTTGATGTGAGACTATCTCCTTCTTTTTGTCTTCTCCACAACCACCATACTCTATTCCACCTATAGTGCTATATAGATGGCTCACGCTCATGTATTGTGTGAAAGTTGAAAAAGTTTGAGAATACTAAAGTATGAAACAATTGCTTGGCTAAAACCGGGGTTGTGCATGATTTAATACTTTGTGTGATGAAGATGGAGCATAGCCAGACTATATGATTTTGTAGGGATAACTTTCTTTTAGCCATGATATTTTGAGAAGACATGATTGCTTTATTAGTATGCTTGAAGTATTATTGTCTTAATGTCAAATGATAGACTATTTCTTTGAATCACTCGTGTCTTAATATTCATGCCATGATTAGATTATATGATCAAGATTATGCTAGGTAGCATTCCACATCAAAAATTATCTTTTTTATCATTTACCTACTCGAGGACGAGCAGGAATTAAGCTTGGGGATGTTGATACGTCTCCGTCGTATCTATAATTTTTGATTGTTTCATGCCAATATTCTACAACTTTCATATACTTTTGGCAACTTTTTATACTACTTTTTGGGACTAACATATTGATCCAGTGCCCAGTGCCAGTTCCTGTTTGTTGCATATTTTTTGTTTCGCAGAAAATCTATATCAAACGAAGTCCAAACGGGATAAAAACTTACGAATATTTTTTTTGGAATATATGTGAATTTTCGGAAGTGGAATCAACAGAAGGCGATGCCCGAGGGGCCCACAACCCGCAAGGGCGCGCCCTGGGGGCTTGTGGCCACCCCGTAAGGCGGTTGGTGCCCTTCTTTCGCCGCAAGAAAGCTAATATCTGGATAAAAATCGTGTTAAAATTTCAGCCCAATCGGAGTTACGGATCTCCGGGAATATAAGAAATGGTGAAAGGCCAGAATCTGGGAAGGCAGAAACAGAAGGAAACAGAGAGAGAGAGATCCAATCTCGGAGGGGCTCCCACCCCTCCGCTGCCATGGAGGCCAAGGACCAGAGGGGAAACCCTCCTCCCATCTAGGGGGGAGGTCAAGGAAGAAGAAGAAGGAGGGGGGCTCTCTCCCCTCTCTCCTGGTGGCACCGGAACGCCGCCGGGGCCATCATCGTCACAGCGATCTACACCAACAACTTCGCCGCCGTCATCACCAACTCTCTCCCCCTCTATGCAGCGGTTCAACACCTCTTCTCCCCGCTGTAATCTCTACTTAAACATGGTGCTCAACGCTATATATTATTTCCCAATGATGCATGGCTATCCTATGATGTTTGAGTAGATCCGTTTTGTCCTATGGGTTGATTGATGATCATGATTGGTTTGAGTTGCATGTTTTATTATTGGTGCTGTCCTATGGTGCTCTCCGTGTGGCGCAAGAGTGAGGGATCCCCGCTGTAGGGTTTGCAATATGTTTATGATTCGCTTATGGTGGGTGGCGTGAGTGACGGAAGTACAGACCCGAGTAAGTAAGTTGTTTACGTATGGGAGTAAAGAGGACTTGATACCTTATAATGGTATGGTTGGGTTTTACCTTAATGATCTTTAGTAGTTGCGGATGCTTGCTAGAGTTCCAATCATAAGTGCATTTGATCCAAGTAGAGAAAGTATGTTATCTTATGCCTCTCCCTCATATAAAATTGCAATAATGATTACCGGTCAAGTTATCGATTGCCAAGGGACAAATAACTTTCTTGTGACAAAAAGCTCTCTACTAAGACTAACTTAGTTGTTTCTTCATCGAAACAGCCCCTAGATATTATTTACGTGTTCTTTATTATCTTGCAAACCTATCCTATCACACCTACAAAGTACTTCTATTTTCATACTTGTTCTAGGTAAAGCGAACGTTAAGCGTGCGTAGAGTTGTATCGGTGGTCGATAGAACTTGAGGGAATATTTGTTCTACCTTTAGCTCCTCGTTAGGTTCGACACTCTTACTTATCGAAAGAGGCTACAACTGATCCCCTATACTTGTGGGTTATCAAGCTACTACTTTACCATCGCTCGCTGGATCAAGGAGGTGAAGGCGTCATCAAGATGTACGTGTGTTGAACGCGGAGGTGCCGTCCGTTCGGCACTAGATCGTGATTGGATCGCGGGACGGCTTGCGATTTGAGGAAGCCCATCATTGGAATATACAAGCCAAGTTCTATAATGAAAAATCCCCACTAGTATATGAAAGTGACAAAATAGGAGACTCTCTATAATGAAGATCATGGTGCTACTTTGAAGCACAAGTGTGGAAAAAAAGATAGTAGCATTGTTGCTTCTCTCTTTTCTCTCATTTTTTTGGTGGGCATCTTTGGCCTCTTTTTTTTTATTTGGGCTTCATTGGCCTCTTTTATTATTTTTAAAGTCCGGAGTCTCATCCCAACTTGTGAGGGAATCATAGCTTCCGTCCTTTCTTCACATGGGACAATGCTCTAATAATGATGATCATCACACCTTTATTTACTTTCAACTCAAGAATTACAACTCGATACTTAGAACAAAATATGACTCTATATGAATGCCTCCGGCGGTGTACCGGGATGTGCAATGACTCAAGAGTGACATGTATAAAAAATATGAACGGTGGCTTTGCCACAAATACGATGTCAACTACATGATCATGCAAAGCAATATGACAATGATGATGCGTGTCATAAACGGAACGGTGGAAGTTGCATGGAAATATATCTCGGAATGGCTATGGAAATGCCATAATATGTAGGTATGCTGGCTGTTTTGAGGAAGGTATATGGTGGGTTTAATGCACCGGCGAAAGTTGCGCGGTACTAGAGAGGCTAGCAAGGGTGGAAGGGTGAGAGTGCGTATAATCCATGGACTCAACATTAGTCATAAAGAACTCACATACTTATTGCAAAAGTCTATTAGTTATCAAAACAAAGTACTACACGCATGCTCCTAGGGGAAGGGTTGGTAGGAGTTAACCATCGCGCGATCTCGACCTCCACACAAAGGAGGGCAATCAATAAATAAATCATGCTCCGACTTCGTCACATAACGGTTCACCATACGTGCATGCTACGGGAATCACAAACTTTAACACAAGTATTTCTACCAATCCACAATTACTGACTAGCATGTCTCTAATATTACCATCTTTATATCTCAAAACAATCATAAGGAATCAAAGTTCTCATAGTATTCAATGCACTTTATATGAAAGTTTTTATTATATCCCTCTTGGATGCCCATTATATTAGGACTAAATTCATAACCTAAGCAAATTACCATGCTGTTTAGAGACTCTCAAAATAATATAAGTGAAGCATGAGAGTTCAACAATTTCTATAAAATAAAGCCACCGCCGTGCTCTAAAAAGATATAAGTGAAGCACTAGAGCATATTGCGTAGCTCAAAAGATATAAGTGAAGCACATAGAGTATTCTAATAAATTCACGATTCATGCTTGTCCCTCTCAAAAAGTGTGTACAGCAAGGATGATTGTGGCAAACTAAAAATCAAAGACTCATATCATACAAGACGCTCCAAGCAAAACACATATCATGTGGTGAATAAAAATATAGCCTCAAGTAAATTTACCGATGGATTGAAGACGAAAGAGGGGATGCCTTCCGGGGCATCCCCAAGCTTAGGCTCTTGGTTATCCTTGAATATTACCTTGGGGTGCCATGGGAATCCCCAAGCTTAGGCTCCTGCCACTCCTTATTCCATAGTCCATCAAATCTTTACCCAAAACTTGAAAACTTCAATCACACAAAACTTAACGGAACTTCGTGAGATGGGTTAGTGTAGTAAAGATAGATCATTCACTTAGGTACTGTCAAGAAAAGATTCATAATTGTTCTCACATAATACCTGATGTATTCCATCATTCCCATAATTTATACCACTAAATATAAGCTGTGGAAACACTAAAACATGCAAACTATGCATGCAAAACATAATCTGTCAAAAACAGAACAGTCTGTGAAGATCTGTAGTGTAACTATATTTACCTGTCTCTAAAAATTCTGAAACATTAGGACAAGCTGAAGAATTTGTATATGAAGACTGTGTAAAAATTTCATATCATTATCACGCTCCAGTAAAAAATGAAAATTACTGTACTGGAGTCAAAAGTTTCTGTTTTGGTTCAGCATCAATTCTACTCATCTTGTGATTCATCCCAAAGGCTTTACTTGGCACTTTATTGAAATAAAAGACACAAAACATTATTACTACAGTAGCTTAATCATGTGAACACACTAAAACAGTAGGGATAAATATTGGGTTGTCTCCCAACAAGCGCTTTTCTTTAATGCCTTTTAGCTAGGCATGATGATTTCAATGATGCTCACATAAAAGATAAGAATTGAAACATGCAAGAGAGCATCATGAAGCATATGACTAGCACATTTAAGCCTAAACCACTTCCTATGCATAGGGATTTTGTGAGCAAACAACTTATGGGAACAAGAATCAACTAGCATAGGAAGGTAAAAAGAGCAAAACTTCAAGATTTTCAACACATAGAGAGGAAACTTGATATTATTGCAATTCCTACAAGCATATACTCCTCCCTCATAATAATTTTCAGTAGCATCATGAATGAATTCAACAATATAACTATCACAAAAAGCATTCTCTTCATGATCCACAAGCATAGAAAATTTATTACTCTCCACATAAGCATATTTCTTCTCATTCATAATAGTGGGAGCAAACTCAACAAAATAACTATCATGGGATACTTGTTTGACATAACCACTTTGAATATTGAAATCTTGATGACAAGTTTCATGTTTACTATCACTCTTTATCGCATACATGTCATCATCCTAATAATCATAAATAGGAGGCATGCCATCATCATCATTAATTTGCTCATCAAAACTTGGGCGACTAAAAATATCATCTTCATCAAACATAGCATCCCCAAGCTTGTGGCTTTGCATATCATTAGCATCATGGATATTCAGAGAATTCATACTAGCAACATTGCAATCATGCTCATCATTAAAGTAATTCTCATTAAGTATTTTCATAATTTCTTCCTCTACCAATTGAGCACAATTTTCGGAATCCTTATTTTCACGAAAGACATTATAAAGACGATACAAATGATGCAACCTAAACTCCATTTTTTTGTAGTTTTCTTTTATAAAAACCAAACTAGTGAAAAACAACAAACTAACAGATTTAATTGCAAGATCTAAAGATATACCTTCAAGCACTCACCTCCCCAGCAACGGCGCCAGAAAAGAGTTTGATGTCTACTACGCAACCTTCTTCTTGTAGACTCGTGTTGGGCCTCCAAGCGCAGAGTTTTGTAGGACAGTAGCAAATTTCCCTCAAGTGGATGACCTAAGGTTTATCAATCCGTGGGAGGCATAGGATGAAGATGGTCTCTCTCAAACAACCCTGCAACCAAATAACAAAGAGTCTCTTGTGTCCCCAACACATCCAATACAATGGTAAATTGTATAGGTGCACTAGTTCGACGAAGAGATGGTGATACAAGTGTAATATGGATGGTAGATATAGGTTTTTGTAATCTGAAAATATAAAAACAGCAAGGTAACTAATGATAAAAGTGAGCACAAACGGTATTGCAATGCTTAGAAACAAAGCCTAGGGTTCATACTTTCACTAGTGCAAGTTCTCTCAACAATACTGACATAGTTGAATCATATGTAAATCCCTCACGTGCGACAAAGAGTTCACTCCAAAGTCACAAATAGCGGCGAACAAACGAAGAAATTATTGTAGGGTACGAAACCACCTCAAAGTTATCTTTTCCGATCAATCTTATGAGCTATCCCTATAAGTGTCACGAACAGCCCTAGAGTTCGTACTAAAATAACACCTTAAGATACACATCAACCAAAACCCTAATGTCACCTAGATACTCCAATGTCACCACGAGTACCCATGGGCTTGATTATACGATATGCATCACACAATTTCAGATTCATCATGTTCAATCCAACACAAAAAACTTCAAAGAGTGCCCCAAAGTTTCTACCGGAGAGTCAAGACGAAAACATGTGCCAACCCCTATGCATAGATTCCCAAGGTCACGGAACCCGCAAGTTGATCACCAAAACATACATCAAGTGGATCAATAGAACATCCCATTGTCACCACGGATATCCCATCGCAAGACATACATCAAGTGTTCTCAAATCCTTAAAGACTCAATCCGATAAGTAAACTTCAAAGGGAAAACTCAATTCATCACAAGAAGATAGAGAGGGGAAAACTCCATATGATTCATCTATATCAATAAAGCTCACGGTACATCATGATCGTGCCATCTCAAGAACACGAGAGAGAGAGAGAGAGAGATCAAACACATAGCTACTGGTACATACCCTCAGCCCCGAGGGTGAACTACTCCCTCCTCGTCATGGAGACCGCCGGGATGATGAAGATGGCCTCCGGTGATGGTTTCCCCCTCCGGCAGGGTGCCGGAACGGGCTCTTGATTGGTTTTTTGTGGCTACAGAGGCTTGCGGCAGTGGAACTCCCGGTCTAGGTTTCTTTCTGGGGGTTTCTGTATTTATAAGAAAATTGGGCGTTGGAAACAAGTCAAGGGGGGCCACGAGGCGTCCACAAGCCAGGGGGCGCGCCCTAGGGGGGGGCGCCCCCTAGGCTTGTGGCTGCCTCGTGGCTCTTCTAGCCCAACTCCGATGCCCCGTGGGTCTCTTCTGGTCCATAAAAAATCACCGTAAATTTTTATTCCGTTTGGACTCCGTTTGATATTCCTTTTCTGTAAAACTCAAAAACAAGGAAAAACAGAAACTGGCACTTGGCTCTAGGTTAATAGGTTAGTCCCAAAAAATTGTATAAAATAGCATATTAATGCATATAAAACATCCAAAACCGATAATATAATAGCATGGAACAATAAAAAATTATAGATACGTTGGAGATGTATCATCCACCGCCCAGTAGTCACAGGGGCGGGGGCGCCGATCTCTTCATCCATGTCTTCAGCCTCCTCAGAGGCGTAGTCCAACATTGACAGTGGCTACTAAATGGGCGGTGGGTGGGCCGTAAAATTCCTCGTAACCGGCCTCTAGATCGACCAGAACATGGGTCAAGGTTGGATCGTCATCGATTGTCATTGACTGGATCCAGTCTAGAGCCTCGTTCAACCACGAGAGGTCGACCAGATTAGTTTCCTGGGGGCCCGTGGAGCTAAACTTTAGGGTGTCTTCACGATGGGCGTGTTCGGCAAGGACCAAACCCTGGTACTCAGGTACTATCAAGGGATCCGAGCTCAAGGTTGGTCCTCCAGCGGGGATAGATCTGAGGGTTGAGCCGGATAGAGGGCCCAATGTTAAAGCTTCATGACTTTCGGGCCCGTCTGATGAAACCGAAGGCCCAACAAGGAACAGATCGCCACGGGAGTCGGCGGTGAACTCTAGGCCCTCGAACCTGACCTCCTGACCATGAGCAAAATTTCCGATCTGGCCTAGATGGCCGGTCGAGTCAGCATGTAGTACAATGCTGCCGAATGCGAAGATCTGTCCGTGGACAAAGACGTCCTTGTTACAGACCTATTCACTGATGATTAGGCGAGCCATCAATCCACAGGCGATCTCACAGCGGGACTCTCAATGAAAGCACAAATGTCAGTGTCAAAACCGGCAGATCTCGGGTAGGGGGTCCCGAACTATGAATCTAGGATCGATGGTTAACAGGGGACGAAGGAGACGGTGTTTACCCGGGTTCGGGCCCTCGTGAGGAGGTAAACCCCTACATCCTGCTTGATTATATTGATGAGTATGATGGTTACAGAGTTGATCTACCTCGAGATTAAATGAGCTAAACCCTAGATGAGTTGACTTGTCCCTCTACGAACTAAGCCCCCTGGTTTATATAGACACCAGGGGTACCTAGGGTTACACATGGTAGGTTTTCATCCGGGCATGGATACGCCCATTCTTACTTGGAGGACACACCAAGTCTTCAGAACCTTCCTCCCTAAGCACGTGGTCATTCTGTAGTCCGGCCTTCTCGCAGATGCCACAAGGCGGCCCACTGGGCTGGTCCACAGAAGATAAGCCAATGGCTCGAGGACCCCTTAATTTCGGACTCCCTCACCCGGGAACGGGCCCGAGCAATGGAAATGTTTCCCAGCTAGTATGTATATAGGTTTTTTATGTGCCACGGGGTTCAACCCAGTCGAAGGAGCGCAAATTCTTGAACGCACAAGTGCGACCTAAGTTGCACCGACGCATGCACATGATGCGTCCGGCTCCAACCTCGCGCCTCTACCTCCTTGCTTGGCTGCTGCCATGGCGTCAACCGGTGACCACTTCCTTTCATCGACCACCCATGTCCAGAACACTCACTTTCCCACGCATCCCGTGCTTGACACGGAGTTCTCCATCAGCTCCACTCCTCCCTCCTCGGCGGCCAAGCTTCATCCTTGCGTGCGTCATTTGCCATCCCTTTCTTCCCCTTCATAAACTTGGTAAATTTCTTTGATTGAACACCGTAGGTTGCATTGAACTAAGTTTAATTGAAAAAATGTGTGTGTCTGTAGTGGCGGAGACTGGCCTAGGCCCCTAGGGCTAGGCATGGGGCGTGGGGCTCAAATCCTTTGTATACTGTAGCAATTATTGTACATGCGAGCTACAATATACAAAGGTGGTCTCGGGTGACCCGTTGGGCTGGCTTCGCCATTGTGTGTATGTATTGACAAAATTTATAATTTAATAAATGTATGAGATACTTTTGGGTACTTATAACTGTAAAACAAATCCACGCTACCAAAAGATATTTTTGGCTAGGGGTTTGCTTCAGTTCCGGCGGCCAGGGCTAGGATGGCGCCGCAGGAGACGACAGTCTTCTCTCAAAGATCAGAAACATATGACGCTCCTGAGCTAGTTCTTTCCTCCACGAACGAATGTACTCCTTTCATCTTTATTTACTCCGCATATTAGCTTTGACCCAAACCAAACTTTAGAAAGTTTAACCAAGTTTATACAAAAATCTAAACTTTCACAATAAAAACATATATATGGTATGAAAATATATCGGATATTGATTTCAATTGTATTTGTCGGCGTTCTGGGATCGGGGGTACCCAGACCTGCGTGCCTGCGGCCCAGCGCGTGGCCCACCTCGACGGCCTAGTGCGGCCTTGCAGCAAACCCCCCAAGACAAGACCCTCGCGAGGCGATCAACGCCAAGACCTCGAGGGGAGCGGCCTCCCCAGGCTGCCTCCCAAGGAGCGGAGATTCCTATGCAATACCCGGCCTCACGAGGCTGGGATGACGTGAGCCATGACGACCAAGGCTAGGCGGGCGCCAGCGGGCGCAGAGGGGACAGTTTCCTCTTTGGTGCTAAAGAGGCAACGACGTAAGCGGGTTCCCAAGGAATCCCTCAAAGGTTTCCGTTCCGGTGCAAGAATACCAAGACCACGAGCTCGGCAGGACGAATGTCATTGCCGAGCCCACCTCTGCGCCACGCCTAGAAGCTTTGCAGGCGAAGACCACCTTTAGTCAGGATAAGATGTACCTCTTGTCCCCTTTCAAAATTTGCCGTTGTAGGATCCCTCCCCGCCTGTGCGATAAGGGAAGAGGACCAAGGCCACTATAAATAGGGACCAACATCCACCGTAGAAGGGATCGATCCATCCGCACCCCTGAGTTCTCACAAGGTCGCTCAACCACTGTACTAGTTCATCCCCAAACCTCCTCGCGAGGCCAATCCACCAAAAGCAGGAGTAGGGTTTTACACCGCAAGGTGGCCTGAACCTGGGTAAATCTCCGTGTCCATATTCTTGTTCGCTCGCACCTACTCGACGAGGCTGGGCTGCGGGGTGGCGAGTTTGAGGCTAGAGCTGGTTGAGATCTTCGCACACGCCCCAGAGTTCGAACCTTCTTGGGTCTGCGGAGCCCCGATTCCGACATTTGGTGCGCCAGGTAGGGGGCGTGTCGTGATCCTCGCTCCAGTTCCGCTTCGTCTCTGCTTCGTCGCTCCCATGGCTGACGCCCGCCGAGTCCGGACGGCACACGTGGTCCGCGGCGTCCCGCGCCCTCCGCTTCTCCTGCAGCTAACGCTGCCACTGACCCGGCCACTCACGAGTAGCAGGACTCGTCGCAGCCACCCACCGCGCGGCGCGATGGCCGCACCGCTACTCTGTCCCTCGTCCCCGCCACGACGTCGTCCTCCCACGCTCGCCACGGCCGGCGAACGCGCAGGCCGCACTGCTCATGGCACGCCGCGCTGCTCATGGCGCACGAGCTGCTGCGTTACCGTCCCGCCGACGACCGCTATGATGACTGGCTTGGTCGCATCGCTGTTCTCGTCAGCGACGCCGGTGAGGTCCCGACGCCCTCCCACTCGCTCCGTCCCCCGCCTTCCCAGGCGGGCGACGTGGCTCATGGCGCACCTCCTCCTCCTTCTCTGCACGGCGCCGACCCCGAGCCCAAACGTGAAGCGTGCCCGCACAACCTGCCACATGGGGCGCCAGCGCAGGCACAGGATGAATAAAGCTGCCAGGTGGTGCCGCGACCACGAGGCGACGCGCGTGTGCTCCCCGCACCGCTGCGCCGGCATCAAGACCGTGCGCTGCCGGAGGCAGCGGCGCACGGACACCAAGACCGACCTCCCCTCGCACACATCGTGCCTGTGAGTGGAGCAGGCTGCCGTGCCTTTAGCCCGGAGCTGCGCCGTGTCACCTGGCCCGGCAGGTTTAAGCTGGACCTGTCTCCACGCTATGACGGCACCGCCGACCCCGCGGAGTTCCTCCAGCTCTACGCACTGAGCATCAAGGGCACCCGCGACCGTGCCCTTGCAGTGAATGACCTGCGGCGCGTGAAGCAGCAGCCGGGCGAGACCCTGTACAAGTTCATACAACGCTTGACGAATGTTTGCCTCAAAATCCCGAAGGCATCGGATGAGGCCAGCATCTCGGCGTTTACCAATGGCGTCAAGGACTTCAAGATGAAGGAGGAGCTCGCCATCCATGATGATCTGTGCTCAGCCCTGGAGATGTTCAACCTGGCGAACAAGTGCGCAAGGGCCCAAGAGGCCGACCCAGAAGACAAGAAGGCCAAGGCTAAGGAGGCGAAGCGCAATGGCCCTGTTGTCCTGGCAGCGGAGCCCGAGACGAAGCACGGTCGTGACCATGATGAGCCCCCCAAGAGCAACCGCCCATTCTGCATCTTCCACTACACTCATAGCCACAACACCAACGACTGCCAGGAGCTCAGGGCGCTCTGCGACGAGCGCCTCGGCCGCTGCCCCGAGTGCGGCGACCGTGGCTATGGCCGTGGAGGGGGCCGTGGTAGAGGCCGCTGGGACAACCGTGACCCACATCAGGACTGGCGCGACCAGCCTCGCGAGGACCGCTGGCGTGACGAGCCTCGCGACGGACCTCGGTGCGATCAGCCTCGCGAGACCCGTCCTCCGGGCAATGCTAGCCTCCCTCTGCTGCCACCGCCAACAACGAGGAATGATGATAGCCGGCATGATGATGGGGCTAGGGGCTTCCAGGAACCCTGTGCGATCGCCTGCATCCTGGGCTGAGCTCAGGCCCCTGCCTCGAACCGCATCTTCAAACAGTTCTCTCGTGAGGTGAACGCAGCCCTCCGAAGCTCGAGGCCGCGCATCCCCTCAGGTGGTCGCAGTACGCCATTACCTTTGACTGCAAGGATCACCTCAAGTGCTCCGCCGCCGCAGGCGCGCTCCACATGCTTTGCACGCCCACCATCAGCAATGCCCTCGTCACCAATACCCTCATCGACGGTGGCGCCGAGATCAATGTCCTCTCTGTCGAGACGTTCGAGACGCTTCAGGTGCCCTATGATCATCTCATGCCGACCAAGCCCTTCTCAGGAGTGACCGATGGCTCCACCGTTCCCCTGGGGCAGGTGCGCCACCCAGTCACCTTTGGCAAGCGCGATAACTACCACACCGAGCTCATCGACTTCGATGTCGCCCACATCCACCTCCCGTACAACGCCACCCTCGGGTACCCTACCCTCGCCAAGTTCATGGCGGCAACCCACCATGGATACAACGTCCTCAAGATGCCAGGGTGTAGCGGTGTCATCACGGTTGCCTGTGATGAGAAGGATGCAGTCTACTCCCTCGAACGCGCTTACCAGGCTGCGGCGACTGAAAATTTTGACGACGAGGGCGTTATCCTACCTCCTGAGGACACACCCAAGAAGAAGAAGCAGCTCCTCCGCAAGAGCCGTCAGGGGGCAAAGATCTGCAAGGACGGTGCCTCAGGCCCCGCATCCACTATTGGGGCGCCTCTCCCTCCCACATAGGAAGGCGCGCCCGGCGCCTCCCTCAGGGCGGGCTCGGGGGCTTCCACCTGGAGAGCTTCCGACCTGACCGGTGTGACGAGGGAGGTGCTCGGGCACCACTTGGAGGCACGCTTCGACGTGCGCCCCCACAAGCAAGGAGCATGGCGCAAGGCGCTAGGCTCACGGGAGTTCATCACCAACACGATCGAGGATCTTCAGGAAGCATGGGCCAAACGCGGCGAGCGTCGCCCCGCACCACCCAGTGCAGCTGCCACCCCCGACGTGGGCGGCGGGCTGCGCGTCTGCGTCAACATCCCGGGCCTCAACAGGGCCGCATCGCAGGGCCTCTTCTGGCCATCGCGTGTCGGCCGCAGTGGGGGCTACCCATGCAGCTACGTTCGCATGCCCTTTGGCCTCGTGAACGTGGGCGCTACGTACCAGCGCCTCCCACAGGTCGTGCACGCGTCTCATGAGGCCCGGCGCCGCGCGATCCTTCAGGAGGCCCCGGACCCTCGCGAGCCCCCTGGGCCTCGCGGGCCCCTCGAGCCTCCGGAGCCCTCAGGCTCATGAGGGTCAAGCTTCGACAACTACCCCAACGCTTCAACAGCATCATTACCAGGTGACCTTTTGGTTTGTTCATTTGAGGGCGCCCCTCGGGCTGCATCATCCTCAAGATGTTAGGGCCCGCCCCTGCAGCTATATCGTTTTGCGCATGTATCAGAACTGGTTCTGCATTTGATGAGTTTTCTAAGTATTCCAAACTGCATGTCCGGTGCTTCCTCACCATGAATGTCGCTGCGCCCTAACAAGCCCGCCCTCGACCGCCTCATGATTAAGGGCTGGCACGGTGTCTGTGCTCGGGTCCGTCCCTGCAGCATTGATAAATCCAAGCGACCGAGCTCTGTCTCGCGGGCCAGTCCCGTGCACGTCACCTCCTAGGGTGCTTGGTGCTTTGTCCTCGCATGAGCTAATCGAGAGTGGATGAGTCAGGGCGCGCGGCCCGGTTCGTATAACCGCAGTTCGGCGCTTCGCCGTCGCGGGAGCCGCGCGCCGAGTGTTTTTCCTCGGGTTTGTCGCATGAGAAGACGGGGCACGGCACCTGTGCTCTGGTCCGTCCCTGCAGCGTTGAGAAAACCAACGACTGAGCTCTTTCTGGCGGGCCGGCCCCGTTCACATCACCTCCTGGGGTCCTTGGTGTTTCGCCTTCTCATGCGATGGCCTCCGGAGATTCATTCGGCGCAGGTTACCCCCATCACACAAGTTTTGTAAGCGCGCCCCGCGCCAGAAGACTCAGGCGCAACCTGCCTTGAGGTAGGGCCTCGTGAGACCCGCGCTGGCTCACGGGTGCCCAGTCACGCGTACGAACGAAATTGGGCTGTACACGCCCGGAGACTCTAACACAGAGCTCCCTTCCCACGCCCAAGTGGAAGCCCCATGCTCCGCGCTGGCGGACGACACGGTCGCTCAGCGGCTATGCCCACGCCCAAGTGGAAGCCTCATGCTCTGCGCTGACGGACGACACGGTCGCTCAGCGGCTATGCCCACGCCAAGTGGAAGCCCCATGCTCCGCGCTGGTGGATAAACAACTGAGGGCGCCCTAGCGGTTGCACACACCTTAGGATGGCCTCTCGGCTCTTCACATGGCCCCGTCACGCAGCGTTCCCCTGGGATGCACGCGCGAGGGGCTTGGACGGGGGCTACGCTCAGGCCATGCCTGGCGCGTGCCACCTCACCAGGTCCCTGGCACCTTGTCTTCTCGCGTCCCTCCCAGGCAAAAGCTGGCGAGGAAAGGTATGGGAGCTGCTTGCACGTCAAGGGGGACCCCTGAGCATCGCGACTCAGGGGCCTCACTAGTGACATAGCCCCTCGCCCAATGGTCTCATCCTGGCGATCCGGACGCCCCAACGGCGGTCGAGGTATGCACGGGACTGGGCCCTGCCGACGCAAAGCACAAAGGCGCTCCAAATCAACCTCACCGTTGCCATGTTTCCTTCATGAGGGCTGCTCGCACGTCAAGGGGGACCCCTGAGCATCGCGACTCAGGGGCCTCACTAGTCACGTAGCCCCTCGCCCCTTGGTGTCGTCCTGGCGATCCGGACGCCCCAACGGCGGTCGAGGTATGCGTGGGATTGGGCCCTGCCGACGCAGAGCACAAAAGCAAGCAGGAAGGAAACAAAGCACGAAAGGAAACCACAGAGTTCAAACAGTTATTACAAGCACTGAATGTTTTGTGAATCCAAACAAATCTTACGCCTCCACGAGGCATGACAAATGTCGCAGGTTGAAATCTAGGAGGAAGAGCCGTCATCGCCATGGCCGCCGCCGCCGCTTGTCCCAGTCACGGCGAGCTCGTCGTCAACGTCGCTGCCGACACCTTCGTCGCCACCGCTCGCCTCCACCGCAGGGGGGCCGGCGTCAGGAACACAGGTGAACTTCTTCACCAGCACGTCCACGGAATCCTTCACGGCCGCCGCCGCAGCGGCGCGAGACTCAGGGGCAACCGGGACGATCATCGCATCGAAATCAAAGCCAGGCTCGCGGAGGTGGCTGAAGACACGCGTCACGGCCATGGAGAAAAGAGCGTGGCAGTCGCCCTCCAGGATGGCGTCCACCTTGGCGGCAGCACCTTCAAGCACCTCGGCAAGCTTGGAGGAGAGCCCTACGTAGCCGCCCTCAGGGGTCGCCAGTGGCCCTTCGAGTCCTCCCCTGCAGATGAAGCGCAGCGCCTGGCGAAGCCTGAGCTCGATGGAGGGGAAGGCGTCGCGCTCTGCGGCTGCCTTCTTCTCAGCAGCGGCAAGGGTCTTGTCCCTGGCATCCAGCTGGGCCGTCGCGTCGGAGACATGCCGGGCATGGGACGTCTGTGCTTCGACTACCCCCCCTTCAGCTTGGCCAGACACTCGCGCTCCGCGGCTTGGTCAACAGCCACTTGAGACAGCACGGAGTCGCGATCAGCGAGCTTCGCCTCGCGGGCCTTGAGGTCCTCCTCCCGCTGGTGGAGCCGTTGTGCGTGCGCGGCTTGGTCCTCCTGAAGGGCCTTCAGGTTGGCCTCTGCCTTGCTGCAGCGCTCCGCGGCAGACGCTGCGTCGGCCAGCGCCGCGTCGTGAGCCGCCTTGTCTTCGGCGGCTTCCTTCCTGCTCTCCGCGGCGGCAGCCTTAGCCCGACCCCAGGCCGTCTTGGTGGCTGTGTCAGCCTGGAGCCACCCAGAAATAAGCCCCAGGCACTCCCTCGCGAGGGAGCTCCTGTTGGCGCCTTGGAGGTCGACCCAGATCCGTCCGAGCGCGACGTAGGCCTCATCCAAGGCATCGGGCCTGATCAGAGGGCCACAGTTCGCGAGCGCAAGGGCCTGACCAGGAGGCTGCACCGGCACATCGGCGGGTGCTGTGTCCAAGGGGTCAGTGGCGTGGCTGACTTGGGGCATCGGAGGCTCCAGTTTCTCCTTAGGCATGACAAGGGCGGACGACTTCACAACCTGCTGGCCCACGGGGGTTGACTCCTCCTGAGGCTGCTTCATAGCATCCTCGGGGGCTGATTCTGCCTGAAGGGGGCGGGAAATTGTCCCCTCCACCAACGCTGGGGTCGCCACGGCTGCGGCAAGGAGTGCCGTCTCGTGAGCCTCAACACTCCCGGCACCTGGCCTCCCAAGCGGCGCCGGCGAGGCGCCAGGAGTAGGTGCCACACCCATGTGCCCGGGTGCGGTGTTGCCGGGGCGCCCAAGGGTCGCGCTGGGTTGGCGTGATGCGCTCTCGCCCCCGCTGCGTCCGCGGCCAGAGGCTGACGACGCCCTATAGAGAGGGGACTCCTTCGGCTCGGTGCTCGCCTTCCTCTTCTTCGGCACTTCGTCACCCCTGGACATTGAGAGGAGAAGGGGTCGTGAGTACGCGCGCAATCTATAATCGACCAAAGGCGAAGCAGGTTACTTATTCCTTGGGATGCTTCTGCCCTTCTTCGTCATGGCGCTGCCGCCCGGAGAGGTGGCGAGATCGCCCTGAGGGGCCATGGCCGGAGGGGTCACCTCTGCCCCAGCAGAGGCCGCCCCGCCTTTCATCTGTGGCTCACACGGAGACGAGACCGGCGTATCGATCGCCTTGCTAGAGCTGGGGAGTCCGCCGATGGAGGCGCGGCCGCGCGTTTCTTTGAGGTCGCCCGGCCAGATGCCCGCGTGGTCTGAAGGGTAGGCCCTGATCTCCTGAGGACCCCGGCGAAGCGCGAGGAGTCAGCGGCTGGGGGCTCATCGGTATCGTCATCGTCTTCAAGATCGCGGAGGAGCTTGCTCTGCGATGGGGGGGGGGCCTCTTGCAGGTCGTCGACCTCAGTTTCCTCCGAGTCCTCCTTGCCGCTGGTGTCGTCGGAGGACACCGACACAGGGGAATTGGGGCGCTCGGGCGGCGTGAGCCCCTGCTCGTCAAAGGGGGGCATCGCGGCAACCAGCTCCTCCCTGTCGTCATGGCGGTACAGTAGGGCTTAGGCCTCGGGGAGGTCCCCAGGGTCACTGTGGAGTAGGGTAGCCATGGCCCTGCCAAGCTCCTCGCCTGTCAGGCTGGTGGATTGAAGCCTGATGTTGTCCTCCGCACCCTCGTACTCCCACATGGGCCTCGAGTGCGACTGGAGCGGCGCCAGCCACTGCGTCAGGAACTCCTTCACTATCATCGCCCCGGTCAGTTGCTTGGCCTCCATGTCTAGGGAGATCCGCTCCAAGACGGGCTTTGCTTGGGGATCTATGGTCTTCGTGGAGCCCCACGCGAGGGTCTTCTCGGGCAGTTCCATCGGGAGCTCCAGGCGCGGGTCGAGGCCCCGGGCATACAAGAAGACCCAGCGGTGCCTGAAGCCTTCCACCTTTCTCCCGGCCTTCAGGAGCATATTCCCACTCTGGACCACGATGAAGGAGGCGCACGCCGACCGGTGCGTGCCGTCGTGGAGCTGCAGGATGAAGTAGTGGCGGAAGAGGGCCACTGAGGGCCTCACGCCTATGAAGGCCTCGCAGTAGAAGGCAAAGACGGATAGGAGCATGATGGAATTGGGCTGAAGATGGAGGGCCTGGATCCCGTAATGCTCAAGGATGGCGGCGAAGAACTCCGAGAAGGGCGGGACGAGCCTGGAGAAGACGCTGTGGAGGACGAAGGGGTAGACTGTCTTCGCCAAGATGCGCTGCTCCGTAGAGCCGCACATGATCAAGGTCTGCCCCCACTCATTGGAGTCGCCTGTTGTCAACGGAAGTGTTGGGGCGAGGTCCCCCTCATTGGCGATGGTGGATGCCGTAAGCGCCGGCAAGGCGGAGGAGGAGGCCGAGGCCCGAGCCTCAAACTTCGGCTTCCCGGCGGGCGCCATCTGAAGAATCCTTGGGGTTGGGGGAGCAAGAGGAAGGACAACACGGCGCCAAGATCTGGAGGAGGTTCTCGAGAAGGAAAGGGGATCTGAGCAAAGGGAGGTGAAGCTCCACGCATTAGAAAAATGCCAAATTATGTTATTGAAATCTTTAAATTTTCTCTTTATTTTCTAATATGAAAAAATGATGGAATTGACAACACACTGACCATCTTTGCTTATGTACGTGCAAAACCTATAATCTCTGCTTGTTTCAAGGTGATATCCCTGATGGCACACACAAGTCTGCTAAAGACTGTGAGACAAACCCAACATATATTGCAGCAAAGAAGTCAAAACATCTTGAAGATAGCGAGACAACCCCAATGTCATGTCTTGATACTGTGTTCAAGTTACTCGACACTAGTAGTCACGCAAGATCACAAAAGTTGTTGCCTGAATCAGGTCGACTTCTTCAGTCTCAACTCCAAGCAGAAAGACATGGTTCGGCTCATCTGCGCCTTGAAGTCCAATCTCTAAGAAGATCGCAGAGAAATCCATTGAGAACCTCATTGCTAAACAGTAAGAGCTGGAAGATATGAGCGACATGATAGGCCGGTCTCATCACCCTGCCCAGCTGCTTTCACAGCAGCTGATATGTCCATTTTGCATCATGATTTCCTATTGATATTTATGCTATTCGTGTTCAGTATTCCACTTTATGATACAATTCTTATGCCTTTTCTCTCTGAATTTATAAGGTACATCACAAAAGAGGGAAATTGCCGGGAATTGGAATTCTGGACCTGAAAACCAAGAAAAAAGGTGAAAATTCACTGGACTCCAAATGACCTGAAACTTTTTGTGAATTATTTCTGGAATATATGAACAATTATGGAGCAAAGAACTGCCGAAGGGGGGCTACCTATGGGCCACGAGCAAACAGGGCGCACCCACTCCCTCGGCGTGCCCTGTTGCCTTGTGGGGCCCACGTGGCTCCTCGACCCTAACTCCAGTCCTATAAATTCACATCTAATGAGAAAAAATAAAGAAGGAACTTTCGGGACGAAGCGCCGCCATCTCGAGGCGGAAACCTGGGCAGAGGCCCTTTTGCACTCTGGCTGGCTGATTCTGCCGAGGAAACTTCTCTCCAAGATGGGGAGATCGAAGCCATTGTCATCACCAACGCTTCCTCCTTCGTGAGAGGACCAATGTTCATCAACATCTTCACCAGCACCATCTCATCTCAATCCCTAGTTCATCTCTTGTATTCAATCTTTGTCTCAAAACCTCAGCTTGGTACCCATGGGTTACTAGTAGTGTTGATTACATCTTGTAGTTGATGCTTGTTGGTTTATTTGGTGGAAGATATTACGTTCAGATCCTTAATCATCATTATTACACCTCTGATCTTGAACATGTTGATGATGTGTGAGTGGCGGATTTCGGGCTCCGCAAAACCCTCAAGATTCGAACACAGGGGCGTGTGCGAAGATGCCCTGCAGCCTCGCCCTACCTAGCTCGCTACTCGATGGATATGACGATGAACTCGCACGATGACGAGGAAGAAGATGAACACGGTGGTTTACCTAGGTTCGGGACGCTGCGAAGCGTAATACCCTACTCCTGCTTTTGGTGGATTGCCTCTCGTGGAGGTATGGTGGATGAACTAGTACAATGTTTTGGAGCCTCACGAGGGCGCTCTTGGGGTGTTCTTGGCCCTCTGCTGGCTTTGTGATGGATCGGATCGATGGATCGATCGACCGGTTGCCCGATCCCCCTCTGCGGTGCAACCTGGCCTCTATATATAGCGGTGGCCCGGGTCCTCTTCCCTTATCGCAATGGCGGGAAGGGATCCCACAACGGCCAAATTTGAAGAAGGACATGAGTACATCCCCGCCCTGTCCAAAGGTGGTCTTCGCCTGCAAAGTAGCTGTCGACGACGCAGAGGTGGGCTCGGCGATGACATCCGTCCTGCGGGGCTCGTGGTCGTGGTCTTGTTGAACCGGAATGGAAACCTTTGGGGGGGCGCTTTGGGAACCCGCGTACGTCCTTACCCCCTTTGCACCAAAGGGGAAATTGCTCTGCCTGGCGCGCTGGCGCTCGCCTGTCCTTCCTTGCGTCACCCTTGACTCCTGAGGCCAGGTCCTGCATAGAGATCTCCGCCGCTCCGGAGGGGGCCTGGGGAGGCCCATCCCTTGCCGGTCTTGATGCTGCTCCTCCTCGCGAGCCTAGGGTCCTCGTGAGGGCCTTGTCTTGAGTGGGGCCGCGTCTGGTCGTGCTTGGCTGATGAAGTGGGCCATGCCCTGGGCCGCAGGCAGGCAGGTCTGGGTACCCCCGTTCCCAGAACGCCGACAGTAGCCCCCGGGCCCAAGGCGCGCTCGAGCTGGCTTCTGGGCGAAGCCTTGAGGGCGCCCCGAAGTGCAGTGGGCCCCAAACGCCTGCGGGCCAGGACTGGCACGCGTCGTGCGGTTGATGTCGGCCGTCCTTCGTCCCTTCGGCCACCGCCCGAATCGACAAGAGCCTGACTTCCAGCGCCGAGCCATTATTGCTTTCCCCTTCCGCGCACCTGCTCTTGCTTCCCAGATCCCCGGCCCTAGCAAAGGCCTCTCCAGATCCGGCATCGCTCCGTCCTCCTCCTTGCCGCTTCGGCCCCGTGAACATCCTGATGGCTCCCGCCGGCAAGCAGAAGCCAGAGGCCCAGAGCTCAGCCTCCGCTCCCATCTCACCGGCGCTCTCAGGGTCCACCATCGCCAAGGACGAGGACCTCGTCCCGGTTCTCCCGTTGACGGCGGATGGGACCAACGAGTGGGGGCGGACCTTGATATGGGGCGGCTCCTCGGAGAAGCGGCCCTCGTCCAAGGCGGTCTACCCCTTCTTTCTCCATAGCGTCTTCGCCGGGCTCGTCCCGCCCTTCTCCGCGTTCTTCACCGCCATCCTCGACCACTACGGGATCCAAGCCCTTCATCTCCAACCCAACTCCATCCTGCTCTTGTCCGTCTTTGCCTTCTACTGCGAGGCTTTCGTGGGCGTGAGGCCTTCGGTGGCCCTCTTCCGCCATTTCTTCAGCTTGCGCGTGCACGCCGGCGCTCAACGGTCGGTGTGTGTCTCCTTCATTGTGGTCCAGAGTGGCAACATGCTCTTGAAGGCCGGGAAGAAGGTGGAGAACTTCAGGCACCGCTGGGTCCTCATGGACCTCAAAGACACCAACCCCTGTTGGATCTGCTAAAGGGGCTGCCGGAGAAGACCTCAGCGTGGAGCTCCGTGAAGCTTTCCGACTCCCGGGCTAGGCCCGTCCTGGAGCGGATCTCCTGCGATATCAGTGCCAGGAAGCAGGCTGGGGGGATGATAGTGAAGGAGTTCTTGGCGTAGCGCCTGGCGCCCCTCCAGTCTCATTCTAGGCCCTTGTGGGACTATCAGGGCAACGGCGACAACCCCCGAGGAACTGAACAGGGCTGTGACGACCCTGCTCAACGGCGACCCCGGTGATCTCCCTGACGCCCATGCCCCGCTGTACTGCCGCGACGACGGGGCCGATCTGGTTGCCGCGATGCCTGTCTTCAATGAACTGGGGCTCTCCCTAGCTAAGGGCCTTGGTTCCCCGGTGATGGTGTCCTCCGGCGACACCACGGGCGGGGAGGATTCAGAGAAGACCGCCGATGACGGCCCGGTAGGGGCGTCCCCTCCGTCGCAGAGCACGCTCCTGCGCGACCTCGAGGACGACGATGATGTCGGCGAAGTTTCCGCTGCGGGCTCCTCACGTGCCGCCAAGGCCCCTAGGGGCCTAGCGCCGGCCCCTCGTGCCACACGGTCCGCCTGCGTGTCGACCCCCAGGAAGCGCGGAGCGGAGTCTCCTCCGGTGCGCCATACCTCTGCCGGCAAGGCGGTTGAAGTGCCGGCCTCGCCTCCGCCCGAATCGCAGCTCGCAGGCAAGGTGGGCGAGACCGGGGCCATGGCGATCCCTCCAGCGGCCGCCCTTGCAGACAGCGCCTCTGCTCCCACGCATGGTGGTGCCCTCACCGAGAAAGGCGAGGGCGCCCCCATCGTTGCCGGAGCGGAGAGGAAGAGGAAGTGGGTCGACGTTGAAGAGTAAGTGATCCGGCTCGACCTTGGTCGCCCGCCGGTAGCTTGTGTATTGATGACCTTCCTTTGCTTGGTAACCAGGAACGCCGCCGCGCTAAAGATGAGGAAAAAGAAGGCGGGCGTCAAGCCGAAGGCGCCTTCTGACGCGCCGCCCGCTCCTGTCATCCCGCCGTCGCCTGTCGAGGCGCCCGCTGTCGAGGGGGTGGGGGCCCGCGAGGCAACACCCTGGTCATCGTCGCGGAGCCCCCTGAGCACCCAATGCCAGTTGGCGTGATCGCTCCTGCCCCTGAGGGCGTGGCGGCGTTTCTGTCCGGAGGGCCAGCCCCTGAAGGCCAGCCACCCGTCGATCCATCTGTGTCCGTGGTCACTGCACGGCCGCCGGGGCCTCCTGCCCTTCGTGCCGCTGTCCCCCAGGGGACGTCTCCCATGATCGCACAGGGGACTCCTCCGGAGGAGGCCTTGATGCCTTTGTCGCGTGGCCTCGACGTCCTGGATGGGTCCTTCACCATTCTGGGTCAAGTTCGGGACGCCCTCGGGGGCACCGACGATCGCCTCGCGAGTGGGCGCCTAGGGCTCCTCTCCGGGTGGCTCCAGGCCGACGCATTTGCCGTGGCGGTTTGGGGTCAGGCCGAGGCTGCCGCGGTGAAGAGCAAGAAGGAAGCCGCGTCTGCCAGGGCAGCCCGCGAGAAGGCACTGGCTGACGCAATGTCTGCTGCGAGGCGCTGCGAAGAGGTGGAGGCCCGCCTGAAGGCTCACCACGAGGAGAAGTCTGAGCTTGCGGAGCAGTTGCGTCAGCAGGAGGAAAGCCTCAAGACCCGCGAGTCCAAGCTTGCCGCTCGGGACTCCGAGCTCTCCCAGGCGGCGACCCACCAGGCCGCAGAGCGGGAGTGCCTGGACGCGTAGGGGAAGGAGGTTGCTTCGGAGAAGGCCCTGCTCGACGCCAGGGAGAAAACTCTTGCCGCAGCTGAGGAGAAAAAGGCTGCGGAGCTCAGCGCCTTTCCCACCGTCGAGCTCAAGCTTCGCCAAGTGCTCCACTCCCTCTGCCGGGATGGGTTCGCGAAGCCCCTGGCGGCTCCAGAGAGCGGCTTCGCGGGGCTCACTTCGAAGCTTGTCGAGGCGCTGGAGGGCGCCGTTGTCAAGGTGGAGTGGATCTTGGAGAGCGAGTGCCGCGACCTAGTTTCTGAGGCCGCGACGCCCGTCTTTAGCCATCTCCATCTTCGCGAGCCAGGGTTTGACTTCGACTCCGTGATCTGCCCAGTCGCCCCCGAGGCCCGCGCCAGTGCTGCGGCGGCGGTGAATGGCGCCATGGAGACGCTGGTGAAGAGGTTCATCCGCGTCACCATTCCTCCGCCTTCTGACGCTGTAGGGTTTAGTGGCGAAGAAGACGACGCCAGCGATGTCGACGACGAGTTCCCCGAGGACGGGACGAGTGGTGGCGGCGGCTCCTCCTGATTCCTCTCCCTTGTTCCTTTCCTGCAATGTCCATCGTGCCTCGTGGAGGCGTTAAACTTGTTTGTATCCGCGAAAACTTTTAATGTTTGTAATAACTGCTGAACTGTGTGATTGTTCTCTTCGCCTCGTTTCCTTCTTGCTTGCTATGATGCTCTGCGTCGGCAGGGCCCGGCCCCGCGCATACCTCAGCCGCCGTTGGGCCGTCCGGATCACCAAGGACGGTTCCAAGGGGCGAGGGGCTATGGGGCCAGTGAGGCTCCTGAGTCGCGATGCTCAGGAGTCCCCCTTGACGTACGAGCAGCCCTCATGAAGGGAACATGGTGAAGATTGGGTTAACTTGGAAATTTCGAACACCTTGCGCTCTGCGTCGCCAGGGCCTGGTCCCCCGCATACCTCAGCCGCCGTTGGGCCGTCCGGATCACCAAGGACGGTTCCAAGGGGTGAGGGGCTACAGGACCAGTGAGGCTCCTGAGTCGCGATGCTCAGGAGTCCCCCTTGACGTACGAGCTCCAGCGTTCTCCTTAGGGGTTTTTTGAGCGCTTTGAGCTCTGCGTCGGCAGGGCCTGGCCCCGCGCATACCTCCACCACCGTTGGGCCGACCGGATCACCAAGGACGGTTCCAAGGGCCTGATCGTAGCCTGATCTTACACCTCAACGAGCATGATCCTCACGGGCCCGTCGTCTCCCGGGGCTCGGGACCTTCGCTCGGTCCGAGCATCTCCTCCAACTCCTTGCCGCGCCCCGCCAGGCAAGGTATGAGAATGGCCCGGGCGAGGCGCTGGAACGTGACGCCTGCGTTTGCCAGGCCGAAGGGCATGCAGACGTAGTTGTGCGGGTAGACCCATCCATGATCGGCACGCGTTGGCCAAAAGGGGCCCTGGGATGCGGCCCTGTTGGTCGGGAGCGTGTTGACGCAGATGCGCGGCTGGTCGACCGTGCCGATGATGGCGGTTGCGATTGGTGGTGCTGGGCAGTCCCCGCCTTGCATGGCCTGCGTTTCCTGAAGCTCCTCGATCGCTCTGACGACGGACTCTTGCGAGCTCGGCCCCGCGCGCCGTGCTCCCGGCTCGAGCAGACGCGCGTCAGGACGCGCCTTCAGGTTGTGCCCGAGCGCCTCCCTTGTCTCACTGGCCAAGCCTGAAGCTCCCCAGGCGGGAGCCCCCGGGCCTGACCCAAGAGGGGCGCCGAGCGCGCTTTCCTATGCGATGGGAGCTGGGGCCCCGTCCTTGGGCGCAGAGCCCGAGGCCCCGGGACACCCCGTGAGAAGGAGCTGCTTCTTCTTCTTGCGTGTGTCCTCACGAGGCAGGGTATCTTCCTCGTCGTCCGAGCGCTCGGCCGCCGCGGTGCAGTAAGCACGCTCGAGGGAGCAGACGGCATCCTTCTCATCGCAGGCGACGGTGATGACGCCGCCACTTCCTGGCATCTTGAGGACGTTGTAGCCGTGGTGAGTCACCGCCATGAACTTGGCAAGGGCCGGGTACCCAAGGATCACGTTGTACGGGAGGTGGATGTGCGCGACGTCGAAGACGATGATCTCGGCCACTTCCTGGCATCTTGAGGACGTTGTAGCCGTGGTGAGTCACCGCCATGAACTTGGCAAGGGCCGGGTACCCAAGGATCACGTTGTACGGGAGGTGGATGTGCGCGACGTCGAAGACGATGATCTCGGTGTGGTAGTTCTCGCGTCCGCCGAAGGTGACGGGTAGGCGCACCTGCCCGATGGGGACGGTGGACCCGTTTGTGACTCCCGAGAAAGGCTTGGTCGGCATGAGCTGTTCGTACGGTACTTGGAGCGTCTCCAAGGTCTCAATGGAGAGGACATTGAGCCCCGCTCCACTGTCGATGAGGGTCTTGGTGACGAGGACGTTGCGGATGGTGGGAGTGCACAGCATGGGGAGCTTGCCGGCCATGGCCGAGCACCTGAGTTGATCCCTCGAGTCGAAGGTGATGGCAATCTGGGACCACTTGAGGGGATGCATTGCTTCGGGCTTTGGGAGAGCCGCGTTCACCTCCCGCGTTAACTGCTTGAAGATGCGGTTCGACGCTGGGGCCTAGGCGCCGCCCAGGATACAGGCTACCTGTAACAGTCCGAGACCGACGCTCCAGAAGATTCCCCTTTTATTTCCATTCTCGTCATGTGATTCGTTTTATTGTTGCATTCATCATCGCATCATTCGCATCATCTTCATAGCATCGTCACTCGTTTTCGAAAACTTGCATCCGTCGTACTTGCCGGTTCTCTCGGTTCGCGTCGTTAACTGTTTCGAGACCAACCACACACGCACGCGCCCGCGGCATCGCAAATATTGTTTTTAAAAGTGCATATGAAATATTCTCGGATTGGGTCGAAACTTAGCGAGCGGTTTCAATATAGTGTAGCTAGACCGCTTGCCAAGTTTCGCCGCAATCAGAGGTCGTATGATACCCGAACGGTCAACCGTAGCGGTTCCGTCAGCGGTTTATTCGTCGGACGTTTTCGGTATTTCAAAACATGTCACGGGCCTCAATATCCCTCTCTCCTCAGCCCACAACCCCTCTACCCAGCCCAGCTAACCCCCTCCGCTTCCGAGCCGTCCGATCGAGATCAAACGACTCGAAAACGGGAAAAAACTCCCTAACCCTAGACCACCTTTCCTATTTAAGCAGGACCCCCTAGTCCATTTTTGGGCCTAACCCTAGCCCCTCACATCAAATTCCGCGCAGCCAGCTTCCTCCCACCTCTCAGCCGCCGCCCACCTCGTTTTTAGCGCCGGCGACCCCGCCGTCGCCACTTGGTGCCATCGGACTGGCTAGCGCCGCCGCCAGCCACGCCCTCGGCCAACCAGAGCCGGCAACGTTGCCCCAGCAGCCTCCCACCGTGCCAGGGCCCACCAGGCCCATTCGAGGCCCGCCCGGGCCCGAAATCGCCGCCGTCACAGCCCGCAAGCGCCCGAGCGCGCCCACGCCACCAGAGCCGTCCCCGACCTCGCCAGTCGCTGCGCCCTCGCCCGCCGGAGCCCCTCACCGCCGGGTCGGAGCAGGTTGCCCCGCCGCATCCCTCTCGCTCCCTTCCTCTCTCTCTCTCTCTAACCCCTCTGTTCTCTCTCCTGTCCAGGAAGCCGCCATGGCCTCGAGTTCATTGCCGTCACTGCGCTCCAGCCGGCCTCCGAGCTCGCCGTCAACCTCCGTGACCAGATCTGGGACCCCCAGGCGCAGATCTCCCCTTTCCCGACCACCATGGGCCTCGCCGCCGCCTCCCATCCCTGGCCTCGCCGGGATCTGCCCCGCAACGCGCCACCGCCTCCCTGCACTCGGGCAGGATGGCGGGGACGAGCCCCGCTGACCTACCCGCATGGGCCGGCCCACCTCGCCTCTCCGACCGACCGGCCCAAGAGGCCACGAGGTGAGCAGCCCCCGGTCTAACCCTCGCCCAATGCGCATCTTAGCTATGCGGCGCCCATGTCTCTGTTGTGGCATATTGTATATTCGGCCCGAGTCACGTTTTTTTCCCTGATGCGGATTTAACCATTATTCCAGTAATTTCAGATTTCAGAAAAATGCCATGTTTTAAAAACCCTAATATCTAAATAACCGTGCATCACATGTAATAACTTTATATATGAAATATGTCCAGAATTTTGCGTAGATTAATAATATGCAACTTTCAACCATGCTAAAAATGTTTAACATGCCTTTTTTTTGTTACTTTGCATATATGTCATTTTGTATTGCGCATATATATTCAACCGTGCATCGGGATTAAACAAAACCAGATATGTAAAATGTGTACATTATTTATATCGCTTTTTCATGCATGATAAAAATGCTTGATGTGATGTTTGCATTTAAGTTGCATACATAACTTGCTAAAACGGTTTATGTCCTAAACTCGCATAAATGTTGTGGCATTTGTTTTATTATAAGAACCTACATATTATATATAATTTTGGGGTAGAAAAATCCATAGAATTTATCTGTGCAATTAGTTTTGGCATTTGAGGAAGTTTGTGTGCATGCTATTTTGAACGTGGTGCCCTTTTGTTATTTTTGTGTGATTTAATCTATGCATGATATGAAGTAATTTTGTACATGAGATATGCCCTTGGACATGTGTGTTAGGCCCTGGTATTTTTGGTTGCTATAGAAATGCATGTTTAGGTGTTATTTTCTTGTTGCCAACATGCCATAAACATGTGTTGTTTTGATGGTCCAAAATATTTCTAAGTCTGAAAAACTGTTATTTTGTTGCCATGTTGCCATGTGATTTGCTATTGATCTAGGAGTCTTTTGTGATTGCCACCAAGGAATCTTTTGTTAAGCATGTTGTTGCCTATCATGTTGTGCCAATAGTTTGCATGAATAGGTTTAGCACTTCCACTTCTTCTTTGGAGGAATCGACCAGTCAAAGTCCATCTGAAATCCCATCTCCTTGAGTTCTTCGGGAGTCTTGAGGTGAGACAGAATGGCCCAAGTGCGATTGAATATTTCATGCACATAGTAATGATTTTTCCTCACAGAGTTATGCGTCACAGTCATGTCACGAAGAATTGAAGCAAACTGACGCTTTATGTCACAGCCCTAAATTAATGCTTGTAATTAGTTGCATCAGTGAGCATCATGCATCATGTTTACTCCAAGAAAATATTGAAATGAGTAATTTCCAGAAGCCTCACAAATATTTGAGAAATGATCAACTAAAAATTTCTTCATTTGTGCCCAAGAAAATGTTCCTCTTAAGCTTTGAAAAATGTGGCAAGAGATTAAACTCAAGCCAACATTTTTGGAAGGTTAAAAATATTTATTTTGGGCCTCTGAGTTAAATCAACATTTATTTGGATTGGGTTTATATTCTATTAAATAGAATATGGACTCAATAATTCTGAAACTCCTTGTGTGACTTGGGTTATGTCCATTATATCCACATGCCAATTCTCAGGATTTTAGAATAGTTTCTGACATTTTTATCAGACAAAACAAAATTGCAGAATTAGAAAAACAGAAATAAAAGAGAAATAGGGAATTCTTACATGGCGTTCACCTAGTACTCCTGGCCCAGGAGAGAAGCCAGCCTAGCCCACCAGGGGCAGGGGGTCTTCTTCCTCCACCTGCCAAAAGGACCATGCAGGTGCGTGGGGAAGCGCCGACGCTGCCTGGCCACCTCCTGCTTCCCCCCGGCTCATCTAGCGACGCCCGGCGATGCCTGGACCTCCCTCGAGCTCATCCCCTCGCCCTGCTGCCTCTCCCTCTCTCTCTGCTCCCTCTCCCCATCGGACCCGAGCTCCCTGAGCTCGCCGCCGCCGTAGTGCCGCGCCCCTGGCCGCTCCCCAGCCTCTCCATCCACCCCACGAGGTTCGCCTCGACGCCCAGAAGCTCCAAGATGAAGGAATCAAGCCTGAGAGCCTCTCAGCATCGACCCCGTCGCCGTCTTTCACCTCGGTCACCGGCGATCATCTTCGTCAATTCGTCGCAAGCAGACCATCCCCGAGCTCTCCGACGATCCCATCAGACCCGCTGTGAGCTCCTGGCCATTTTCCCTCAATCTCCCTTTGCTCCCGTGCCTGTGGCGTCGAGCCCGTGGTCGACCGAACCCGGCCGCCACCAAGCTTGTTGCCGACCCTGCTCCGGCCACCCCATGACCCATGGATGGCTCAAATGGATGCGCACGACTGCGGGCTACCTTCAGGTGCCCCCAGCGTGCCCATCCGCCGCCCGTAGCGCCCTCCGGTGAGCCTCCACTGTGTCCGATGGTTGCCGGCGACCACCCACCGGTCGGGGCTGACGTGGCCGGCTTAATTGGCCACTAACCCCACCACCAGAGCCACTGACAGAGGGCCCCATGGGGGGGGGGGGTCAAAGCCCAATCAGCGTCGGGTTTGACCCGGGATTAGCCCTGTGTCACTGACGTGTGGGCCCTGGTCGACAGGTTTGACCTGGCACGGCCAGTTGACTACTAACATCATGCTGACACAGTGCTGATGCAATAAAGCTTTTCTGGTATTTAAAATATTTAGGGAAATTCCAGAAAATGCTTAAAACTTCTAAAAATCATAGAAATTCAACTGTAACTCAGATGAAAATAATTTATATATGAAAAATTATCAGAAAAATCCAATAGTTTGGAGTTGGAATTTGATGCCTATTTCAATTCCACTTCAATTAATATGACTATATATTGTACTAGGTGAATTCAGTACCTTAACATGCCATGTCATACATCATGTTTGTTGCATTGCATTGAATGTGTTCCTTTCTTGTTTTATCGGTGTTTGTTCCCCTCCGGTAGACGTGGTTCCGACGTTGAGATCGTTGCCACCGATGAAGACTCATTGTTATCTTCAGAAGTGTCAGGCAAGCAACCCCCCCTTGAGCATACTGATATAAACCCACTCTCTCGCTCCTGCTCTCTTTTACTGCATTAGGACAATGAGGAATCAACTGTTACATGTTCTCGGTAGTTGAACCCATTCCTTTGCATGACATGTCTTTGTCACAGTAAATAGTTGAAACCACTTAGCATGAGTAGCAACTGCTTGAGCCTTGTTGTGCTTACTCATCCATGCTTGCTTACCGTGCCTCCTATGCTTAGAGTCATGTCGTGTCTGATCCATCTGGGCGATGAATCGGAATGGTGATGTTCATGTCCTACTGTGTGAGAGTTAAGTGTGTGAATCCGATTTGGTAAAGGTAGCGATGAGAGGCCATTTAGGAGTACATGGCGGGTTGTCTCATTGGGACCGTCCTTAAGAACTGAGTTCTGTGTTTGTTATCCAAGACAAGATACTACCATGCATTGGGCCCGAAACCAATGGACCCTCGCGGCCTATTAATCGCCTTGATCTCTGTCCAGGAGTTGCAACTAGTTTCTGGTGTTTGTAGGATGTGCTGGCGGCCGTGCATAGCGCTGACCGGAGGGGTAGGCTATGGCGCGGTAGATGCACCGTGGCCCGGTGTACCAAGCGTAGTACCATCCGTCGAGGTGGGCTTGGGAACCCTGCACACATCATTGGGGGCCGTGATGGAAACTTCGGCCGGACTTCCGTTGTGGGTTCAGTCTCAAATAGGTGATAAACCTGGACTAGAGTCTTGTGTGGTTAACGGTCGTGGCCGACTCCCTCGCTGGGCTTCCGCTTGAAGGTTGCCGAGGTGCCTTTTTACGTGCACATGGTGGTAAGTGGCGGGAGCGTGTGTGAAGAAGTATACCCCTGTGGGGTGAATTAATCTGTTCGAATAGCCGCGTCCTCGGATATGGACTACTTGGAAAACTTATGTGGTTCATAGACAAGTGAAATGGATACTCTAAAATGCGCAAGATAAGTGTGAATGCTATGGATGGCCTTCTCGTAGGGAGACGGAAGTGGATCCATAGTGGTGTATTGATTTGGTGAATATGTGGACTCGTGTGCGCTATCCCACCTCAAAGAAAGTATTTTTAGTCGTAGTATAGGTTAACCAAGAGTCAAAGCTGGCTTGCTGCAATAAACTCCACAACCCCCTTCATTGATACTGATGCATATGTAGATAGTTCTGATGTATGTCTTGCTGAGTACCCTTGTACTCACGTTTGCTTAATTTATGTTTTTGCAGAGGAGACGCCAGTCTCATTAGTGATTCTTACGACGTGAAGTTCGATGTTGACCGGGTTAGCTTGGGAATCCCAGACAGCGGTCTGGCTCCTTTGGTAGGGTCGTTGTAGCTTTTCAGGCTCTTCTAGCCGCTTTTAATAGATGTCTGTACCCAGAGATGTATCTTCCGCTTGTTGATTGTATGCTTTGAATGATGGGTCATGTGACCCTCTACTTGTAACATCATATTATGTAAGGCTCTTCTGAGCCTTCTAAATAAATGTTGTGTTGTTGTATGGTTATGTTGTGATGCCATAGTTGCATCTATGCATAACGGACATGTCATGCGTACGTGTGACGTGTAACGGTATGTATGGGATTCGACACCTAGTTGTGTGCCTCTAGTAGTACTCTTTACGGGGAAATGCCTCTTTGTGCTTCCACTGAGCCTTGGTAGCTTGCTACTGCTCCGGACACATTAATTGACCGGCGTGTATCCTTCTTTGCTGCTGTGTCTGTCCCTTCGGGGAAATTTCTCGCAGTGTAATGGAGTCCATGTAGCCTGCTATGACTCGTCTACGCGCAGTTGATGACATTTATGTCCCACGGCGTAATGGAGTCCCTATAGCTTGCTATGACTCGTCTACACATGCTGAGACTGACACCTGCATTGTTGGGTTACGTATGCATGTCCCTGTACGGATGTGCCACTTGGGTTCTACGACTAGTCATGTTGACCCGGGTTCTTGGACATTTGAATGCTAGCAACATATTCACATTTGTGAGCCAAAAGGCGCAAACGGTCCCGGCCCAGGTAAGGTGGCAGCCGTGGAGATAAACGTGCGTGAGGCCGCAAAGTAATGTGAAGTGTTACATGCTAGATTCTTATGGCTTACAATCGGGGTCCCGACAGCGTTGGTATCAGAGCTTGACTGGCTGTAGGATTACCAAGCCAAACTGGTCGTTGTTTGAGTCTAGAACTGCTTTAGTTATATAAGGGAATTGATTGTGGAAGGGAACGTAAGCTTCTTTTTTACTCCTTTCCTTGTGTCATTCATATTCTGAGTCACCTTCTTCCTTATTCTACGGGGTTTAAGAATTAGGCTTCTTACCTATCTATCAGGATGATGGGTTGCTATGCTGGGGACTTATAGGAGAGTTGATGTCTTTCTGGATCGATGTCTCCATAAGAATTCATTGTTATGTTGTCAGTTGTCTTGTAGGTTGCCTCATATTTCACACCAGTACAACCGTTATGCTGTCCGAGTTATCCAAGGTTTATAAATAATCTAATGCAATTGCAAAATTCCTTCATCTCGAATCAATGTCTTTTGGGCCAGACACAACACACTAAATATTGTGTTGAGGTACTCCATTACCTCGACGTGTTCGTTGTTGTGATAGGAAACCAGGTTATTCTAGTGAACCACCCAATTGTTTAGTTGTGTTTGTGTTTCCTGTGTGATCATTTTCTAAAAAACATCTCGTGATGTTATATAGTAGTAGGTATTCTATTTCTAGGTTTTTGAACCCATGCATCATTCTACTCACTCTTGTTGATAGTGTTGCTCGTTCCTTTAGGAGGATTAGTAACCTTGTTATAGTCTTCAAGGATCGTGGTTTATCATTCTTCCAACACCATGAACCAGTCATGGCAGAAGTTCCTCGTGAACTGAAGATCACAACAAGAGTGCTTTTCATGAGTTATCTGTTCCATAGTTGTGACTCTGCCAACCCTACCTTTCTGCATGGGTTATCTGGAAGAAACATGTTGAACTTTGTTCGACGTATTTAACCTATGCATCTACAACTCAGAAAATCATGTGCTTTTGAGTTGCCCCCTTCTCAGTTGTATCTTGACCCTCGTCTATCAGTGGATAGTCAAGAGTAGTTGTGCATTCATGTTCATTGATGCCTAATATCCTTGTGGTCTGTCAAGCCATTCTATTTCAAAATGACTAGGACAAATAAACTCTAGTACCTCATCCATTTCTAGGATTGGGTCAAAGCAGTTGTGTTCTACAGATCAAAATGCCAATCTAGCTTTTGTTCTGTTCTACCTCGAAGTATTACCCCCTTTAAGTCAGGATTGTCATGGTAATCGCACCATCTCTTATGACTTCTTGATTCAGTGATACTTCTCGCCATCATCGTTCACTCCTCGGTCTCTGTGTTCTGTGTAACCAGAATACCGACAAGTGAATCGTGATGTGTGCAATCAATACTCCTAGTAACTTTGTTGCGTGGTAGTTAATGGATGATCTCATTCATAGCGTGTTGGTTATTGAATCACCATTCTAAGAATGATCGTGCTACCGAGTCCATCTTTCATGGTGCACTCTTTGATCTATGAGTTCGGATTGTGTCAATCCCTCGCTCTGTTGATCATATCATCTTGCCCTGAAAAGCAAGATTTTTCTTGAGCTCAATAACATATCGGTGGTTCGTGATTTTATGAATATCTTCTTGGAAGTATTACTAGGTTGTTTTCTGACCGCTATGTTGAGTTCGTGATCAAATTGGTTTCCTTATAAACCACCCCTTCTCCAAGAATCTGTGTTGGATACCCCTGAGCTAGTTGGTTAAGCTAAACAACAACTTGGAGAGTTGGAAGATAAATGCTTCGCCTGACTTAGTACATTCCAAGGGGATATCTTCTTTTGTGGTTGTGTGTGTTGAAGAAAGGCGATATCTTCATCGATTGATCCTTGTGATCAATTGTTGCATCTATCGTCTTATCCAATCCTTGATTTGAGCGTGGGCTATTATCAAATCAACTCAGGACAAAGGATCTTCCTAATGTTGTATTACTCATGGAGGTATCCTCGAGCATACACCATTATATCCTTTGGTCTGACCAATGCTATCACCTTGTTCACATAGTTGTGGAATTCCATCCATTTGGACATCTCGATGAATTGTTGTTGAGCCCATCGGCAACATTTTCATCTGTTCCATGATTCATGTTGGACATTAAGCTAGTGTTGGAAACTTTGTAGGCAATATCTTCGTGTTTTCATTCATGGAGTATATGTTTGGTGAAAGAAGTGACTTCCTCTATCTCATATGCATTTGATGCAAGTTGCCGCCATGAGTTCGAGAAAAGTTTGTTTTGTTCCTTCGGAATCATCCCAAGTCATTCATGCAGGTGTGAAGTATTCTATGGACTGGTAGATTTGCAACCTCCATTCCATATGAATTACCTAGCATAGAAATCCACTGATTGATTTGTTTAAGGAAAAGAAGTTATGTGCTATTCCTGAAGGTACCAGACGGACTTGCACCTGGCTTCGCTATCCGCAATGATGGTTCCCACCCAGAACTTGGTAGTGTTTTGTTGTAAGACTTCTATGTGGTCATGCTTGTCTTGGACAGTGTGTTCACATGTATCTTGCAATCCAGCTAATATTTTGGAGTTTGCTCCCATAGTTCATTTCCCGAGAATCTCGCGACGTCATCTCGTCGATTTGTGTTGCAACCTTTCATTATCAGACATGCTGAGTCTGGAATATCCTGGCACCAACCATATCTGAATCTCAGGCAGATATAATGGTTGGGACGTTTCCCAAGAACTATAATATTGGTCTTGCTGAAACCGATAAAGTGGTGTTGTGGCTAACATGCCTAGCCGGAAGACCTACTATTACAATATCTTGTATCAGTAACACTAGCCACCTCGCCATGAGGATTTCATATGACTTATTCTAGAAGTTGTTCCCCATGGACCCTTGGAGCCTCCGAAGTCCGACCTATACTTGATGTTCTAGATACCAAGCATTGTCTATAATTGGGGTATGCTAGTACCACAAGGAGAACATTAGAAGCAGAGTGCTAAATGTCTCTCGGTCGATCATCCAGATTTCGTTCCCTTGGCATAACCAAGGTGAAATCTGAGAAAGTGTTGTCTTCCTTTGCATCTGCATCCTCCATCGCTAGTCATCATGGTAGTATGATGCGTCACCAAGATCTTGGAATAGATGTTGGTAAAATCCTGATGAATTTGGAGATGCTCAAGTTCTTGAGAGCACGCTCAGACACTGGGTTATACCCTCGGTATCAATTGGAATGTGCCTTCCATTTGCCGAGTTGTTCTATAACTCTAGTTTCTTTTCCAAGCTGAGTATGCCATTTCTTCGTACTCCTTCAAACGATCGTTTGTGAAATGCCTTAACCTGGTATGAAGAGTTCCAATGATCCATGGATCAAAAGTAATTCTTTTTGCCACATAAGGAAATAACTCTACGAGTCACCTTCCTAAGGTGCCCCGTTATGGTATCATGGCAATTATTTCCTCGCTACATTGAAACCCATCCACCATCTTATTTAAGCATGGAATTGTTACCTACCCCTTGCACCTCCGTCATCTACCTCATTCCATTGCCCTCTATGTGTGTTTGGTGTCTCAGGTCAAGAGACGTTCTTACGTCGCATTCTACGAGTTGATCCTGAGTTGCTCGATCTCTAAGAAGATCGATTCTTGTAGAGTTTCCGTTCCTTGTCGTCGTGTTGGGTGAAGATCTCAAATGCAAAGATGTCCAGATCACCATGATGCAATGATTCACCATATTTGAGAAGGGCAATTGGATCATGAAGATGGTGTTAGTTTGTGTTCCCTCTGTCCTCTTACCCTACGCCTGAATCTGGGGACGAGATTCTTGTTTAGTGGGGGTGAGTTGTCATAGCCCTAGATTAATGCTTGTAATTAGTTGCATCAGTGAGCATCATGCATCATGTTTACTCCAAGAAAATATTGAATTGAGGAATTTCCAGAAGCCTCACAAATATTTGAGAAATGATCAACTAAAAATTTCTTCATTTGTGCCCAAGAAAATGTTCCTCTTAAGCTTTGAAAAATATGGCAAGAGATTAAACTCAAGCCAACATTTTTGGAAGGTTAAAAATATTTATTTTGGGCCTCTGAGTTAAATCATCATTTATTTGGGTTGGGTTTATATTCTATTAAATAGAATATGGACTCAATAATTCTGAAACTCCATGTGTGACTTGGGTTATGTCCATTATATCCACATGCCAATTCTCAGGATTTTAGAATAGTTTCTGACATTTTTATCAGACAAAACAAAATTGCAGAATTAGAAAAACAGAAATAAAAGAGAAATACGGAATTCTTACCTGGCGTTCACCTAGTACTCCTGGCCCAGGAGAGAAGCCAGCCTAGCACACCAGGGGCAGGGGGGTCTTCTTCCTCCTCCTGCCAGAAGGACCAGGCAGGTGCGTGGCAAAGCGCCGACGCTGCCTGGCCACCTCCTGCTTCCCCCCGGCTCATCTAGCGATGCCCGGTGACGCCTGGACCTCCCTCGAGCTCATCCCCTCGCCCTGCTGCCTCTCCCTCTCTCTCTGCTCCCTCTCCCCATCGGACCCGAGCTCCCTGAGCTCGCCGCCGCCGTAGTGCCGCGCCCCTGGCCGCTCCCCAGCCTCTCCATCCACCCCACGAGGTTCGCCTCGACGCCCAGAAGCTCCAAGATGAAGGAATCGAGCCCGAGAGCCTCTCAGCATCGACCCCGTCGCCGTCTTTCACCTCGGTCACCGGCGATCATCTTCGTCAATTCGTCGCAAGCAGATCATCCCCGAGCTCTCCGACGATCCCATCAGACCCGTTGTGAGCTCCTGGCCATTTCCCTCAATCTCCCTTTGCTCCCATGCCTGTGGCGTCGAGCCCACAGTCGACCGAACCCCAGCCGCGGCCAAGCTTGTCGCCGACCCTGCTCCGGCCACCCCATGACCCATGGATGGCTCAAATGGATGCACACGACTGCGGGCTACCTTCTGGTGCCCCCAGCTTGCCCATCCGCTGCCCGTAGCACCCTCCGACGAGCCTCCGCCGTGTCGGATGGTCGCCGGCAACCACCCTCCGGTCAGGGGTGACGTGGCCGGCTTAATTAGCCACTAACCCCACCACCAGAGCCATTGACAGAGGGCCCCACGGGGGGGGGGGGGGGGGGTCAATGCCCAATTAGCGTCGGGTTTGACCGGGGATTAGCCCTGTCTCACTGACGTGTGGGCCAGTTGACTGCTGACGTCATGCTGACACAGTGCTGACGCAATAAAGCTTTTTTGGTATTTCAAATATTCAGGGAAATTCCAGAAAATGCTTAAAACTTCTAAAAATCATAGAAATTCAACCGTAACTCAGATGAAAATAATTTATATATGAAAAATGATCAGAAAAATCCAATGAACCTGTTTACGCCATGTTCATGCATGTTTGAGAAATTTAACATCACCAACTAGGACATTTCATGATTAGGACAAATTTGATAAATAGTTTGGAGTTGGAATTTGATGCCTATTTCAATGCCACTTCAATTAATATGACTAAATATTGTACTAGGTGAATTCAGTACCTTAACATGCCATGTCATACATCATGTTTGTTGCATTGCATTGAATGTGTTCCTTTCTTGTTTTATCGGTGTTTGTTCCCCTCCGGTAGACGTGGTTCCAACGTTGAGATAGTTGTCACCGATGAAGACTCACTGTTATCTTCAGAAGTGTCAGGCAAGCAACCCCCCCTTGAGCATACTGATATAAACCCACTCTCTCGCTCCTGCTCTCTTTTACTGCATTAGGACAATGACGAATCAACTATTACATGTTCTCGGTAGTTGAACCCATTCCTTTGCATGACATGTCTTTGTCACAGTAAATAGTTGAAACCACTTAGCATGAGTAGCAAATGCTTGAGCCTTGTTGTGCTACCTCATCCATGCTTGCTTACCGTGCCTGCTATGCTTAGAGTCGTGTCGGGTCTGATCCATCTGGGCGATGAATTGGAATGGTGATGTTCATGTCCTACTTTGTGAGAGTTAAGTGTGTGAATCCGATTTGGTAAAGGTAGCGATGAGAGGCCATGTAGGAGTACATGGCGGGTTGTCTCATTGGGACCGTCCTTAAGAACAGAGTTCTGTGTTTGTTATCCAAGACAAGATACTACCATGCATTGGGCCCGAAACCAATGGACCCTCGCGGCCTATTAATCGCCTTGATCTCTGTCCAGGAGTTGCAACTAGTTTCTGGTGTTTGTAGGATGTGCTGGCGGCCGTGCATAGCGCTGACCGGAGGGTTAGGCTATGGCGCGGTAGATGCACCGTGGCCCAGTGTACCAAGTGTAGTACCATCCATCGAGGTGGGCTTGGGAACCCTGCACACATCGTTTGGGGCCGTGATGGAAACTTCGGCCCGACTTCCGTTGTGGGTTCAGTCTCAAATAGGCGATAAACCTGGACTAGAGTCTTGTGTGGTTAACGGTCGTGGCCGACTCCCTCGCTGGGCTTCCGCTTGAAGGTTGCCGAGGTGCCTTTTTACGTGCACATTGCGGTAAGTGGCGGGAGCGTCTGTGAAGAAGTATACCCCTGCGGGGTGAATTAATCTGTTCAAATAGCCGCATCCTCGGATATGGACTACTTGGAAAACTTATGTGGTTCATAGACAAGTGAAATGGATACTCTAAAATGAGCAAGATAAGTGTGAGTGCTATGGATGGTCTTCTCGTAGGGAGACGGAAGTGGATCCATAGTGGTGTATTGATTTGGTGAATATGTGGACTCGTGTGCGCTATCCCACCTCAAAGAAAGTATTTGTAGTTGTAGTATAGGTTAGCCAAGAGTCAAAGCTGGCTTGCTGCAATAAACTCCACAACCCCCTTCATTGATACTGATGCATATGTAGATAGTTCTGATGTAAATCTTGCTGAGTACCCTTGTACTCACGTTTGCTTAATTTATGTTTTTGCAGAGGAGACGCCAGTCTCATTAGTGATTCTTACGACGTGAAGTTCGATGTTGACCGGGTTAGCTTGGGAATCCCAGACAGATGTCTGGCTCCTTTGGTAGGGTCGTTGTAGCTTTTCAGGCTCTTCTAGCCGCGTTTAATAGATGTCTGTACCCAGACATGTATCTTGCGCTTGTTGATTGTATGCTCTGAATGATGGGTCATGTGACCCTCTACTTGTGACATCATATTATGTAAGGCTCTTCTGAGCCTTCTAAATAAATGTTGTGTTGTTGTATGGTTATGTTGTGATGCCATAGTTGTATCTATGCATATCAGACATGTCGTGCGTACGTGTGACGTGTAACGGTATGTATGGGATTCGACATATAGTTGGGTGCCTCTAGTAGTACTCTTTACGAGGAAATGCCTCTTTGTGCTTCCACTGATCCTTGGTAGCTTGCTACTGCTCCAGACACATTGATTGACCGGCGTGTATCCTTCTTTGCTGCTGTGTCTGTCCCTTCGGGGAAATGTCTCGCAGTATAATGGAGTCCATGTAGCCTGCTATGACTCGTCTACCCGCAGTTGATGACATTTATGTCCCACGGCATAATGGAGTCCCTGTAGCTTGCTATGACTCGTCTACACACGCTGAGACCAACACATGCATTGTTGGGTTACGTATGCCTGTCCCTGTACGGATGTGCCACTTGGGTTCTACGACTAGTCATGTCGACCCGGGTTCTTGGACATTTGAATGCTAGTGACATATTCACATTCGTGAGACAAAAGGCGCAAACGGTCCCGGTCCAGGTAAGGTGGCAGCCGTGGAGATAAACGTGCATGAGGCCGCAAAGTAATGTGAAGTGTTACATGCTAGAATCTTATGGCTTAGGATCGGGGTCCCGAAACTTTACCCACTTTTGATTATGATCGACCTTCTGATGAAGAATTAAGAGAAGCTCACGATCAGTCATCACACGAGGGGCAGAAGCTTGAGGTTTTTGAGCTAAGGCTTCTGCAGCAGAATCTTGTGTGGCAGAGTCATCATTGGTGGAGTAAGATGCAGCCTTATGAAACTGACCATCCAATGGACAAGTGCCTTCATCAATTACAGCCTTGCCTTTTCCTTCAACTTAAGAAAATGTCTTCTTGAGGACTTCAATTGGAGGCAAGAAACTGAAGTGATTCTCAAAGTCAGCCTTGAAGGGAATTGAAGACCTTGATCTGATGAATTTCATGATCCAGGGAGCATAAGGCTTCAATTCGAATGGTGAGACAGCTATATTGGCCAAAGTCCTCATGAAGAAATTGTGATAGTTGATGGGAATCCCATGAATGATGTTGAACAACAGATTCTTCATGATGCCAACAACTTCTTCTTCTTCTTCAGAGTTGCGGCCCTTGATTGTGAGGGTTTTGGTCAATATGCGGTAGATGGTCCTGGGCACATATAACAAATCCTTCACTAAGAAGGTAGTCCTTGGAGGTTTTCCTGGTGCCAAAGGCTTCATCAGTACTTGCATCATATGATTTGGTAGCTCAGGTTCATCATAGATGCATCTTTCTCCTTCTGAAGGAATTGGAATGGGAACACAGCGAAGCAATTCAGTTGCTGGAGCAGTGTAGTGAGTGTTTCCAGACATCCAATCCAAGATCCATGTGTTAACATCAGAAGCTTCACCAGATATGTGCAGGGTTGCATAGAACTGAAGAATGAGCTCTTCATTCCAATCGCAACATCAGCACAGAATGGAAGAAGTCCAACGTCATGAAGAACTGTGAGCACTGGAGTGAAGCATGCGATGGATTCCATATCGACATAAGGAATGTGATGATGCTGGAAGACTTTGTCCTTATCAAACAGCACGGCAGCATAGAAGTTCATCTGAGATGGAGTCCAGAACCTTGAGCGTCCAACTCTGGCAGATTCATATGGGTTTGGCCCTGTGAAGAATATGTGCTCATTGAAGAAATTCGCCTTGATGAATTTGGGGTGCTTCATGCCTTTGAAAGGTAGCTTTTGCTTCGGCTGAAGATTTGGCTTGAAGCGCCGTCCAATCTCGCTTGTAGCAACGGCAGTTTCTTCAGCTTGAGGAACATGTGCTGCAATTTCATCAGGAACCTTCTGGACAGGAATTTCATCAGCTGATGCAGCTGGAATATCTTCAGGAGCAGTCATGAGGGGAGTGGACAGACCAGTAGACCCTATTTGAATTTCTCTAGTTGGGGCAGGAGACTGAGGAATCTGAGCGAGAGGAGTGGCCATTGGTGAATTTGGGTGTGCTGCTTCCCAAAATTCATCATTGATGACTGGAGTGGTAGATCCAATGTCCACATCCTCCTCCATTTCTTCAACACCGGCCTCGTCAGTAGTCAACTGAGGCTGGGGTGATGACACGAGAGGGGTTGAAACATTTGCATCCACCTCTATTTCTTCATCAATCTGCTCTGAGGAAGCAGCAAACTGAGTTTCTTCATCGTCCTCACTTGGGATGACATAGTCTTCACCAAATGGGACTATTTCATAGGCTGGGACTGATGAGATGGGAACAACATCAATTGGTTCATTTGAAGAACTTGGCAAAGTCTTCAATTTCTTTGCAGCTGAGGAATCTGCAGATGGTGATGCTTTCCTTTTCAGAGCAGCTGCCTTTTCCATAGCCTTGGTCTTCTTCGCTTCTGATGCAGAAGGAAGTGTGACAGTCTTCACCTTTGATGGTTTCGCTGGGGGAGCATAGGGTGAAGACGGAGCAGTTTCTTCAGGCACGACTGATGCAGTTGCCCTGGCAGTTTCTTCAGGCACAACAGTTTCTTCAGCTGGCCTCTCAATTTCTTCAGGCTCAACATTGGGAGTTGCCCTGGGAATTTCTTCAGCAGCATGAATTTCTTCAGCTGCACTTGCAGTTTCGTCAGCAGGCTGAGCAGAGGAGCTAGCCTGGGGAATTTGTGGTTGCGATCTGGCTGCAACCCTTGAGTTGTGGTCCTTGATGGCTTTCTCAGCCAGATTGACGAATCTGACTTTGGCGCCTTTCCAATCTACATAGTATCGGTCAAATTCATCACTGAGGCCTTTGATGTCCTTTTGGACAGAGACAAGTTGATCAGGCGTCAGATTAAGAACATTGTTCTTCATGAAGCCCTCTTTCTTGTACTGAGCCTTCTTTGCCTTTCTGGCCTTTTCATACTTCCATTTTTCCTCACCAATGAAAGCTGTGAGGACATGCCTAGGACCGGGAGGCAGATTCAAATCAGAGTGTTTGGGTCCTGGTGCCAGATGTCGATGAAATTGAGCACAGTCTTTGGATCCAGCAGGAGAGGAATTGAAGTGCCCTTGGCTTGAGCTACTCTTTCTTGCTTATTTCTGACAATGGCAGCAAGCTCTTCATCACTTGCTTCATCATCCTCAGATTCAGAGGGAATATTGAAGACTACTTGCTTCTTGTGAGGACTTGGCCTCTTGCATCGTCCTGCTGTTGCCTTCACTTTCAGCAAGGTGGGACTACTTGAGGATTGTGCTTGGGCAAATGAAGTTGCAGATGCCCCTGAAGCAATGGAAAAACCAGCAGTCCTCTGACAAGATGCCAGATGTACTAGTGTTGATGACTTGGCGGCAGCTGTTGAAGATTGTGCAGCTACTGAGGTCATTAAAGGAGCCCTTGATGATTTTGCGTGATGCATTTGCTGTGATGAACTTGGAGCTGAGGACTTTGCTGCTGAGGATTTTGCAGTGGATTTCTTCACCACTGATTTCTTTGGAGCAGGTGCACTAGCAGAGGCAGCAATAGCAGCAGAGTCCACATTGAATTGCCTCACAGCTTCTTTAGAAATCCTTTGAAGCTTTTTCTGATGTTTTGCCCATTCTTCAGGAAAATCCTCACCTCTCATGAGACTAGTGGGATCTGCAGCCTGGTTATTTGCCAATGGAGGTCTTCGGTAAGGAGGTTTTAGGGCAAATTTCTTCATGTATTTAGGAGTGACATAACGATATTCTCTCCATTCCTTCATCCATCTCCTTTCAATCTTCTGAATGCAAATTTTGCGCTTCTCTTTGGTTTCTTTCCCATAGATTTCTTCATGAGGTGTGCAATACTCAGGATAGATATCCTCAGGGATCTCAAATGCAGTGTTGAATGCAGGTATCTTTCCTCCTTTCTGAAGCCTTTTCCCATCTGCCATTTTCTTCAGCTGAGGATTATGAACCGTTGAAGTTTCTGACGAAGTATGCAACTTTTCTTCAAGGAACGCTACAAATGGGTTAAGTTGATGAGAACCTAGAGATTCATCAGCTGACATTTGTACATGTGAATAGAGTATAGGTGCGAAGAATTTGAAGAGGTCATATGCGTTCTCAGATTTTTTTTGCAAAAGTATCAAGTTTGAGGAATGTGACCATAGACGCCTTGAAGAATTTCACTAAGTGTTCTTGACTTAGGTTCCAGAGTTGTGTAGATTTGAAGATCCACACAATTGAGGAATCTTGAAGAAAATCATAACTTAGCGAAATAAATCAAGAGAAGGAGTTTGATTGGTGCTTTAGAGATGGATTGCTGAAGAATAACACCTCTTGAGGATTTTGTGAAAATCATCGGGATCAAAAATGGCAATAAAACTAGATTTTATTTACCGTGTGCGATGAACACGACGAACGGAGAAGTAAAGTGGAGGAGTTCGTCAGTCCAGATCTCCCACGCCCTAGCTTGGCAGAGGGAGACAGCTACAGCGGCGGCGGGGTGAAGACTTCCGCGGCCGATGCGAGTACGACGACGGCGAGGTCGAGGCAGCGAAGCTCTTCCTCTCCGGCGGCGATGAGGTTAGCGGCGGCGCTAGGTCTGGAACTCGGGAGAGATGGGAGTGAGGAGTAACCTGAGCTGGAGTAAGGGAGGGGGGTATTTATAGCTGCGGTAGAAAACCAACTGGTCCAAAGATTTTGGACCAGTATGCCCCTGACCCTTGCTATCCACGCGACATGTGTCACCCACGTACTGTGTAGTGGAGATAGTGGGGGATCGTGGTTTATCCAGTCATGGGAATCGGAACGGTTTGAGCGGCAATCGCCAAAAAAATTGAGATTGAATATTTTAAAGTTTCGTTCGCAAATTCTTCAGCTATCAAGGACACAGTGAAGACTTTCAACGAGTTTCAAAGTAGAACGCATATGAAGAATTTGTGAACAGACTAGGTTGAGCTTAGCATAGAGGGGAAACGGGTCCGATCACATTCACTTAGAAAAAGAAAAAAATCAACTTGAAGAATTAGCTATAAGTGAATGTTGTTGAGGACATTGAAATAAGCTCAAATATATATATACATATATATATATATATATATATATATATAGTCAATGAAGAAAAACTCATGTGAGGAACATCAGTTGAAAAGTTTGAAGAATTTGAAAATTTGAGGAATTTGCAAACTTGAAGAATTTGACAATTTTGAAGAATTTGCAAAATGATGAAAAACTCAAACTTGAAGAATTTCAACTGTTGTTGGTGGGGTTACCCACCGTATAAGAATGATGATTTCAGACACCGCGTACAATTGTCGTAGGGTTCTGAGAATCAAATTCTTCATTAATTTCTTCACAGTTAGAGAGTTAGTCTTCATTGATTGAAGAAAAACATTACTTCGTGTGTTGCACATCAAAGTCATCATTTTTGCATAAGTGTTAGGATGTGTGTACTTTCAAAGAGCATTCGAAGATTCTAAGATATTTAGCTCACACCGCAACTTGCAAAATCTCTTCTCATCCAAGGGCTTTGTGAAGATATCAGCCAGTTGTTCTTCAGTCTTCACGTGGTCGAGGAAGATATCGCCCTTCATCACATGGTCACGAAGAAAATGATGACGAATCTGGATGTGCTTGGTCTTTGAGTGCTGAACTGGGTTGTGAGCAATCTTGATGGCACTCTCATTGTCGCAGTAGAGGGGAACATTCTTCACATTGATGTCGTAGTCCTTGAGGGTTTGCTTCATCCATATTAATTGAGCACAACAAGAACCAGCAACAATGTACTCAGCTTCAGCAGTAGATAGTGACACGCAGTTCTGCTTCTTCGAGGACCAACAGACTAAGGATCGTCTGAGGAAATGACAAGTGCCTGACGTTGACTTGCGGTCCACACGATCACCAGCATAATCAGAATCAGAATATATAATGAGGTCAAGATCTGAGCCCTTGGGGTACCATAATCCTGGTGTTGGTGTGTGAGCTAGATATCGAAGAATATGTTTCACAACCTTGTGGTGTGATTCCTTCGGTTTGGCTTGAAATCGGGCACACATGCAAAAACTAAGCATAATATCTGGCCTAGATGCACATAGATACAATAAAGAACCAATCATGGAGCGATATACCTTCTGATTGAAATCTTTACCACTTTCGTCAGAGCAGAGTTGAGCCGATGTGGGCATAGGAATCTTGACGCCTTTGCAATCCTGCATGCCGAATTTCTTCAGGACATCCTTGAGGTATTTCTCTTGAGATATGAATATGCCATTGCCTTGTTGACGAATTTGAAGCCCTAAGAAGAATTTGAGCTCTCCCATCATAGACATTTGATATTCTTCACTCATCATATAGGCAAATTCGTCACTGTAACGTTTGTCAGTACATCCAAAGATAATATCGTCCACATATATTTGGCACACAAATAATTCATCATCATATGATTTTGTGAAAAGAGTTGGGTCAAGTGAACCGGGTTTGAAGCCTTTCTTCATGAGGAATTCCTTCAGTGTGTCATACCACGCCCGAGGGGCTTGCTTGAGGCCATAGAGTGCCTTGTTGAGTCTGAAGACTTTGTCCGGATACTTAGGGTCTTCAATACCTGGGGGTTGAGCAACATATACTTCTTCCTCAAGCTTACCATTGAGGAGTGCACTTTTCACATCCATTTGATATAAGATGATATTGTGATGGTTAGCATAAGCAAGCAATATGCGAATAGCTTCAAGTCTAGCAACAGGTGCAAAAGTTTCATCAAAGTCAATTCCCTCAACCTGTGTGTAGCCCTGTGCCACAAGACAGGCCTTATTCCTCACTACCTGACCAAGTTCATCTTGTTTGTTGCGGTAGATCCACTTGGTACCTATGATATTGTGCTTGCGAGGATCTGGGCGTTTGACGAGTTCCCACACGTTGTTGAGCTTTAATTGATGCAATTCCTCTTGCATGGCTTGAATCCACTCAGGCTCCAAGAATGCTTCATCAACTTTGGTGGGCTCTGTGATAGAGACAAAAGCAAAGTGCCCACAAAAGTTAGACAAATGAGAGGCTCTTGAGCGAGTGAGAGGACCTGGTGCATAGATGTCTTCGAGGATTTTCTCGATCTGCACTTCATTTGCAAGTCGTGGATGAGCAGGTTGAAGACTTTGTTGAAGCTGAGCATTTTCTTGAGCACCATTGTCTTCAGGTGTATCAGCATGAATGTCTTCATCGTTGGGTGCAACTTCTTCAGAGAGTAGTTGTTCTTCAGTAGGGATCACATCTTCAGTGGCCTTGAACCTAATGGATTCCTCAGGAGGCATTTCATCTAGCACAGGAGGCAGGTGCTCTATTTGCGAGCCGTTAGTTTCATCGAACCGCACATCGACAGTTTCAACAACCTTGTTGTGATAGGTGTTGAAGACTCTGTAGGTGTGCGAGTCCTTTCCGTAACCAAGCATAAAACCTTCATGTGCTTTCGGTGCAAATTTAGAACTGTGGTGAGGATCTCTAATCCAGCATTTAGCACAGAAGACTTTGAAATAACTCACATTGGGTTTCTTGTCAGTGAGGAGTTCATATGAAGTCTCCTTGAAGAATTTGTGAAGATATACCCTGTTGATGATGTGGCAAGCTGTGTTGATTGCCTCAGGCCAGAAGCGACGAGGGGTCTTGTATTCATCAAGCATGGTGCGAGCCATCTCAACAAGAGTCCTATTCTTGCGCTCCACAACGCCATTCTGCTGAGGAGTATAAGGGGCAGATAGCTCATGAGTAATACCAAGTTCATCAAGATAATCATCAAGACCAGTGTTCTTGAACTCAGTCCCATTATCACTCCTGATATGCTTGATTTTGACGCCGAAGTTCGTCGAGGCCCTTGAAGAAAATCGTTTGAAGACATTCTGCACTTCAGATTTGTACAGGATAATGTGCACCCAAGTATAGCGAGAGAAATCATCAACAATGACAAAACCATATAAGCATGGTGTATTTGTTAGTGTGGCATAGTGAGTGGGGCCGAAGAGATCCATATGAAGCAATTCAAAAGGACGAGTGGTAGTCATGATGGTCTTGGATGGATGCTTGGATCTGGTCTTCTTTCCAGACTCACATGCCCCACACAAGTGATCCTTGAGGAATTTGACACCCTCAATGCCAATGACGTGCTTTTTCTTCGCGAGCGTGTGCAAGTTCCTCATGCCAGCGTGTCCAAGTCGTCGATGCCATAGCCAGCCTTCTGAGGCTTTTGCAAGTAGACATGTGGCCGGCTGTGGACCTGTAGAGAAATCAACAATGTACAAGTCTCCTCTCCTAAAGCCTTCGAAGACTTTGGATTCCATGATGACAACACAACGGTATTTGCCAAAGATGACAACCATATGAAGATCAAAAAGCATTGAGACAGACATGGGGTTGAATACATGGGACTCGACAAGCATCACCTTATCCATGTGTCGATTCTTCAAAATTGCAACCTCACCTAGAGCCAATACCTTGCTTTTTCTTTGTCTGCGTAGGTGATATGCTTCAGATGAGAGGGAGCCAGTGGGATGTTCATCAATAGGTTCTTGTCACCAGTCATGTGATTGGTGCATCCACAGTCGAGGACCCACTCAGTTGCTTTGGGTGATTCATCCTGCAGATGAATTAGTACATCTTACGAACGCATATGCTTCAAAGTGAAGAATATGACTTCAAATTCATCAGATTGAATTTCATCACATAGTATAGTAAGCAAAGTAATATGAGGATGTGAGAAATGAATGATTCATTTCTTCATTAATAGCTTGCGTCCCTTCAAGCATTTCCTCAGGTCTCCAGCAAATTCATCAGACGTTCAAGTTCGTCTGGAGACCTGACCCTGCATAAGAGATTAGTTCGATTTCTTCACCACCCACATCTGGATGGGTGGCAAAGAGTTCATCATTCTGTGAGCTCCATATGAGAAGGGTGGCATAGAAGCAAGTGCACTTCGTTTCACAGGACGGGGGTTAGAGTACTCATATGAATAAGCAGAGAAATTCTTCGAGGACTTATGAACATAGTGATTTGAAGAATAATGAGCATATTCACGACCCTTAGATTTTCCCTGTGAAACAGAAGCATTAGCACGAGAATGATATGATTTTTGACCATATGAGGAATTTGGTCCATGTGAGGACTTTGGTCCTTGTGAAGACTTTGGTCCAACTGAAGAATTTGATTTGGGTTCCTGTTCTTCATTGGTGGTGTCATGATGACATTCACTTGAAGATTTTCCAAGCAGCTCTTGGGAACCGAGATTTTCCTCGGAGGGGGACCATTCCTGCAGTTAGTACCAACATATCTGGGAAATACTTCACCATAATGATTTTTGAACAGTTTATAGTTGGAGTGAATTGACTCATCAGAGGAATATGAAGATTCACAAGTGAAACCAGATAAAGTGGATGGATCTACAGGAGGTCCTTTTGCAGCATCCCATGAGGTTTTGGGGTACTGCTCAGGTCTCCAGTAAGATCCATCAGCATTGAGTTTCCTCTCAAAAGCAATACCCTCTTTTCTAGGGTTCCTGTTCAGAATCTGCTTTTTAAGCACATCACAAAGGGTTTGATACCCTTTGAGGCTTTTGTATATGCCTGTCACATACAATTCCTTCAACCCTGCATTTTCGTCAGTGATACTAGTGGTATCCTCAAATGAGGAATTTGTGACCACGGAAATAGTTGAAGAATTTGCAGCAATAGAAGCATTTGAACATTCAGGTGAAGAATGAGCAGTTTCACGTTCGATGCATTTCAGGCAAGGTGGGACAAAATCTTCTTGAGCGGTAATGATCTGTTGAGCAAGCAAGGAGTCATTATCCCTTTGAAGATCTTCATGAGACACCCTTAGCTTCTCAAGATCTTGCTTTCTTTGAAGAAATTCATAAGAAAGCTTCTCATGATCGACTAAGAGAGCCTTATGACGACTTTGAAGGTTATCATACTTGGACTGAAGACTTTGAAGGTCCTTAGTCAAAGTTTGAGTATGATCCACTTCCTCATTCAACAGGTCATCGCTTTTGTCTAGCTGTTTCTGATGCTTTTCAGTGACACTTTGTTGTTTAGTAGCAATATTAGCAAGTTTGGAATAGCTAGGTTTCATGTAATCCTCAGATTCACCATCACTTGATTCAGAGGAGGAATGGTGTTTGAGTACCTTGGCACCTTTTTCCATGAAGCAATAGGTGGGAGCATAGTCGTCGTTGCTGACGTCAGAGTCGTTGGAGTTGCCATTTTCCTCATCGTTGAAGATGGACTTGCTGACGAAAGCAGTAGTGAGAGCTAGGCTCACCACACCAGAGTCCGACTCCTCCTCAGATTCCTCCTCTTCTTCATATTCTTCAGATTCTTCTTCAGAATCCATTTCCTTGCCAATAAGTGCCCGAGCCTTCCTTAAGTTGTTCTTCTTGTGCGATGAGGACTTTGAAGATGAGGACTTTGCAGATGAGGACTTTGAAGATTTCTTCTTTTTCTTCGAGTCATCAAAACTGTCATCCTTGTATTTCTTCTTTCTTGACTCTTTTTCCCAGAGAGGACAGTCAGAGATAAAGTGACCAGATTTCTTGCATTTGTGGCAAGTTCTCTTCTTGTAGTCGCTTGATGAAGAATCTGATTTCTTCATGCCACTTTTTGATGATTTTCCAAACCGACCTCTCCTTGAGAACTTCTGGAATTTTCTCACGAGCATTGCTAGCTCCTGACTCAGTTCTTCAGGATCACCAAGGCTACTATCAGATTCTTCGTCTTCAGATGAGGAAATTGCCTTGGCCTTCAAAGCACGAGATCTTCCATAGCTTGGCCCGTAGAGGTCTCTCTTCTCAGCTTGTTGGAATTCATGAGTATTGAGTCTCTTAAGAATATTAGCAGGATCTAGTGACATGTAGTCTCCACGTTCTTGAATCATCAAAGCAAGTGTATCGAATGAGGAATCAAGAGATCTCAGCAGTTTCTTCACCACCTCATGGTCGGTGATGTCAGTGGCACCAAGAGCCTAAAGCTCATTGGAGATATCAGTGAGGCGATCGAATGTTTGCTGAACATTTTCGTTGTCGAGTCTTTTGAAGCGGTTGAAGAGATTGCGAAGAACATCAACTCGAGAGTCACGTTGAGTTGAAATGCCTTCATTTACTTTGGACAACCTATCCCAGATAAGCTTAGCAGTCTCCAAAGCACTCACTCTACCATACTGACGTTTGCTCAGATGGCCACATATGATATTCTTCGCTTGAGAGTCGATTTGCTTAAATCTCTTCACATCAGCAACGTTGATAGTGGGAGTGACAAACGGAACACCATTTTCCACAACATACGAGCGATCGTTGTCAATTGCCTCAAGATGCATGCGCATCTTGTTCTTCCAGTAGTGGTAGTCCGTCCCATCAAAGGTAGGACACCCAGCTGAGACCTTGATCATACCTGCAGTCGACATAACTAAAACTCCAGGTGGTTAAACCAAAATCACACAGAACAAGGGAGTACCTTGCTCTGATACCAATTGAAAGTGCGTGATATCGACTAGAGGGGGGGTGAATAGGCGATTTTTACAAATTCGTCACTGAGGAATTTCAACTTGATGAATTTGAAATGTGACGAACTACTAGCAGCGGAATAAGTACTCAAGTGCATGCGAAACATAGCAGTAGCATAGTCATCATCATGAAATGAAACTTACACAGAGCATAAGTAGCGTGAACAGGATAAGCAGGCAGAAGATAAAGTGACTGAAGAATTTGAGATGAGGAAATTGAGAAAGTCTTCTGTCAAATTCTTCAAACAGTAACGATCAGATTCATCAAAAAATACTTCGCGGAAATGAAGGGGTTGACAACTGCTATGACAGTCGTACATCTGGTTTGGAACGGCTTGGTATTTAAACCAAAGGACACACAGTCCTTACCGTATTCTCCTTGAGCTAAGGTCACACAGTCCTCGCCCAACACTCGTGGTAAGTCTTCAGGGTAGACTACCAAACCCTCACAAACTTGGTCACCCGGCGATCCACAATTGACTGCTGGATGCTCTAGACCACGGTCACCCGGTGATCCCCAATTGACTGCAGGATGCACTAGACCATGACGCCTAACCATCTGGAAGATACACAGTCTTCAAAGGTAAAAAGCGTCGGTTCCACATAGGAACAATTTCTTCAGTGAAGCTCAATCACTTTGGGTTTTGGTGGTTTGGGTTTTGGGTTTTTCCTCACTGATGATTTTCGCTCAAAGTCCTCGAGGAATGGGTTGCTCTCAAATGAAAAGTGTCAAGTTCTCTCTCTGAGCAGCCAACCATCTAGTGGTTGTGGGGGCGGCTATTTATAGCCAGGGTGCAACCCGACATGATAAGACATAAATGCCCCCCAACGAAATGACCGTTAGGTGGATAAAATATCTGGGTAGCTGGCGCAAAGCACAGCAACGGTCGGAATTTGAACTGTCAAATTCCTCAGGGCTTATCATACTCCTCACTTGTAGGCAATTCGCACTGGCGAAATCCTAACTCCTCAGTCAGACCAATTTCCTCAGAGACCAAAAGAACATCGTCTCTGTCACTGAAGATCTTGACTGATCTGCAAGAGATTTCCAAAGGCTTCACCCGAAGGATTGGGTTATGTTGAGGCTTTTGAGTTGAGCATCAGATGGAAATTTTTCCTTAGTATTACCTCGGCCCCTTTAACAGTACGGTGTTTCCTATGACTCAAAGAAGGAAATGAAACAATAAAAACAAAAGTCTTCACGCTTCATTGTCCTCGTTCATATCTTCAAGGTCACACCATCTTCTTCATTTTCAAAGTCTTCAGGGAATACCAAAGTCTTCAGCAAAGTCTTCACAAAGTCTTCAGATGAAGACATTCATTTTTAGGGGTCGACATTCTTCGAATATATCAAACTCCTCAGCGACTTATAGAGCCTGTGTACACTCACAAACATATTAGTCTCTTAATCTATAAGTCTCCAATACACCAAAATCACTAAGGGGCACCAGATGCACTTATAGTTAGTCCCAAAAAAATGATATAAAGTTGCTATAAAATGATTGTAAAACATCCAAGAATGATAATATAACAACATGGAACAATCAAAAATTATAGATACATTGGAGACGTATCAGATGCCTATACACACATGATCATTGCCATGAAAATCACATCACTATCCACTTTTCTATCAATTGCCCAACTGTAATTTGTTACCCACCGTATGCTGCCTACATGAGAGATCACTGGTGCAGCGACGTGTTATACAAACGGTTTTTAACCCCTTTCCATGACGTACTTCTAAACCGTCGCCTTGCATGTGTGGGCGATATGGGGGGTCCTTCCCACATGACACGGAAAACCCGTCGGCGATGGTGACCAACGAACGCAAACGATCTGCAAATATAATCGTGTGTGGTGTAGGAACATATCACACACATAATGTTTTGGGCTTTCGTGTGGGATTTGGGATCAATCACACACGTGCAAGATGAGTCAAACGGGTCTAATTGCTCATGGAAAACAAATGGAGTTTGACCTTCTACCGTTTGCGAAACATTACCTAATCCACACGGGCCATTTTATAAACTGTGTGTGATATGTTCATCATCGCACACGAGATTTCTCTGGAAACCGTCTGCCATGCATGGCATCATCGGACACGTACGAGTGCTGCAAACCGTTTGCGATTACTTCTGTATCACCAACGTTTTAGATTATATCTAGTGTGCTTTTCCTGTGGATCACAGGCGGTTGCGCTATGAGTTGCGTGTGCTTTCCGTTCTGGACCGCACACGCTTAGTTGCTTGAACCGTGTACGCTGAAATTGCCAGGTTATTGTAAAATATCGCATTTAATTCACCCTACAAATAGCAAATTCGCCACAATATGCAATCGACAAATAGTGTCCACATGAAGAACATTCATCATAATTCGCCACAATATGCAATTCAACAAATAGTGTCCACAAGTAGAGGATTCATCATAATTCACGACAATATGCAATTGAGCAAATGCTAGCTAAATGCCACAGCTGTTAAACCGACATATGCAGTACATAATCATAGTGTACAAAATGCGAAGACATGTTCACATGGAAAATAATGCATCCATGTGTATATGTTTAGCTGATTACACTATATGAATGCGTACTTATTATTAGGGGATATGAACCCGGAAATCTTCGATGCCATCATCGGGCTTGATATAGTGTTTCACAAAGAAGGTGCTGATAAATTTCCTAACAGACATCAATTCATCTGCGGCGAGCGGTGAAGAGGTCATCGGTCCGAAGATCAACTGCAGGACTTTTAGATCGGAATGTGACATACGTGTGGAGTAGAAGATAGTAATTAAGAAGCAGACTTACTGGTTTTATCCTGTCAGCATCGAGACCACATTCAACACATCTGCAGAGGTTCATCATCTGTGCACAAACGTAGTATCCACATAGGCTGGTACCTTGTTGTTGCTGAGGACACTGAAATTTATTGTACAGTATTAGTCATGTATTTGCCCTTTTAGGAACAAAACCTAACCGGTGTAAGTTGTTTCTTCTTTTTTCTATGGAGAGAAATAGAAAGAGGTTTACTTAGAAACTTGAACATCTGACTAGCATTTTCTGAAAATAACGGATTTCGTTGTCTTACCGGAGAAACGATCACGTGCATCAGAGGTAGTTGGCGGTCGAACCGACTCCCTCCTAAAGTTATGTTCATTGACAATACACTGCAAATGAAGATGAATTTTCACACACTCAATTCTGGAACCAGATATGAACACAACACATTAACATCAAAGAATTCAATACCTATCCATGAAATCCTGAAGATGACTCAGATCCTGAGGCGCATTTGACTCTCTGAGAAAATCCATGTAGTAAACTGTGTTGCGTTTTGGAACAATGACCACCAAGATCCAGTGACCTCTACAGTTTTAGAAAACCATGAATGTACGAACTATGTCTAAAACTGAAAGATGATCAATGTATGCGTGGTTGTATATTTAACTTATCGTTCATGGTATGGCCACATGAAGAATTCTCCTATCTGTAAGTTGAACAAGATCTTGGCGACATAATGAATGGAAGCCTTGCGTGAGCCATTATCTCGTAACAAAGCGCCATTTCCTAAATCAGGATCTATGAAATGCCAAAACGCCCTTATCGATCTCTGTACCGTCAATCCCCTGAGAGGAATACAATACAATTAGCTTTTTTTCATTTACAGCCTTGTGTGGAGAAGTTGATCGCAGAGTTTGTGAAGTACTTACAACATCAAGCATTTGACAAGAGTGTCAGCAAGCTCATCGAAGTTGAAGAAGAGATGAAAGTCCTCGAATTCCACACCGATGATACCTGCATCGTGAGAGAAATGCCAGATGTCGTAGTGCACTTGCAGAATGTTAGTATCTTCTCCTTCCGACATTATGTCCATGCAATATTTATGTAACTTGCGACAACTGGAACTGCACTCGTCAAAGTATTCGCCAACAAGGAATGGTTGGCCATGCTTGTACTTGTGTTTCTCAAATGGGTCTACTTCCTTACTAGAAAGTTGCTTTCCAAGGTCTGCTTCAGACATGTGGTCAGAATCGGGATTACATTGGTCTTCATCGGCCATGCCATGGTTCTGCTTGAAGAGTCTTCATAGTAGGATGCTCTGGTACTCATCCCTCCTCTGTTTCTATCATGTGTAATAACAAAATGCGAATTTTACCAGGAAGCTAAATATAAATGCAACAGTCTTTGTAGTAAAGGATGTACATCGGCAGTGTTTGAATGATATCAAATTAATAGTGACAGCTACGTATATTATGCTGTCAAACATTCCAATCTGCTAAAAACTACTGTATTGCACCATTTTTTTCACTAAGTCTGAGAATCTGTTTATTTTAGATTGCCATGTTTCAGGTGGTTCAGCCACCTCACAACCGAGGTGTGTGTACGCTCGAACAGTGTTGATGCTAGCCATGTTTCTGTGCATAATTAGACCTTGCTCGTGCTGAATGAAATGAAGTGCTTCATGTACTAACTGGCTGTAAATTTTCATGCAATGATAACTCATGTAGCACATAGTTTTCTTGTTGTCAATATGCCTTCAAGTTAAAACTATGACAGTGTCTTAATCATATCCAGAATCAAATAGCACACGGGAAGTGTCTGAATCACACCTAATATAACAATTGATTTCTAACAACGAGAGTTAGGCTTACCTTCTTTGCACGTCCCAGAAACTTCCTCCCACTGTACCCAGCTTGAAAAGCTCGTAACTTCACGGATTGAAATTGATGTTAACCATGAACAGGCAGGTCTTCAGCTACCCATCTCCATTCCTTGGAAGTGATTGTCCTAGGGAGCTACAAGAGAAAGAAATGGCGCAAATGGGCCTGCCGCTTTAAAATCCCCAATTCCAAAACAAAACCCTAATCCTAGTTGGGCCAGAGAGAAGAGAGACGAATACCTGGCTGGTGAGAGATTCATCGTCGTCGGAGATACCGCTTGAGGGGTCACTCGAGGAGACCATGGCGTGTCCGCGACGGTCGGAAGCTAGAGGGAGAGATGTGGGCGGTGGCGCGGGAGGGGGGTCGGGGGTGGGGGGTTGCAGGGGAAATGTTGCAGGGAATCTTGGCGCGCAAAGATTCATCAAACACGGTGTTTCTGCTTTTATCGTGTGCGATAATACAGAACAAACAAAATATCACCCTTCCCCACGTATTCCCTTGTTATAGTGCACATCCACGTCATTGCATAATGTAACATCAACTGCTAACTTGGGTACACAAATTAGCGGACACACATAGCTCACAGTTACTAAACCGAGCAAGTTCACTAAATAATCAAGCTGCTTGAACTAGACATAGCTCTTACAAAAGACCGGCTCTCTGAACAATGGATATAAGTAATACACATAATTTTAACAAAGACGCCGACGAGCAGCCGCCCTATGCCTCACCGCTGTTCGATGAGATGTAGACGACTTGTCCGGGCGACATTCCGCCGGTCCTGGACTCCGCATCCCCCAGGCTGACTTCGACCACGGCGACGTGCTCATCCTCGACGTTGTCCTCGTCATCGGCGTCGCCCTCATCTTCGTAGTACTCGTAGTAGTGGCGCCGCCATAGCTCGTGTTGGTACTCCACCGCCGATTCCTCGATGGACAAGCGCTTCTCGACCTCCTCCTAAGCCACGCGCAACTCCTCCCAGCACTCAGCGCTCTCGGACGGATCCTGCATCTCCAGCTCTCACTCGGAGATCTCGTGCAGAAGGGCTCCATTGCCTCCGCCGCCGCATCGTCGGCATGCATCTCGGCATCCGCAGCAGCCGCCTCTTCGGACGTGTGGTGCATGCTGGATTCCGGCGAAGCTTGGAGTATCTTGGCGTGGGCGTTCTCGATCATATAGGCCTGGATGGCCTTGACCTGGGCCAGGGCGGGCTCCACGGCATGGTACGCTGCTCGAGCGCTCTTGGAGTTTGCGGACGCCGTCGTAGCAGCTGCAACTGCCGTCTCCGCGGCTACAGACGCCCTTTCGGCCGCCGCAGAGGCCCTGTCGGCCGCCGTAGAGGCCTTTTCGGCGGATGCGGCCGTGCTTAAGGCGGATGCGGCTGCGCTCTAGGCCGAGGCGGCCACGTTCCTGGCAGAGGCGGGAGCGCTTGGGGCCGGGGGGGCGGTCGTGCGCACCCTTACGAAGCGTTCCCACAGCGTCATTCTTTGCAGAGAGGGTTTGTTGGGGAATGGGGATCGAGGGTGAACGGAATCCGAGCTAGACGAAGCCGACGAATCTTCCCTCGTAAGACATAAATAGATCCGTGAATTTTCATCGCAAACAGTTCCTGTATGAAACCGTGTGTACGTAGTTCACTTTTTTTATTGAATTGTAAAACTATTTTGGGGTACAAAGGTAACGGATATTGTTTTATTTGTAAGAAAATGATCCCTACCGTCAAAATCCACTAACGGCATCCTAAAATTAGGAAATATTCGGGGTTAAATTGCCATTTTATACATTAAGTTAGTTTTTACAAATTTTACGGTCATAATTCAAAAGTGTAACACACGAACATGCAAGATGAAGCAAAAACTACTGGAAAAATCACATTTATGTACTACTTGCTTCCCTATATATGCCGCTTGCAATAAATTTTAAGGAGTTGCAAACATCTTGGGTAACGGTTTGGACACACGTGCACGCATTGGGAATCTATGTTTTAAAATTCAAAAAATGAAAAAAATGCTCTCAAGTACATGATAATAATCTGCATGATTTCCCCTCATGGGGCCAAGATATCGTCGTCAAAATAATGGCTTGTTCGAGATAAGCTTTGACACATGCCTCTCACAAAACGGAGCATCACACAAAGGGTCGTGGTTCCGAAAGGGAACATGAGAGCCTTGTTTGATAACGAACCGCTAGTCATTGTCTCATTTGGCCTAGGTTTTTTTAATTCGTTACAACGCACGAATACGTCCGTCATCCTGAAATTTGGACATTTTCGGGGTTCAATGAGCATTTTATACATGAAGTTAGTTTCTAGATATCTAGTGGCCATAAGTCAAAACTAAAACACATGGACATGTGCAAGATGAAGCAAAAACGGCAAGAAAAAATCACATTTGTATATGTACTAGTGCTTCCGTCTATATGCCATGTGCAATAAATTTGAAGGAGTTCCACACATCTTGAGTAATGATTAGGACACAAGTATTGAGAATAATCTAGCTTTTTAAATTAAAAAAATAAATAAAAATGCTATGAAGTACACGAAAATCAGCATGATTTTCCGCCATGGGGCCAATATGTCGTGGTCAAAGTAACGGCTTGTTCGAGATAAGCTTTGACACATGCCTCTCACAAACCGGAGCATCACACGCAGGCTCGTATAGTTCCGACAGGGAACGTGGGGCGTTATGTGATGATGAACCGGATCGCTGCCTCATTCGGCCTAGTTTGTTTTCATCGTTACAATGTACGAATACGACCGTCATCCTAAAATTAGGAAATATTCGGGGTTCAATTGGAATTTTTACACATGAAGTTAGTTTCCATGCATTGGGAATCTAGTTTTTTAAAGTCAAAAAATGAAAACTGCGCGGAAGTATGAAAATATGCATGATTTCTCGGCATGGGGCCAAGATGTTGTGATCAAAGTAACGGCTTGTTCAAGATAAGCTTTGACACATGTCAAACTGGCAATGCATGGTTAACTGTTACCCGCGTCCCCATGGGTAACTGATCTATTAGGGCACGGGTGCCAGCTGGAATGCCCATCTGGAAGTTGGTGGGTCAAATACCTTACCGAGCGTGCAGGACGGGGATGAGGATGGGATAGCATTACCAGCCTTACCCATGAATAGAAGTACTTACAAGTGGGCTTTGAAATTAGTAGCCCCCACGTAATTTGTGGCCTCGGTCACCCAAATTTACACACATCCCACCCTTTGGCCCAAAATTCCCTAAGAAATCCAAAACCTAGGCACAACATATTGTTTATTGCGTTGAAATACTATTTTTCTACTAAAATACGCAACGGTTGTTCTTAAATGCATGTGTGAGTTTCCCCACGGTGATAAAGAACTAGGTGGGGACGTCAATGGGAACCATTTTATCCCCGCGCACGGGTACGTTGATGGGGACGGGGAAGGGAGGGCGGTGATGGGGACGGAGATGTGACTCTACTCGCCTAAGAAATCCCCAACTTTAGACATAAGAGCCTCTCACAAACTGGAGCATCACATGATGGCGCGTGGTTCCGAGAGGGAACGTGGGGCCATGTGTGATGACGAACCGCCAATCGCTTTGTCATTCGACCTAGTTTTTTTCATCGATACAATGCACGAATATGACCGGCATCCTATTTTTTTTAAAAGGGCGTTCTGTTGTCATTTTTATACATTTAGTTATTTTATAGAAATTTAATGGCCATAGTTCAAAACTGAAACACATGAACAAGCTAGATGAAGCAAAAACCGCTGGAAAATCATATTTATGTACTACTTGCTTCCCTATATATGCTGCTTGCAATAAATTTGAAGGAGTTCCAAACATCTTGAGTGACGGTTTGGACACAAAAGCATTGAGAATCTAGGTTGTAAATTAAAAAAATGCTTTGAATTCTGAAGTACATGAAAATATGCATGATTTCCCGCCATGGTGCCAAGATGTCGTGGTTACTGCTCTCGGACTAGCTTCCGTAACACAAATGGCACGCATGCATTACATTTGGATATAAATGTAAATATTTCGCAAAACAAACGGGTCGCACATGATTGGCGCCGTGTTTCGCGTTTCGAGTTTTGGAAGCCAATTTTCGCAGGCTATTAATCGCACACAGTCATGCATTGGGAACCGTCGGTGATGTTAATTTATACACGGCTGTTGACTAGGAAATTGTGTGCAATCACTGCTGGCGTCGATCAAGATTCCAATCGCCTATAAATGCTGCCCCTCGAAACATCATCCCGCCTGCATTCTCTCGTCTCTCTATCCCACCTCTCGCACAAAACTCTGCCATGGCGCGGCCGGTCTGTGCACAAGCAAAGGAGGAGGCGCCACCCCGCGAGGACATGGCGAAATGTAGCGACGAGGAGGACCCCTTCGCGCCCCCAGACGAGGTCGCGCCAGACCCCCCAACTGAAGATTGGTTTTGGGGCTAGTACAATCTGGCTTTGTGGAAGGCGCTTCCGCCGGCTGAGAGAGCCAGGCAGGTGGCGTTCAAGAAGGAGCGGGCTGATGAGCGTGCCAGGAATCTTGCAGCCTGGAATGCCCTTAGTGTCGCAAGGGAAAAGGAGGAGCTGGAGCTTTGGCGGCGGGCGAGTCGACGAGCGGTGGAGGTGTACGAAGACGGCCGGTACCACGCAAGGAAAGCCAGAGGTGCTAGGCGCCTCACCGCTGCATGGGCGTGGGCCGATAAGCTCGAGCGTGCCACCGCCAAAGAGCTCCAGGCGCCCCGGAACTGTCCTGCATGGTCGCGCGCCTCCTCCAGCAAGAGGCTGATCGGCACGTCGAGCGCTACGAGGCGGGGGAGGCGGTGAACTCCCTTCGCGTTGGGAAGCCACCGCGCACCAGGGAGCTGCTGGCGAGAGGCTGCCATTTTACTGCTCCCCGCTCCAGGAGGGGTTATTATTAGTTTAGTTTTTATTCATTGTACATATTAGTTAAGTACTATTATCACATATATGTGATGATATATGCTGTATATGTATCATGTCTTCAATGAGCTATTCAACAATTAATATATATTATTAGTTTCACATTTCTATCTGTTTTCATACTGATTTTCTGGCTCTAACTGTTAGCCTTTTACACATATTGAAACATAACAATAGAACATAAATTATTCATGTATCGAAACATATCAATATTGTGATTGTTGTCCAGACATTGGGATCGACATCTAAACGATTCAACAAAATAAAACGCCTCCATGACTACACCCTAACCTACGGAAGCTCTTGGCTGTGCCTGAACTCGGTCATGCGTTCGTCCATGCAGTTTACACGCTCGCGGTACAGCTGTAGCGCGATCTCGAGCTCCAAGCTGGCTATTTCGTCGGAGATTACCATCTCGAAGATGCGACGGCCATTTTCTTCTACTGCTCCCCGCTGGACACCTGGGCCAAGGAGGCGCTCGAGCCTACCGACAAGCCCGTTAGTATCCAGGGGGCTGCAGACAAGGCGAATGGCGCGACCCATGCGAATGCAAGGACGGTGCGGCCGGGCTCTGGTGCAAGTACGGCGCGGACGGCCGCTGCCCATTCCTGGCGAGAAATAGGGCCACTCACGTGCCTTGGACACAGCTGCAACGTCATCTCGGGTGGGATAGCAGGCAAGCAGGGATGGAACCGCTCTTGCTCTGCCGCGCGCCGCGCCTCTCGCTCTGCGGCCCTCCATCGGTGCGAACGCTTATGTTTTTCTCTACAGAGCACCACCGATGATCTTCTTGTGCGGCGCACTGCAGCCTCTCGGCGGTGAGGTGGCTATGTTGGCCGGCGGCACTGCCGTGCCCTGCGCCAAGGGTCTGCTCAACCCTTGCGATGACGCGCAGCACAACGTTGTCCGGTGCGTCGCCGTTGCGCCTGCACTGGATCATTTTCGTTATCGAGGAGGTTGATGGCAGAGGCGGCGCTTGGTCGGGTTGGCATGCTTCGTAGATGGGCTAGGCTGCACTATGGGTGCATCCGCGTGTGACGCGCGCAGGCTCTTATGCTCATTCGCTTCTGGCGGGAAATCGATGGGGAAGCTTGCACGGGAACATGTGCAGTTCCGCGCGGGAACGTGGCCAAAAGAAACGCCGGTGCGGTGCCGAAGCGTGCACTGGAATCCTTGGGCGAAAACACGGTGACAAGACGTGAGAGAGGAGGAAGAGGTGATGCGCAGTCAGACTAGTAATAATAATAAAACGTCTGCGATATTAATACGGGCAAACGACACTTCCGTACGTACCGTCGGTAATGTTTTCATCAATTGCTGACAATTGTTTGGCAACAACCGTCTGCCCACAACACACACAACTTGTCCGGATGAATCGTTTTGGTTATTATTGGTCTTCCCACACAATTCTGATGAATGAACTGATTGCTGTGTATCACACACACCTTCTTACGCTAACCCATTTGTGTTCTGCTGGATCATCGCAAACAGTTTATCCGAGTGAACTGTGTGCCGTACTTCACACACGTATGAAGTTTTCTTAACTGTTTCTGTTATCTTAGCTAATCCCAAACAGTTCATAAGAATAAACTGTCTGCCGTGGATCACACACGCAACTATTTTCTGAATCGTATTTGATGGATCCACCATCGTACATAGTTCATGCCATTTGCGATGGAGCTTGAACAATACCATTTGCGATTGGTGGATTGCACACAGTTTCGTCGAAGGGTCTCTGATTGATGTGTCGTCTTTGGACCATTCTGTAGTAGTGGATGTCGCTAGGGAATACTATGGCCCCCGGGTCTATTCACTTATAAATTTACAAATGCTACTATTACCTTGCTGCCTTTATTTACTTTATTTTATTTTGCAATTTACAATTATCTACAATTATCTAAACAACTCACTTGCTTGCAAATAACGAGATCAAGGGGATTGACAACCCTCTTGCCCGCGTTGGGTGCAAGTTCTTTGTTCTTTTGTGTGCAGCCACTGAAGACGGTTGAGGATATATATTCCTATTGTTTCAATAAACCTTGGTTTCATAACTGAGGGAAATACTTACCCCCTTTGTGCTGCAATAACCCGTTCCTCTTCACGGAAAACCCAACGCAGATCACAAGTATCAGGAAGGATTTTTGGCGCCGTTGCCAGAGAATATCATAATTGTAAGTGCATCTAGTGCCACCCTTTGTTGGTTTTAGAGTATTGAATACAAACGTGGTTGAGGGACTAATGTGTTTGTGAGAGTTCACAGGTTAACACAGATAGAAGTCCCTGGAGTTTCGGTTTAGCCGTCGAAGACGACCCCCAAAAATGTCCGAAGACATTGATGACGACTGAAGCTATTGGTGGTATGCGAAGACATTCGTCCGAAGACAATGAAACGCGAAGACGAAGTCTTTTGGTAGTTTTGTTTCTTCTTTCCTGAGTCATAGGAACCACCATACTGTTAAGTGGGGTCAATGTGATTGAAGTCAGATGCTGACGTGATGCTCAACCCATACCTATGTCTTCGAGCGAAGACATTGAGAGGAAATCTCTTCCAGAGTTGGTCGAGTCAGCTTTACTTGTAGCCCAAGTAAAGCTGCCGCGTGCGTTTGAAATCCGACCATTGTGACACGTGTCGGTTGGCCATTGACCCAGGGTCATTTTGGTCATATCAGGTCGGTTTGCCTGCTGGCTATAAATAGCCCACCCCTTCCACCATGAGAAGGTGGCTGCTCAGAGAGATACGGTTGTTGTCGTTTTGGAGCAACCCACCTCGAAGAGATTGAGAGAGAAATATCCTACAAGGATACACGTAAACACCTAGAGCTAGTGTGTTTGAGCATCACCGAAGTCATTCTGTTCTGAGAGAACTGAAGATTTATTACACTTGAAGACTGTGATCTTCCAGACGGTTAGGCGTCTGGGTTTAGAGCAATCCAAGAGTCCTTGTGGATCGCCGGGTGACCAAGTTTGTACGGGTTTCGGAAGTCTCCCCTGAAGACTTACTAGAGTGATTGGGCGCTGTCTAAGTGACTTCGGCTCAAGGGGACTAAGGTGAAGACGAGGTCTTTTGAGTTCATTCTTAGCCTCCCTAACCAGACGTACAGTTGTCACAGCAACTGGAACTGGTCCAACAAATCATGTGTCTTCGTCAAGCAATTGGTTCTATCCTTCACTTTCTTACATTCCTGTTCTGTATCGTGAAGCCTTTCCTTGTTCATTGTTTGAAGACTTATCCTGAAGGTATTCATACATGCTGTTTATCTTCATTCTATCTAAGTTTGTCTTCGACTCATCTTAGTGTGCATGATGATAATGCTTAACTTGCCTGTATGTCTTCACTGCATTGCATGCCTTGACTAGATCATTGATTACTATCCCTACCTGATCCTGTATCGCTTCCGCATACTTTGAATACATTCATTGTTTCGAAGCCTTTCATAAAAATTGCCTATTCACCCCCCCCCTCTAGTCGATAACTAGCACTTTCAATTGGTATCAGAGCAAGGTACTCCCTTGTTTTGTGTTTTGGTTTAACCACCGTGGAGCTTTAGCTATGTCGACTGCAGGGATAATCAAGGTCTCTGTTGTGTGCCCTGTCTTCGATCGCACTGACTACCCCTACTGGAAGAACAAGATGCGCATGCATCTCGAAGCCATGGACAACGAGCTATGGTATGTCGTCATGGTGGGCATTCCTGAAGTTGGCGAAGGTGTTACTGCTGCTGCCGTGAAGAGGTTCGCGCAACTGGACTCCAGTGCCAAGAACATCATCTGTCGTCATCTGACCAAGGGACAATATGGCCGTTTGAGTGCACTAAACACAGCTAAGCAAATCTGGGAATGGTTGTCCAAAGTGAACAAAGGTGTCTCATCTCAAAGAGACTCTCGTGTTGATGTGCTTCACAACCTGTTCAACCGCTTCAAGATACTCGACAACGAAAACGTCCAGCTCACCTTTGACCGTCTTACTGACATCTCAACTAAGCTGAATGCACTTGGTGCCACCGATATCACCAAACACGAAGTCGTAAAGAAGCTACTCAGGTCACTTGACAGTTCCTTTGATACTCTTGCGCTCATGATCCAAGAGCACCCTGACTTCAAGAGTTTGGATCCTGCTTATATCCTCGAGAGGTTGAACAGGCATGAATTCCAACAAGCTGAGAAAAGAGATATTTACGGACCCAGCTACAGTCGCTCTCATGCATTGAAGGCCAAGGCCGTGTCCTCATCTGAAGACAACTCTGACTACAGTTCTGATGGTGCTGAAGACTTTGGAAAGGAACTTGCTCTCCCTGTCAGGAAATTCCAAAAAAATTCCAAGTCAAAACGCTATGCAAAATCTTCAAGGCGTGATTCCAAGAGATCTGGTGAAATGTCTTCGAAGGACAGCAAGAAGCAAACCTGTCACAAGTGCAAGAAAGCTGGTCACTTCATTGCTGATTGTCCTCAATGGGAAAGGGAATCCAAGAAGAAGAGCAAGGTCTATGACTCGGATGAGAAGAAGAAGAAGAAGTATGCGAAGTCTTCGTCACATAAGAAGAGCTCAACTGGCAAAGCACATGCTTTCATCGGAAAGGAGATGGATTCACAGTCTAAATCTGGCTCTGAGGGTGAGGAAGCATCTGAGGAGGAATCTGACGCTGAAGTAGCTGGACTGGCAATGGCTTCGGCATATCTCTCCACGTCTGTCTTCGAACCCGAAGACAATGGCTCCTTCTTCCACACCGAAGCCACTGATGATGATGCTACTCATGCTTACTGCTTCATGGCGAAAGCCTCCAAGGTATCCTCAAAGTCCTCATGCCATGACTCTGAATCTGAAGATAATCTGATAATGACATGAAACCAAGCTATGCTAAACATGTAAAAATTGCCACCAAGCAACAAAGTGCCATGGAGAAAATGCAAACTACTCTAGAGAAAAGCGATGACCTATTACGCAAAGAGATGAGTCTGAACGAAACTATGGCTGAAGACATGCATAGTCTTCATTCAAGGTTTGAGGATCTCCAAAGTCGTCATGATGCCCTCTCAACTGATCATGAGAAGCTTTCTCTGGAATATCTTCAGAAAAAGATTGATCTTGAGAAGTTGAGGGAAGCACATGATGACCTATGGAAGGAAAACGACTCACTCCTAGCAGAGCAGATTAGTACCGTTCAGGATGATTTTGATGCTCTATGCTTAAGATGCCTCGCTCGTGAAGCTAATGACTCAACTGCTGAATGTTCTAATGCTTCTGAGAATGCTTTATCTTCAACTGTATCTGTGGCACATAACCCCTCATCTGAGGAAGCCACTGCTATCACTGACGACAATGACAGGTTGAAGACATTGCTTGAAACTGGCATGTACAAGAGTCTGAAAGGACATCAGATTCTTTGTGATGTCCTGAAGAAGACTATACTAAACGAAAACCCTAGGAAAGAGGGTGTGGGTTTCGAAAGAAACCTCAATGTTGATGGATCCTACTGGACACCTGAGCAGTACCCGAAAACCACATGGGTTGCTGCAAAAGGTCCTTCAGTTGATCCTTCCACATTATCAGGCTTTAACTGTGCGAATCCTCTCATTATTGATGAATCCTTTGATTCCAACTATAAACTGTTCAAATGCCAAAATGGTGAAGTGTTCGCCAGGTTTATTGGTACTAACTGCAGGAATGGTTCTCCCATGAAGAAGATCTGGGTTCCCAAATGTCTTCTTGAGAAGCTTCGCGTGAATGTCTTGACGACATCTCCCAAGAAGAAGACAAACTCTAGATCAATGTCTTCGAGAAGACATAAGTCTTCATATGATGGCTCTAACCATTCTGTTTCGCAGGAAAAGACTCAGATGACTCATGAATATGTACACAATGGCATGAACCGCTATGTTCATCCAACCAAGAGTTTCTCTGCTTATTCAATTGAGTACACTAATCCTCCAATGAAACGTACTATTAGGGCATCTTTGCCTAAATTCTTTGATGCTGCTCTACGCCTCATTGCTTCTAAACCACCCCTTCGCATGTGGGTGGTTAAGAAGAACTAATATCTTCTATGCAACATCAGGTCTCCAGATAGGAAGAAGCCTATCCCGAAGTTCATCTCTGGAGACCCGAAAACAATCTTGTCTGGACGCAAGATAATGAATACGAATGTTATCATTCATATCGTCCAACGTCTTCATTCAATTATGCACTGCAACATCATCATCAATGCATGTTACGACTGCATGTCTTAGTGAATTATACTAATTGTAAATGGAGGAAGACAAATCCAAAGCCACTGAATGGATTATGGATAGTGGATGCACCAGTCACATGACTGGTGATCGAAGCCTATTGATGGAGCAAACTCTTTGACCTTTAACAAAAGACCACGTCGTCTTTGCTGACAAGAGTAGCAGGAAAGTGTTGGGGCTAGGTAGAGGTGCTATCTCAAGGGACCGACACATGGAAAATGTCATGCTTGTCGAATCCCTTGGTTACAACTTGATGTCTGTCTCAATGCTCTGTGACTTAGATATGCTTGTCATATTCGGCAAATTTCGATGTGTGGTACTAATGGCCTCTGACAAAACCAAAGTCTTTGAAGGTTTTCGAAGAGGTGATTTGTACATGGTAGATTTCTCTGCAGGACCACAGGTAGCCTCATGTCTTCTAGCAAAAGCTTTGGAATGCTGGCTATGGCACAGAAGGCTGGGACATGCTGGGATGAGGAACTTGCACACACTCGCCAAGAAGAAGCTTATCATTGGTGTCGAGGGTGTCAAGTTCAAGAAGGACCATCTCTGTGGTGCCTATGAAGCCGGAAAGATGACCACGGCCAAACATCCCTCGAAGACAATCATGACGACCTCTCGTCCCTTCGAGCTGTTGCACATGGACTTATTTGGCCCTACTCACTATTCCACCTTCTCTACCACTGCAAATCTATATGGCTTCGTGATTGTTGATGACTATTCTCGATTCACTTGGGTGCATATCATTCTTTACAAAACAGAAGTGCAGGATGTCTTCAGGCGCTTCGCAAATAGGTGCATGAACAACTACAACATCAAGATCAAGCACATCAGGAGTGACAATGGCACTGAGTTCAAGAACACAGGCTTGGACACCTATCTTGATACTCTTGGCATCACTCATGAGTTCTCTGCTCCATACACCCCACAACAGAATGGTGTCGTGGAGCGCAAGAATAGGACTCTTATTGAGATGGCTCGCACCATGCTTGATGAATACAAGACACCACGGAAGCTATGGCCTGAAGCCATTGACACTGCATGCCATATCATCAATAGTGTATATCTTCACAAGTTCTTCAAGAAAACATCTTATGAGCTTCTCACTGGTAAGAAACCCAATGTAAGTTACTTCAAAGTCTTCGGTGCAAGATGCTGGATAAGGGATCCACACCACACTTCAAAATTTGCACCGAAAGCACATGAGGGTTTCATGCTTGGTTACGGAAAGGATTCGCACACCTACAGAGTCTTCAACACATTCCACAAGAAAGTTGTTGAAACTGTAGATGTGCGATTCGATGAAACTAATGGCTCGTAAAGAGAGCACCTACCTCCCGTGCTAGATGAATTACCTTCCGATGAAGCTATCAGACTGATGGGCACTGGAGAAATTGTGCCTGGAGAACCCGTGATTGAAGAGGTCATCATTCCTCCATCCACTCAGCGCAAAGACAATGCTGAACCTGAAGACAGTGCTGCTGACGAACAAAATGCTCAGCAGCCAGAACAAAGTCTTCGCCCTGCTCATCCACGCGTGGCTAATGAAGTCCAAATTGAGAGAATGCTTGACAGCATAAATGCACCAGGTCCACTCACTCGCTCAAGAGCTACTCAATTGGCTTTTGTGGGCACTTTGCTTTTGTATCTATCACAGAGCCCACCAAAGTAGATGAAGCTTTCAAGGAATCAGAATGGATTCAAGCCATGTAGGAAGAGCTTCACCAGTTCGAGCTGAACAATGTGTGGGAGCTCGTAAAGCGTCCTGATCCAAGGAAGCACAACATCATCGGTACCAAGTGGATCTTCCGCAACAAGCAACATGAGTCCGGCCAAGTCGTCAGAAACAAGGCTAGCCTTGTGGCCCAAGGTTACACACAGGTCGAGGGTATTGACTTCGGTGAAACCTTTGCACCTGTAGCTAGACTTGAAGCCATCCGCATACTGCTTGCTTATGCTAACCATCATGATATATGCTTATATCAAATGGATGTCAAAAGTGCATTCCTCAATGGTAAGATTGAGGAAGAAGTATATGTTGCTCAACCACCAGGGTTTGAAGATCCAAAGCATCCTGACAAAGTCTTCAAGCTCAACAAGGCACTCTATGGCCTCAAGCAAGCACCAAGAGCTTGGTATGACACACTTAAGGAATTCCTCAAGAAGAAAGGCTTCAAACCTGGTTCACCCGATCCCACTCTCTTTACTAAATCCTATGATGATGAATTGTTTGTATGCCAAATATACGTGGACGACATTATCTTCGGCTGTACTAACAACAAATACAGTGATGAGTTTGCCTTTATGATGCAAGAAAAGTACCAAATGTCGATGATGGGAGAACTGAAATTCTTCCTAGGGCTTCAAATTCGACAACTACCAAATGGCATCTTCATATCACAGGAGAAGTACCTCAAAGACTGTCTCAAGAAATTTGGCATGAATGAAGCCAAAGGCTACAAGACGCCAATGCCTACCAATGGTCACCTCTGCACTGACGAAAATGGTAAAGATTTCGATCAGAAGGTATATCACTCCATGATTGGGTCTTTATTGTACTTATGTGCATCTAGGCCAGATATAATGCTTAGCGTTTGCATGTGCGCCCGATTTCAAGCGGCACCAAAGGAGTCGCATCTGCTTGCTGTGAATCGAATACTTAGATATCTGGCTCACACCCCAACGCTAGGATTATGGTATCCAAAGGGTTCGAAGTTGGAGCTGATTGGCTATTCAGATTCTGACTTCGCTGGCGACAGAGTTGATCGCAAGTCTACATCAAGCACATGTCACTTTCTTGGACGATCTCTTGTATGTTGGTCTTCGAAGAAGCAGAACTGTGTTTCACTCTCCACTGCTGAAGCTGAATACATTGCTGCTGGCGCATGCTGTACTCATCTTCTCTGGATGAAGCAGACTCTCAAGGACTACGGCATCAACCTGAAGCATGTACCTCTCTACTGCGACAACGAGAGTGCAATCAAGATCTCCTACAACCCTGTACAGCATTCGAAGAGAAAGCACATTCAGATACGACATCATTTTCTTCGGGATCATGTGATGAAGGGCGACATCAACATCAAGCATGCTGACACTGAAGATCAACTGGCAGATATCTTCACGAAGCCTTTGGATGAGAAGAGGTTTTGCAAGTTGCGGTGTGAGCTAAATATCTTAGAATCCTCAAATGTCCTTTGAATGGGAATACATCCTAACGCTTATGCATGTTGATGACTTTGATGCACAATACACGATGTAATGTATGTCTTCAATTCATGAAGACTTACAATCTGAGTGTGAATACATTAACGAAGAATATGAGTTCAGAGCGCCACGATAATTGTGCACCGTGTTTGAGTCAAACATTCTTATACGGTGGGTAACGCTACCAACCAAACTCGAAGACGTTGTTTTTATCTCAATCTTCTTCACATGTCTTCGAGAGCTGAATGTCTTCAGAACAAAAATTTTGTTTGCATGTGTGTTTCAGTTGAAAACTATTTGCAGATCTACATTTGGATTAGAGCTTTGTCCTATACAGCATTTGTCCTATAGCTTTGTCGTCAACTTTTTCCTAGGCAAATGTGATCGGACCCGACATTCTCTTTTGTTCTTACCTCGTCTAAGTCTGTTCTAATCCAGTCATATGCATTCTATATTGACACGTGTTGACTGTCTTCACTGTGTCCTTGTCAGTTGAAGACAAATCAACCACATATTTAATTCTCAAATCTCAACTGTCTCCGTGTTTTTAGCAACAACTCCCGTGCCGCCGCTTCGATTATGGTAGTGGGTTGTCAGGTGGGATGCATGTATGACACGTGTCCACTTAAACCGAGGAGTCAGGGGCATATCCGTCCAACCGGTTCGGATGTTTCCACCCCTTATAAATACAAGTTACCCCTTCCATTATTACCTTCTTCTACCTCCGCCACCCACGTGCTCAAACCCTAGCGCCGTCGTTGGACTCCATCGCCGCCGGAGATGAAGTGCTTAGCTGCCACGCCTTCTCCGACGACGTACTCACGCCGACCGCGTACATCTCCTTCACGCCGCGGCCGTAGCTGTCTGTCTCCACCAAGTTAGGGTGAGGCAGATCGAACATTTCGGCCTCTCTGCCTCGTCAAGCTATTCATCACGTTCTTCATTGCGGTAAATAAAAAGTTATTTCTACCGCATGCTTTGATCTGAAATTCTTACTGAAAATAGTCGGTTGTTGTTTCTTCACTTTCCACTCAACCGCATCTAGATCTAGATCTCTATTTGCCCAATACTTTCACTTTTTGGTCTAAAGATTGGTTTGATTCCTCACTTGTACGAATCCTTGGACTTGTACAAATCTGAAATCACCATATGTTCTATATAAGTGAATGTCTTCGGTAAAAGGTTAAGTTCTTCAACACTGTGTTAACTTCCAAATCTTCTGAGAATGCATATGACTTCTCCTCTTCCCTCGCGTCTCTAACTCTTTCACAGGTACATGTCCGCAGCCGAATCGCTTGGATCTCATAGTATGAATTCATTTGCAGACTATTTGCAGATACATCTGGAATCTCCTGGTGCGTGTTCATATTTGCGCACCCCTGTGAAGCCTATGTGGCTACCACTCGAAGCCTATTCCATATGCGAGAACCCAACATCAGTGAGATGCTCACAATGATGAAACCTTTGGCTCAAGATGCAAAATTGCCCACTTCATTCTTCATGGATGATCTTCAGTACTTGCCCCGGACTCTCTACCACATTCTTCGGCAGACCATTTGGCCAATTAAAGGGCACAACTCATCTAGCAAGATTGAAGGGCCTCTGAAGACATTGCTCTACAACATTGTGTATGGCATCAGGTTCAATCTTCAAGACTTGTTCCTTCGCAACCTTGCTGCAAATGGCTTCTATGTCCTTGAGCCGAGGATATATGCTCCCTGGATCATGAGCTTCATCAAGTACAGAACCAACACCAGGTTTCTTCCCTCTGCTCGCAATCATGGCATTTATCTTCCAGATATTGAAGTTGTGCAAGCAGATCTGTATCCATCCAAGAGCAAGAATCCAACTGTCGAAGGCACTAGTGGCACTGCTGATATTGAAGGTCTTCACATTCCCTCTGATCCATCAAGGGCAAGACTTATTGGTGCTCTTCGACAACCAAGATCCGGTGCTACCAACACTGACGCCACTGCCAGTACCATGCCTCGTCAACGCCTACCAAGAAGAGAACTTGCACTCATTGATCGTGAACTTCTTGTTTCTTTAATCCAAAAGCAAGATAGGCACCATGAATGGACTAGGCGCCAGATGCATTCCATGATGCAAGATTTCAATCACATTCGCAACCTCGCCACCAAAAATGCATTTATGGCTTATGAAACCAGTCGCCGCTCATGGAGGACTTTGACTATGCTGGCTCCTGAGGACGAGCTTCGAGAAGATGGATTTCACCCTCACTACAGATTTGGTGCACGACCTCCCAGTGCGGAGAAATGGCGCAAGACTCCATCCCTCGAAGACAGTGATTTCTCCTCTTCAGCTCCCTCCGTCAACATCAGGCTTGCCGATGAAGCTGATGATGCCACCTCCCCGCCTTCATCGACTCGGTGTCGCGACACTGCACCAGCACCCTAAGACTCCACTGCACCGTCTTCATCGACACCTGCTGGGGACGTGTAGTTTTTCAATGTCTTCGTCCTTTTTTTGGTCATTCGATGACAAAGGGGGAGAAGCATTGGATGATAGTCTTCAAACGGGTCTACTAATATGGGATGGGTGTTATCTTTTGCTAAGTTTACAACTCTAGTTTTCTGAACATTTACAGTTTTGGGTTGTAAAACTTAAGTCCTGATGGACGTCTGCACTTTATGTTTACCGTACTCTTTGGCGCTGCCTCAAGTTATTTTCATGCGCTTAAGGTCATTTTGCAGACGCCCATTTTTCATTGTGCTTCATTATCTTCGACATATCTGTTAATGCATAGTGATTGGATTACAAGATATAGTGGGAGATCTCCACAAACTACAACCTGTCACGTGCACTTGAATTCAAAGCAAAATTTTCATATGCACATCTTCAGGGGGAGCTCTCTATATCTTGTAATCAAAATCTTCAAAACCTTATCTTCACATATATTTATCCCCGTTGAAAACTTCAACCAGTTTGTCATCAAGCACCAAAAAGGGGGAGATTGTAAGTGCATCTGGTGCCACCCTTTGTTGGTTTTGGAGTATTGAAGACAAACATGGTTGAGGGACTAATGTGTTTGTGAGAGTTCACAGGTTAACACTGATAGAAGTCCCTGGAGTTTCGGTTTAGCCGTCGAAGACGACCCCCAAAAATGTCCGAAGACATTGATGACGGCTGAAGCTATTGGTGGTATGCGAAGACATTCGTCCGAAGACAATGAAATGCGAAGACGAAGTCTTTTGGTAGTTTTGTTTCTTCTTTCCTGAGTCATAGGAACCACCGTACTGTTAAGTGGGGTCGATGTGATTGAAGTCAGATGCTGACGTGATGCTCAACCCATACCTATGTCTTCGAGCGAAGACAATGAGAGGAAATCTCTTCCAGAGTTGGTTGAGTCAGCTTTACATGTAGCCCAAGTAAAGCTGCCGCGTGCATTTGAAATCCGACCGTTGTGACACGTGTCGGTTGGCCATTGACCCAGGGTCATTTCGGTCATATCAGGTCGGGTTGCCTGCTAGCTATAAATAGCCCACCCCCTCCACAATGAGAAGATGGCTGCTCAGAGAGAGATACGGTTGTTGTCGTTTTGGAGAAACCCACCTCGAAGACATTGAGAGAGAAATATCCTACGAGGATACACCTAAACACCTAGAGCTAGTGTGTTTGAGCATCACCGAAGTCATTCTGTTCTGAGAGAACTGAAGACTTATTACACTTGAAGACTGTGATCTTCCAGACGGTTAGGCGTCTGGGTCTAGAGCAATCCAAGAGTCATTGTGTATCGCCGGTTGACCAAGTTTGTACGGGTTTCGGAAGTCTCCCCTGAAGACTTACCAGAGTGATTGGCGCTGTCTAAGTGACTTCGGCTCAAGGGGAATAAGGTGAAGACGACGTCTTCTGAGTTCATTCTCAGCCTCCCTAACCAGACGTACAGTTGTCACAGCAACTAGAACTAGTCCAACAAATCATGTGTCTTCGTCAAGCAACTGGTTCTATCCTTCACTTTCTTACATTCCTGTTCTGTATCGTGAAGCCTTTGCTTGTTCATTGTTTGAAGACTTATCCTGAAGACATTCATATCTGCTATTTATCTTCATTCTATCTAAGTTTGTCTTCGACTCATCTTAGTGTCCATGATGATAATGCTTAACTTGCCTGTTTGTCTTCACTGCATTGCATACCTTGACTAGATCATTGATTACTATCCCTACCTGATCCTGTATCTCTTCTGCATACTTCGAATACATTCATTGTTTCGAAGCCTTTCATAAAAATCGCCTATTCACCCCCCCTCTAGTCGATAACTAGCACTTTCAATAATCAACTATCAAGTAACTTCACACAAATTTTCATTCACTTGTTTATCTTTTTATTTGTTGTTGTATTTAGTTTGTCTCATAAAAATCAAAAATACAAAAATATTTATCTTTGCTTGTTACTAGTTTACTCCTCTGCTTCCTTGAAAGTTGCTTTCTTGTTTGACTTTATCATTGAAAAAAATGTTGGGAGTGAACCCCCCAATGAGGAAACTCTCACAGCGAGACGTAAAAGTTTTTATTGCGGGGAAGGGGAATATCATAGGGATAAACGTTATCCAATAATTCTTTAACTATATGGGTGCTTTAACTTGCAAGGATACGTCAATACTTAAAAGAACTAAAAGTTATGTCGATGCTACAGCTGCTCTTGTTCTAAAACTTGAAAGAAGATTTACGCGTACTCATCCTACCTTGCAAAGACTTTTCTATGAGTTGCCGGTCATAAAAGACCCTAGGGCTAAGAAGGTAGCCACTCTTATCCTCATGCAAGAATTTGACTATATAGTACGGGAAGCTCGGGAAATTTTTTTACCCATTATTTCTATAAAAAATTCGAGGTTGTCCTAATTATTCAGAATTTGTAGAGTTACATAAGTATAGGTTCTCTATAGATTGCTACAGACTGTTCTGTTTTAGACAGATTCTGTTTTTGCTTGCATAGTTGCTTGTTTTGATTATGCTATGGATTGTATCGGGGAGTATAAGCCATGGAGAAGTTAGAATATAGTACCTATTATGCAATTATGAAATAAGAATTAATTTATAACAGTACCTAAAGAATTCAATATGTTTCTTATACTAACGGATCTCATGAAGTTTTGTTGAGTTTTGTGTGATTGAAGTTTTCAAGTTTTGGGTGTTATCACGATGGACAAAGGAATATGGAGCGGCAAGAGCCCAAGATTGGGGATTCCCAGGGCACCCCAAGGTAATATTTAAGGAAGACTCAAGCGTCTAGGCGTGGGTATGCCTCGGAAGGCATCCCCTCTTTCGTCTCAATCCATCCGTATGTCACTTAAAGCTATATTTTTATTCGTCACATTATATGAGTTTTGCTCGGAGCGTCGTTTGTTTTTGTTTTCTTTTACTATCAGTTTGCCACAATCATTTATTGCTGGACACACCTATTTTCGAGAGACACACCGTCATCATAATTTGTTAGAATAGTCTATGTGCTTCAGTTATATATTTTGAGCTTAGCAGTTGCTCTATTACTTCACTTATATCTTTTTGAGCACGGTGGCATATAGATTTTATAGAAATAATTTCACTCTTGTTATTCACTTATATTTGTTTGAGAGTTAATAAATAGTGAAGGTAATTTGCATGGGTCATAAGACTAGTCCAAAAATATTAGGTATTCAATGAGTTATAATCAAAACCGTCATGTAGCACATGTAGAGAAATTGCGGGTTAATGATATACATGTGGTAATATGAAAAATGTGTGAGTTCATAATTGTTGATTCATAGAAGTGTCGATATTAAGAGAGGTTAACTTCTTGTTCGTCTAAAAATTAAAGAGGCATGATGATGATGTGTGAGCATTTATATTCCTCGTTTAAATCCTAGTGTTGTTTTGGGTCGGAAGCGCGCGATACTTAACTCCTACCAACCTCTTCCCTCGGGCATGCGAGTAGTACTTTGCTTTGTGATAAAACTAATAAAAATTTGCAATAAGTATATGAGTTCATTATGACTAATGTGAAACCATGGACATATGCAATCTCACCTTCTCATATTTGCTAGCCTCTTCGGTACCGTGCATAGCCCATTCTCACCTTGAGGACCAGTGCAACTTTCGCCGGTGCATCCAAACCCCATGACATGATGCACTCTATTGCACATAAGCCTCATTATATCTTCCTCAAAACAGCAACCATACCTACCTATCATGGCTTTTCCATAGCCATTCCGAGATATATTGCCGTGCAAATTCCATCGTCACTTCACATGACTAGTTCGTTCATCATCATATTGCTTTGCATGATCATATAGAGCTGACATAATATTTGTGGAAAAGCCAACATTCATCATATTTTTGATACGTGTCATGCTAGATCATTGCACATCCTAGTACACCGCCAGAGGCATTCATATAGAGTCATACCTTCATATCAGTTCTCCATATCGAGTTGTAAGTAAATAAAAGTGTGTTGATCATCATTGTTAGAGCATTGTACCAGTGAGGAAATAAAAATGGGGGAGGCCAATTGATCCCATCATTCTGAATAAAAGAAGAGAGAGCGAAAATGAGAGAAGGGACTTTTCTACTATCCTTTACCACACTTGTGCCTCAAAGTGGCACCTTGTTCATCATGTAGAGAGTCTCATGTTATGTCATTTTCATATGCTAGTAGGAATTACTTTTCATTATTACAAACTTGGCTTGTATATTCCTATGACGGGCTTCCTCAAAATGCCCGAGGTCTTCATGAGCAAGCAAGTTGGATGCACACCCGACTTAGCTTCATTTGAGCTTTCATACACTTATAGCTCTAGTGCATCATTTGCATGGCAATCCCTACTCCTTGCATTGACATCTATCAATGGGTATCTCCATAGCCCGTTGGTACGCCTAGTTGATGTGAGACTATCCTCTCCACTTTTTGCACCGAAAGGAATGTTGGTGTCACCGAGACCTTAGAGTTTTGGCTTAGGATCTGTCTAGGGTAAAACTCGGGACGTCCGAATATCAAAACTTGGTGGCACCGATTTTAGTGGTAGGGTTTAGACAGTGAATTTGCGGGAGAATTTCATGTGTATTTTTGGTGGCTAACTCTAAGCACTTGAGCAACCAGACCATCATAGATACCTCATCCCCTTTTAATTGTATTGACTTTCATATGGACTCAAAAGTGATTTCTCATAAAATGTAAAATGTAGTCTTGAAGCTTGTTGCCAATAGATGTTCCTTGCATCTAGGGTATCTCCTCACAATCCTTCTGCCAATCCATTCGTTGAATTTGTCCTGAAATATACTTGGTGGAATCATTAGTCCAATGAAATATATGTTGTTATTAATTACCAAAACCACCTAGGGAGAAGTTGTGCTTTCACCTTCTGCATCCGTGTCCACGGACTGCCCCCCTGTCTGTGGACAGATGAGGGAAATTTATAGATCACCGTGGATTGGCCCTAATGCCATTTCTAATCAATCACCTAAAAGTTACGGGAGGATCCGACAGGGTAAAGTTAGCAGAGTAAAATTTACTTCACTAACGGTGGCGGCACCTAGCCGATCCCCTATAGTTTGTGGAGTAAAATAAAAGTTTACACATTCTGTGTCCTAGCCGCATCAACTTCAAAAAATACGCACTATATATCTTAAAAAAATTTAAAATATGAATAACATCACCGTCATAACACATATTCATCATCACGAATTTTAAAAAAATATGCAAACTTCACCCAAAAGACATCACTTCAAACACAATGTTTGTTTCAAAATCACCACAAACATAACATGTATATGTTGTGGATCAAGCCAACCAATGGCATGCACCACCATGCTCTCGCCCACCATCACCCAAACAATGTGCTCGGAGAAGAAATCACCACCACCGCCGCCATCACCACACCCTCTGCCACCACCAACATTCTGAAGAGAGGCATCCAAGATCTCTCCACGAATGAGCTCCCAATACTTTCTTGCGGTCTCATCCATTGTGTTCGGATCCATGAACATGATTGTCGGTATCGGGGCTCCGCAAAACCCAACAAGGTTTGAACACTGGGGCATGTACGAAGATCTCAACCGGTTCGAAGTCTCAACTTGTCACCATACGGCCTAGCTGCGTCGAACAAGTGTGAGCGGGGAAGGAGATGGACTCAGAGATTTACCCAGGTTCGGGCCACCTTGCGGTGTAAAACCCTACTCCTGCTTTGTGTTGGATTGGCCTCACGAGGAGGCTATGGAAGAACTAGTACAGTGGTTGGGTGGCCTCACGAGGGCTCTTGGTGGTGATGAACTTGACCCGATTCAATTTGCCCTCTACGATGGGAGCTCGTCCCTATTTATAGGGGCCACGGTCCTCTTCCATCATCGCACAGGCGGGAAGGGATCCCACAACGGCCAAATTTTAAAAGGGACAAGTAGTACACCCTATCCTGACTAAAGGTGGTCTTCGCCTGCAAAGCTTCTGGGCGTGACGCAACGGTGGGCTCGGCGATGACGTCCGTCCTACCGAGCTCGTGGTCTTGGTCTTCTTGCACTGCGAAGGAAACCTTTGGGGGATCCCTTGGGAACCCACGCACGTCCTTGTCTCCTTAGCACGAAAGAGGAAACTGCCCTCCTTCTGCGCCCGCTGGCGCTCGCCTGACTTGGCCGTCAGAACCCACGTCACCCCGGCCTCACGAGGCCGGGTACTTGCATCGGAATCTCCGCTTCTCGGGAGGCGGCCTGAAGGGGTGCCACTCCTCCGGAGGTCTTGGTGTTGCTCTCCTCGCGAGGTGGGGGCTCTCGCGGGGGTCTTGACTTGGGAGGCTTGTTGCAGGGCCGTACCGGGCCTTCGTGGTGGGCCATGCGCTGGGCCACAGGCAGGCGGGTCTGGGTACCCCCGATCCCAGAACGCCGACAGTAGCCCCCGGGCTCAAGGCGCGCTCGGGCTGGCTTCGGGGCGAAGCTGGAGAAGGGAGGCCGAAGCGCCGCGGGCCCCAATCGCCTGCGGGTCGGGCTTGACGTGTGGCGCACGACGGGGCGCGAACGCCTCCACTTCCCCACGTCGCCTCGGTAACCGCCCCGACGGACAAGGGCTGGCGCGTGCTGTGGAGCCATCATCGCCCGGCATGCGGAGACACGCCGGTTGGCCTCCGATCGGCTATAAATGGGCGAGGGGGCGGAGCCCCCCTAGCCCATCTTCATCTTCTTGCCTCCTCACCTCAGTCCGCCGCTTCCACGACCATGACGCCAGTGAGGAGGTTTTCTGCCGCCGAGAAGGGGAAGGGCCGCCTGGAGGGACCGGGCTCGCCACCGCCCAAGAGGGGCCGCGGCCGTGCCCGCAAGCACAGCACGACGCCGGCGGTGGCCCTTAAGGACGCGGGCGCACTCCGGCGCGGGCCGGCGCCGCCTCCGGCAGCCGCGGGAGGGCCCCCTCGCGCGTAGGCGGCAGCGGTAGTCGTAGCGCTCATGGTCGAGGGGGAAGGTATGCAGCTGATGCCCGGCCGCCCCTCTCACAATCTCACTTGGCCGACGCGGTCCAGGAGTTCATGGTGTGGGAGGAGAGGCCGGCTGTCTCCTGGGTCCAACTCCCGCGCTTCTTTGCGGGGGCGCTGCCAGCCGGAGGGCCTGCCGGCCTATGGCTGCAGGCCGACGGTTGCAGCAACCGAGCCTCATGGGTGGAGGTCGAGGTCACCCCTGCGGGCTACGTGTTCCTGACCCGCGGGTGGCAGACATTCGCTCGCGCCCGCGGCCTGCAGGGCAGGTGTACCCTCCACTTCAAGTACGACGGGGCGGCGACGCTCTTCGTCAAGATCTTCGAGGAAGACGGTAGGTGCTTGGGGTGTTGTGCGGAGGGTGACGGCGACGACAGCGACCACTTCTCCGCCGATGATGACCATCGCGGTGGCGGCGTCCTCGGCGGTGAGCTTGCCCTTGGTGACGGACGCCGCACCTCCAGCAGCCGCAACGCCTCCTCCGGGGGGAACTTGAGCGATGACGATTACGATGAGCCGCCACGCCGGTGGCCCCGAACCAAGGAGGGCGGTGAGCCGCCGCGGCGCCGCGCCCCTGCCCCGGAGGCCGTCGAGCTGCCATGCCGCCGCGCCACTGTCAAGGAGGAGGACTCTGACTAAGCGCGAGCGGTCCCGGGGCCAGGCCTCGGGAGTGGCGGTCCTCGGGAGGTCATCTTTTGCCGTTTGTTTCCTGCACAAAAAACCATGGAGGGCCCCGTGGGGGGGGTGTAATGAACTGCGGCGCTTGCGCCTTTATGGTAGCATTTTTCTTCTCGCATCCTAGTTTTTATGTCACTGCAAACTGGAATGTCCCTGCCCACCGTGATTAGGATTACTTGGCTTGACTCGCCCACGGTAGGCTCTTACGTCGTGGGGGCGCGTCCCTCCGGAGCTTCTGTCCTTAGCCGCAGAGCCCCCGAGCCCCCTTCCGAGGGCTGACCGCCACCGGTGTGCTGGGTCATGATGCCCGACGAGGCCAGGAGATGGGCGCTCCTGAGGCCGGGGGCCGGAGGTTGTATTGTGCGCGAGCTCGCCTCGAGAGCGTCGTGCGAGGATTAGGACGCCAAAGTTTTGGCGAGGTATGTGCGCGGCCGGGAGCCTGCGTAACGTACTGTGCCCAGCCCCCGCTCGCGGGGCGTGCGAGAGAGAGCTGGCGGGTGCCAAACCACCTTAGAAAGAACTCAAAGGAAGAAAATGCTGCAAGAAGAAGGTTCCCACCCCATTTTTTGAATAAGATGTGAAAGCTTCAAACTTCATTCCAAAAGACGGCAAATTCGGTTTACAAAAGAGAGCAAAGAACAGCCACGTCAGGCACCTAATAGCTAGTCTTCGTCTTCCCCCCAGCGCGGAGCGTATGGCTTCCACTAGGCGTGGGCATAGTCATTGGAGGACAGTGTCATCCGCCAGCGCGGAGCATGGGGCTTCCACTTGGGCATGGGTGGGAACCCCTCCGCGTCCTTGGGGGGCTCCGGGCGTATACAACCCACTCATTATTATGTGAGAGTGTCACGGGTAGAACTTGCGAAGATGCTGGATGTTCCAGGCATTCTGGATGGGGACCCCGTCCTGAGTCTCCAGGCGCACGGCGCCAGGCCTGGAGACGCGGGCGACCCTAAACGGGCCCTCCCACATGGGCGAGAGCTTGTGCAAGCCCTCCCTGGAGAGGACCCACCTCAGGACGAGGTCTCCGACTTCGAGGGTCCTGGAGCGGACGCTGTAGCAATGGTATCGCCACAGCGCCTGCTGGTACGTTGCTGCGCGGAGCGAGGCCTGGCGGCGGGCCTACTCCCCGGGCACAAGGTCTGTCCCCCGCGTGGCATCCTGACGCTCCTCGTCGAATGCCAAGACCCGCTGGGAGCGATGCTTGACCTCGTGCGGGAGGACCGCCTCGGCTCCGTAGACGAGGAAGAATGGGGTCTCGCCGGTGGGCTTAGTCGCAGTGGTGCAAATGGACCACAACATAGACTAAAGCTCACCGAGCCAACCCCTGCCGCAGGCCTCGAGTTTCTTCTTGAAGCTCCTCGCCTTGAGGCCCCTCAAGACCTCCGCGTTGGCGCGCTCGGCCTGGCCGTTGCTCCGCGGGTGTGCCACCGAAGTGTAGTATATGTGCGTCGCAAGGTTAGCACAATATTCCCTAAGGAGGTTGCGTGTGAACTGTGAGCCATTGTCAGTAATAATACGGTTGGGGACACCGAAGCGGCTCACAAGGCCCCGGATGAACTTGACTGCTGAGCCCGCGGGGATGGTGCGCACGGGATCGACCTCCGCCCACTTGGTGAACTTGTCGATGGCGACGTAGAGGTAGCGGTAGCCTCCGGCCGCCCGAGGGAAAGGACCCAGTATGTCCAACCCCCAGACCGCGAAGGGCTAGGAGAGCGGGATGGTCTGGAGGCCTTGAGCGGGTTGATGAATCTGCTTGGCGTGGAACTGGCAGGCCTCACAGGATCGGACCAGCTCGGTGGCGTCGTTGAGAGCCGTGGGTCAGTAGAAGCCGCTGCGGAACGCCTTTCCAACAAGGGTGCGAGATGAGGAATGGTGCCCACAGTCACCACCGTGGATATCGGCCAGCAGCTCGTGCCCCTGCTCCTCGGATATGCACCGCAGCGAGACGTCGTTTGGGCACCTGCGGTACAGCTCGCCGTCCCTCGGGTAGTAGGCAGTGGCCTGGCGAGCCACACGCTCCGCGTGCTCCTCGTTCTCTGGCAGGTCCACGTTGAGCAGGTACGCCTTGAACTCCTCAGTCCAGTCGGTGGCCTGGGGCTCCAACGCCAGGAGCAAACGTGCTCCCGAGACCGGTCCGCAGGCCGGGGCGCCTGAGAGCGGGGCCGGTGGCAGTTCCTCCGGAGGTGGCGCCAGGCCTGCGGCCAGTGGTGCCGCTGATGGTTTGAAGAGCCTCTCCTCGAAGACGCCGGGCTCCTGAGGCTTGCGGCACGACGCCCTCTTGGCGATGTCGTCCGCCTCCTTGTTCGCGCCGCGCGGGACGTGCTGCAATTCCAAGCCCTGGAAGCGCTTTTCAATTTTGCGTACCTCTTCCAAGTACGCCTCCATGTGCTCGTCCTTCGGCTTATACTCCTTGTTGGAGAAGTTGACGAGGAGCTGGGAGTCGCCCTTGACGGTGAGGCGCTTGACCTCCATGGCCGTGGCGGCCCTGAGGCCCGCGATCAAGCCCTCGTACTCTGCGATGTTGTTGGAGACCTTTTCGCCATGCTGGAAGCAGAGCTGCACGGCGTAGTAGAGCTTGTCCTGGGTCGGCGAGATGAGTACGACTCCAACCCCCACGCCCTGTCGTGCGAAGGCACCGTCGAAGTGCATGACCCAGTCGTCAGGCGCCTCATCGCCGGGCGCGAGGGACTGGCCCTCATCCAGCCCCCGCTCGGGGGCATCCGTCCATTCCGCCACGAAGTCAGCGAGGACCGCGCCCTTGATGACCCTGGTTGTGCTGAACTCCAGATGGAAGGCCTGCAGCTCGATGTTCCACTCCGCCACCCTTCCGGCAGCGTTGGGGTTGCGCAGCACCTTCTCCAGCGGGTACGCAGAGACGACCTTGATGGGGTGGCCTTGCAAGTAATGGCGCAGCTGCCTTGAGGCAACGAGGAGCCCGAGCAGGAGCTTCTGCTGCATGGGGTAACATGCGCGCGCATCCCGCGGCACGGTGCTGACGTAGTACACCGGGTGCTCGACGAAGCGCGAAGCATCGGCGCCGCCCTGCTCCTCAGGGGGCGTGCAGGACTCAGGTGCCTCACGAGTCGGTGAGGCGACAAGGGCCTCGGGAGCGCCATCCTGAGGTGGTGAGTGCTGCGCGGCCTCTTGCGAACCACCTTTCTTCGCGCCTGCGCCGACACACTCCTCCCGGATCGCCACGAGCGCCGCGCTGGCCGAGTGGGGGGTTGCCACCAAGTAGAGCACCAAAGGCTTGCGAATGCGGGGTGCCACCATGAAGGGAGGGTTCGTGAGGTACTGCTTGAGTTCTTGGAAAGCCACCTCGGCTTCTGGGGTCCACTCGAAAGGGCCCTTCCTCTTCATGAGCTTGAAGAAGGGTAGGGCACGCTCACCGAGCCTGGAGATGAAGCGTTCCAAGGCGGTCATGCAGCATGCCAGCTTCTGCATTTCCTTGAGGGTATGAGGCGGGCTCATCTTTTCGATTGCCTTGATCTTTTCTGGGTTTGCCTCGATTTCCCGGTGCGATACCAAGAAACCGAGCAGCTTGCCGGATGGGACCCCGAAAACACACTTCTCCGGGTTGAGCCTCAGGTTCACCCGACGCAGGCTGGCGAATGTCTCTTCCAGGTCCTCGATCAAGGTCCTCGCCTCCCGCGATTTGACAACGATGTCGTCGACGTACTCCTCGGCAGTCCTCCCGAGCTGTTGCCCAAGGGCGATGTGCATCAGCCGCTGGAAGGTCGCGCCGGCATTTCGCAGCCCGAAGGGCATGCATGTATAGCAATATACGCCGCACGGGGATAGAAATGACGTTTTCTCGACGTCTTCCACTGCCATTTTGATTTGATGGTAGCCTAAGAAAGCATCCAAGAAGCACAGCAAATCGCGCTCTGCGGTGGAGTCCACAATCTAGTCGATCGGTGGGAGCGGGAAGGGGTCCCGCGGACAAGCCTTGTTGAGACTCGTGAAGTCAACGCACATGCGCTCTTTCCCACCCTTCTTGGGGACAACCACAAGGTTGGCCAGCCAATCAGGGTACCGCACCTCCTGAATAATGCCAGCTTCCTGCAGCTTGTGGACCTCTTGGACGATGAAAGCTTGCTTTTCTTGCGCCTGTCGTCGTGCCTTTTGTTTTACAGGGCATGCGCGAGGGCACACCATCAAGTGATGTTCGATCACGTCCCTCAGGACGCCACCAGGCCAGTCGGCTCCCACGCGAACACGTCCTTAGTCGCGCGGAGGAAGTCGACCAATGCCTTCTCCTGCTCCGGGGGAAGGCCAGTGCCGATGGTGAAGGTGGGGCCTGAGCTTCCGTCGTTAACAAACACCTGCTTCATCTCTGCTCGGTCTTGATAAAGCAGCTGTTTCTTCTTCGTGGACGCGGTCTCCAAGGCTTGCACCGCTCCCTCGGCATCGGGGCCTAGGGCCGCTGCAGTCCCAGGAGCGGAAGCGTCGCCCTTATCGTCGAGGTGCGGGGCCGCCCCAGCCCCCGGGGCCTGGGCGGCGCCCCCGACGCCTCGGCATGTGGACGCCGCCGTCTTGCAGGCGAGCCTGAGGGCTTGAATCGCATCCTTGGTGTCCCCGGCCATGGATATGGTGCCGCTGCTCCCCGGCATCTTGATGATGTTGTAGCCGGGGTGTGTAGCCGCCATGAACTTGGCGAGGGCCGGGTACCCCAGGATGGTGTTGCACGGGAGGCCGATGTGGGCCACGTCGAAGTCGATCATCTCGGTGTGGTAGTTGTCGCGAGTACCGAAAGTGACCGGGAGGCGTACTTGCCCCAAAGGGGCGGTGGAGCCTCGGGCCACCCCCGAGAAGGGCCTGGTGGGCGCAAGCTGGTCATATTGCACCTGTAGCGTGTCGAAGGTTTCTACAGAGAGGACGTTGAGGCCGACGCCGCCGTCAATGAGTGTCTTGGTAACCACGACATTGCTGATGGTGGGGGTGCACAGCATGGGGATTGCACCAATGGCAACCGTAGTCCTGGGATGGTCCCTGGAGTCGAAGGTGATGTCGGTCGCCGGCCTCATCTTACCCCGCAGGGCCTCTGGTCACGGCTGAGCTGCGCCCACCTGGCGGAGGAGCTGCTTGACATGGCGACCGGACGCGTGTGCCCGTGACCTGCCGAGGATGCAAGCGACCGTGCGAGGCCCGGGGGCCGCTAGGCGCGCGACGAAATGACCGCAAGACCCTTTACGTGCTTTGAGCAGTGTGGCCTGTGCGCTTGCCGGCCCGGGGCGAGCGCGGGGGGTCGACGCCGTGGCGGAAGCTGGGGTCGGGGGAGTAGTGCGGCCGCCACGCTGCCCGGGGGGTGGCAGCGACGAGTTCTGCTGCCCTTGAACAGCCCGGCCGGTAGCAGGACCGGCTGGCTGGGGGATGGAGCGGCGCGGGACGCCATGGCCCATAGGAGCCGTCTGGGCGACGTGGGCGGCCCGACGCTTAGCACGAACTCGGCGGGCATCGGCCATGGGGGCGACGGAGTAGAGATGGGGTCGAACCGGAGTAAGATTTCGACACGCCCCTGCCTGGCGCGCCAAATGTCGGAATCGGGGCTCCGCAAAACCCAACAAGGTTCAAACACTGGGGCGTGTGCGAATATCTCAACCGGTTCGAAGTCTCAACTTGTCACCCTACGACCTAGCTGCGTCAAAAAGTGTGAGCGGGGAAGGAGATGGACTCAGAGATTTACCCAGGTTCGGGCCACCTTGCGGTGTAAAACCCTACTCCTGCTTTGTGGTGGATTGGTCTCCCGAGGAGGCTGTGGAAGAACTAGTACAGTGGTTGGGTGGCCTCACGAGGGCTCTTGGTGGTGATGAACTTGACCCGATTCAACTTGCCCTCTACGATGGGAGCTCGTCCCTATTTATAGGGGCCACGGTCCTCTTCCCTCATCGCACAGGCGGGAAGGGATCCCACAACGGCCAAATTTTAAAGGGGAAAAGTAGTACACCCTATCCTGACTAAAGGTGGTCTTCGCCTGCAAAGCTTCTGGGCGTGACACGGTGGTGGGCTCGTCGATGACGTCCGTCCTACCGAGCTCATGGTCTTGGTCTTCTTGCACTGGGAAGGAAACCTTTGGGGGATCCCTTGGGAACCCACGCACGTCCTTGTCTCCTTAGCACGAAAGAGGAAACTGCCCTCCTTCTGCGCCCGCTGGCGCTCTCCTGACTTGGCCGTCAGAACCCACGTCACCCCGGCCTCACGAGGCCGGGTACTTGCATAGGAATCTCTATCTGATTTTGGGCTCCGCAAAACCCTCAAGGTTCGAACATAGGGGCGTGTGCGAAGATCCCCAACGGCCTCACCCCACCTAGTTCGCTACTCGATGGTTAGGACGATGAGCTGACACGATGACAAGGAAGAAGATGCACATGATGATTTACCCAGGTTCGGGCCGCTATGAAGCGTAATACCCTACTCCTGCTTTGGTGGATTGCCTCACGAGGAGCTGTGGTGGATGAACTAGTACAGTGGGGAGCAGCCTCGTGAGGGCACTCGGGTGGTGCTCTTGGCCCTCTGCCTCTCTTGTTGTGTTTTTCTCCCCCCCCCCCCTAACTATGGTGCTACCTAGCCTCTATATATAGCCGCGGCCCGGGTCCTCTTCCCTTATCGCAATGGCGGGAAGGGATCCCACAACGGCCAAATTCGAAAGGGGACAGGAGTACATCCCCGCCCTGTCCAAAGGTGGTCTTCGCCTGCAAAGTAGCTGCCGATGATGTAGAGGTGGGCTCGGCGATGACATCCGTCCTGCGGGGCTCGTGGTCGTGGTCTTGTTGCACCGGAATGGAAACCTTTGGGTGGCGCTTTGGGAACCCGCATACGTCCTTGCTCCCTTTGCACCAAAGGGGAAACTGCACCGCCTGGCACGCTGGCGCCCGCCTGTCCCTCCTTGTGTCATCCTTGACTCCTGAGGCCGGGTTCTGCATAGAGATCTCCGCCGCTCCGGAGGGGGCCTGAGGAGGCCCATCCTTGCTGGTCTTGGTGCTGCTTCCCTCATGAGCTCGGGTCCTCACGAGGGCCTTGCCTTGAGTGGGGCCGTGCCAGGCCATGCTTGGCTCGTGAGGTGGGCCCTGCCCTGGGCCGCAGGCAGGCAGGTCTGGGTACCCCCGTTCCCAGAACGCCGATAGTAGCCCCCGGGCCCAAGGCGCACTCGAGCTGGCTTCCGGGCGAAGCCCTTGAGGCCGGCCCGAAGCGCCGCGGGCCCCAAACGCTTGCGGGCCAGGCTCGACTCGTGTCGCGCGTTAGGGCGCCGACGCCTCCGTTCCCCGAGGGCGTCACGAACCGCCCTAAGTCAAACTGACGCGACAGACGTGTGCTGCGCCTGCCATCATTACCCTTCCTTGAATGTCGTTGCTCCCATGGGATTCCACTCCTCGGGCCATGCGGATGTGACCCAACGCAGGCAGGTGAGGCGACGCGTAGCAGGGCTGGCTCGGTCGGCGAGTGAGTACTCCGCCGCCTCCTTCTTTCTTAGTTGTCTCGTCCAATGCACTGGACCTGATCCTCTCCTTCTTCCAGGGCGCCTGCGGCTAAGAAACGCAGGATCGGCGAGCTCCAGGAGGAGGTGGACACGCTGCGGGCCCGGCTGATGACCGCCGAGGCTGCCTTTCAAGCCGCCCTCAGGGGCGAAGCGGAGACCAGGGTAGAGCTGGCGTCCCTCCAGGCCCAGGTTAAGGAGGCAGCCGACCTCGTGCGGGCCGCCCAGGATGAGGCGGCGTATGCCAAGATGCTGGAGTCCCAGCGCGCCAAGCAGTATCTTGACATCGCCCGCCGCGCGGCCGGCGTGGTGAACCGGTTCGTCGGGGAAGCCCCCGCGCTGCCGTGCGCGCGCGGCAACGGGGGCTATCTTGACTTCTTCCGGAGGGTGGTGGAGGCGCTGGAGACCGGCGTCTCCTGCATGAACGCGGACAACGAGTCCGACGCGCGCGACCTCCTGGACCTTGCCTTGACGTGCGTCTTCTCCAACCTGCGTCGCCATGTCCCGGAGCTTGACCTCCGACGCGTCGGGGAGTGGGTGCCTGACGAGCTCCAGAGGCCCCTCCGGGATGAGGTGCGCCCGCACGTGGAGTCCCTGGTGGAGCGGTTCATCCAGGTGCCCGCCTCCAGCGGGGAGGACGATTCCGACGCCGAGGCGGCCGGCGGCGCGGGCGGCGACATCGACTCCTCCCTCTAGGCATCCCCTATCTTCCTTTCCTGGTACCGGTAATATTTTAAGAAGAACTCGGCCCCTGTGGGCGTTAGTCTTTTGCGTATTACCTTTGTTTCCGTCCTTCCTTTTCTTAAATCGCCGGTCGCCTGCTTGCCGTGACGTGACTTAGTTTCTTTGCGCGGGGCTTGGCGCCGATGCCGATGTGGCCCGGTGACGGCGGCCGGCTGGTCCGTCACGAGGCATTCTCTCCTGAGAGGCTGCTCATGGCCGCCACTTCCCGGGTTCGTGGCCTTGCTGCTCGTCGCGCCAGGGTCCCTCCCCTCGCGCTGTTTTTCCTGACGCCTCAGGCCTCTGGGACCTCGGTAGCCGCGCGTGGTGGCCCGCAGTACCTGCATCTTCACATTAGTGCGCACAACCCTTATCCCGTCCTCGGGCCACCATTAGATCAGGAGGCTCTTGCTTGGTGCGGTAGTGTACTTAGCTTGTAAGGCGATGACGATCTCGTGCATCGCGAGGTGCGGCTGGGTTGTCCAGATAGTCCGCGATTCCACCTGGGACGCTTCCTCCTTGTTTGTGGGACTGTTTGGGGGCCCCTTTCGGTGCTCTGTGTCTGCAGGCCCCAGTCCCGCACATTTCTCGACCACCGTAATGTACGTCCGGATCACCAGGACGCAACCAGGAGGTGAGGCCTCGACACCCTTGATGCCGACCGGATCACCAGGACGACATCAAGGGGCGAGTGGCTATATGACCGGTAAGGCTGCTGAGGCGCGCTTCTCAGGAGCCCCCTTTGACGCTCAAGCAGCTCTACGTCGGTAGGTCCCAGTCCCGCACATTTCCTTGTCCCCCATAAGCGACGCCCGGATCACCAGGACGTGACTACGGGGTGAGGCCTCGACACCCTTGACGCCGACCGGATCGCCAGGACGAAATCAAGGGGCGAGTGGCTATATGACCGGTAAGGCTCCTGAGGCGCATTGCTCAGGAGCCCCCCTTGACGCTCAAGCGGCTCCCCCCAAACAAAAATTCTTTTCCTGCCTCGGGAGGGTGAACCTCCAGAGGCTCCGAGATGGCGCGTCGGGCCGTGGGCGGAGCCCCCGAGGCCCAGTCTCCCGGGGCTGCGCCGGCGCTCCAGTTGTCGCGGGTGGCCCGCGCTACTTGTGCCTTGCTGCTCCCCCCAGGCCATTACTCCTGAGGCCTATTCTCCTTCTGAGCCGTCCGGGGGGGCGCCGGGGACGGCCCCTCCAGGCGGCGACGGGGCGCCGCCCTGAGCGTGCAGCCTGCAGACCCTCCTGCGGCGAGCCTCAGCCCGAAGTAGCTTACCTCTGCCACCGCCGTTGGGTGGGCCACGCGTTTCTTGACGTGGATTGTTCCCTTGGCGATCCGATGCGCCTTCGTCGTGGTTGCTTGCTTGTCCGAACGCCTGAGCCGCCTGCTCCCTGCGCAGGTTGGCGCGCTCCCGCCTGGTCAGCCCAGGTTGTTGACGATCCGCAGGGGTATGAGAGTGTGAGTCGGTGCGTGCGCGGGGCGCCCCGTTGTTTCCTCCGTGTGCTCCATCGTCGGGGCCGGGCTGCGCCTTGAAACACGTGACTGGAATTCGGAGGAGAAGGAGCACGGCGTGCGGCGGGCCGTGCTCAGGTTTGTCCGGGGCCCGAGGGGGCACGCCGCCGGCGGGCGGGGCGACAGGTGCGGCGAGCGAGCCCCCGGTGCCTGACGCCTGCGGTTGTGAAGAAGAACGGGGGGCCATGGCCCTCCGCGCGACGGCGACCAGCTCAGCGATGTGGTCGGCCCATGCGTCGAAGCCCCCATGCGTCGGGCAGTGGCCAAGCATCTCGCTTGCCATCAGCAACGCATCGTGCGCGTCGAGGTCTCCCACATAGGTGCAGCGCGATGTCGGTGCCGGGGGCGCTGCCCGTCCGCTGTGCGCTTGGGTGGCGCGAGGGGCGACGACGGTAGAGACGACAATGGCAGCTTGATACTGACCGCCCAGCGTCATGCCATTGGGGCGTGGGTCTCGGTCTGCAGCAGCGGGGTTGGTGAAGACGGATCCTCCATGGCCGGAGGAAGCTTGTCAGGCGCCGGCCATCGGAGCGGAGAGGCGGGGAATGAGCGAGGCTTGAAGAAGACTTCGACACGCCCCCTACCTGGCGCGCCAAATGTCGGACTTCGGGCTCCGCAAAACCCTCAAGGTTCAAACACAGGGGCGTGTGCGAAGATCCCCAACGGCCTCACCCCACCTAGCTCGCTACTCAATGGTTAGGACAATGAGCTCGCACGATGACGAGGAAGAAGATGCACACGATGATTTACCCAGGTTCGGGCCGCTGCGAAATGTAATACCCTACTCCTGCTTTGGTGTATTGCCTCACGAGGAGCTGTGGTGGATGAACTAGTACAGTGGGGAGCAGCCTCGTGAGGGCACTCGGGTGGTGCTCTTGGCCCTCTGCCTCTCTTGTTGTGTTTTTCTCCCCCCCCTAACTACGGTGCTACCCAGCCTCTATATATAGCCACGGCCCGGGTCCTCTTCCCTTATCGCAATGACGGGAAGGGATCCCACAATGGCCAAATTCGAAGGGGGACAGGAGTACATCCCCGCCCTGTCCAAAGGTGGTCTTCGCCTGCAAAGTAGCTGCCGATGATGCAGTGGTGGGCTCGGCGATGACATCCGTCCTGCGGGGCTCGTGGTCGTGGTCTTGTTGCACCGGAATGGAAACCTTTGGGTGGATCTTTGGGAACCCGCGTACGTCCTTGCTCCCTTTGAACCAAAGGGAAAACTGCACCGCCTGGCACGCTGGCGCCCGCCTGTCCCTCCTTGCGTCATCCTTGACTCCTGAGGCTGGGTTCTGCATAGAAATCTCCGCCGCTCCGGAGGGGGCCTGAGGAGGCCCATCCTTGCTGGTCTTGGTGCTGCTTCCCTCGCGAGCTCGGGTCCTCGCGAGGGCCTTGACTTGAGTGGGGCCGCGCCAGGCCATGCTTGGCTCGTGAGGTGGGCCCTGCCCTGGGCCGCAGGCAGGCAGGTCTGGGTACCCCCGTTCCCAGAACGCCGACAATCTCTGCTTCTCAGGAGGCGGCCTGAAGGGGTGCCACTCCTCCGGAGGTCTTGGTGTTGCTCTCCTCGTGAGGCGGGGGCTCTTGAGGGGGTCTTGACTTGGGAGGCTTGTTGCAGGGCCGTACCGGGCCTTCGTGGTGGGCCATGCGCTGGGCTGCAGGCAGGCGGGTCCGGGTACCCCCGATCCCAGAACGCTGACAATGATAGCACATTCTTCGGTCTTCTAGGCATCACGAATCCTCTTCACCTCAAGTGCAAGCCTACGCTCCTCCGCCTTCATCTTCCTCTTTTCGTTCTCCAATTTGGGCTTCCACTTCTCATCCTCCAACATCTTGAGCTCATTCCACCTCGTCATTTTCTCTTCTTTGTGTTTGGCCGCCAACACCTTCTTGGTCTCAATCATTGCCACAAGCTCTTCTTTGTAAGCGCCACCAAACACATTTCTCTTCTTTCTTTATTTTGCAACCGATCGGCCTTCTGGTCTGTTGTTGAAATCTTCATCAACCTTATCGTCCTCCTCAACGGATATGGTCAACCTTGTTCTCTTTGGAGCGGTCTCCGCGATCCTTTGGATCCACTTTTTGTTCCCGCATAGCTCTTTGTAGCAATGATGCAACATGAAGGGCTTGTGGCCGAACTTGGTGTTCCTATGTTTGAATAGTTCTTGGATGTAGGGGCCATACTCCTCCACTTGCACACCGCTCAGTGGTGCATGATTCACTTGGTTGATGCAACTAGATCATCGGTTGCATTGGTCATGAATGGTGCTCCAACGATGCCCAAGAGAACCTAGCGTACGACATGATTGCACGTCCACAGATTTATTGTAGTGCTCGGTAAATCTCTCCCAAAATATAGTCTTGGTTTGATCTGTTCCTATTGTTGCATCCATGGAGATCACGCACGAAGCATTGTAAAGAGCAATATCCTCTTTTTGGTTGTAGTTGGCGGTGCATGATCTTGATGCTCGCGTGCTATCTTCCGTCACCTCCACAATCTTGTCTTCCTCGGTCACCTTCTCTTCGGCCACCACCTCTTCGGCCTCCTCCCCTTACTCGGCCACCTCTTGCTCCGTGTCTTGGGTCGCCTCCGAATGATCCCAAACGGAGTCATAGTTGAGATCATCAAGTCCAATGGTGACCGAGGACTCCAACGTCACGAGGAATTCGACCGTGTTCATCTCCTCTCTACGACAATGAAACAAAGAAACTACATCACCGTCGGCTACAAAACAATCACCGACCGACCGATGGTCATGAATGGTGGAATCTATTTTTTTACCTTGTTAGCATTTCGTCGAACACTTGGCGGCTGCGGCTACCGCCCGCGTCGGAGCAGTGGCCGTAGGGGGCGCCAGAGTGGCTGCATGAGGAGCTGATTTTGGACAAGGCGCGACTTCTTCTTCTTCTTCTCGGCGAGGGCCGACGCCGATGTCGTCGGCTTTCGGGCTCGCTTTGCCGCAGGAGGAGCGATGGGACAGCGGTGAGCCGTGGCTAGAGAGGCGGTCACTACCCCGGAGGACATTACCGTGGTTGGAGGAGGAGCTTGGACACGGTGGTTCTTTGTCATCCTCAAAGTTTTCTTCGGCGTGGGCGGCAGCGCGTATGTCCTTTTCGGCGGCGACAAGCCGGCGGAGATGGCCGACAAGGTGTGGGAAGGGACTAGCCTATCCATTTTGTCCAGAGAGAGGGTCATCGATGGCGGCGGCGAGGCGTGGTGTCTGCGGTGGCGGGAGGGAGAGTGGGAGGAAGAGAAGCGCCACTTTTACTCCGGCGCGACGGGAGTGAGCATATTTAGGGAAACTGAAGCGGATATAGGAAAGTGGAGTAAAATTTGTTCTTCACTACCCGATTTTGGGGATCGGTTAGGTGCGCCGTAAGGGAGGATAACCGTATTTCTCCCCCCTTGCGGTCTTATTCAGGATAGGTTAGAAATGGCTTAAGGTGGGAAATTGCTTTATGATGATTATGCACCCTTCCTGGCAACGAAAACACACACACAAGAGATACAATCGGCGATGCCACAAGCCTTCTCGAGGAGACCGCGAACGTCGTTGATGGCCTTGAACCTCGTCAGACGGAGGATGAGGTTTGGGCGATCGTTCTTCTTATCGCCATGGAGGCGAGATGACTACTGTATAAATACTAGAATACCCTTTTAAAGCTGCACTGAGGTCCGTATAAGATTTTTAAGGGGTAGTACCAAAGCACACCTCATCTGATAATTAGGGAAAACAATGAACAATACAGACCAGGCCTGGCTAGGGATCCCATGCTCAGTACCCAACATTTCTTTCCTCATAAGATTTAAACTCCTGCAAAATAGATTTAGTGGGTGATCTGAGGCGATGGGCGACGCGACTGCTCGCTCCCTTGACCGCGACGGTCACCGGCAAGTGAGCGGCCGGTTCTGGGCTCTAGCAGAGGGCTCCAGTGATGAAGATGAGGAGGAAGACGACCCTCCTCCTGCGATGCAGCCGGACGTGGCATCGCCGACTCCCTCTGATGTAATTTGTGAGGCATTTCAGGTTGGCTACTCGGAGGAGACCATCGTCGGGCTGGTGGACGCGGTGATTCCACAGGAGGATCCGACGACGCTGGGATTGAAGGAGGTAGACAGGGTCGAGGTAGCGCGGCGAGTTGTTCACCGCAGAATGGCAGCGACGGCGATCCGGCCATGGCGGGGTCCTCTACCTAAGGTCAGTTTACCCAAACTTACGCTGCTTGATTTCTTCAATCCCAATTCATGGAGAGTGGTGCAAAAACATAAGAACAAGAGGCGGCCGGCGCCGGCGCCGGCGAGCGACTTGGTCGCTGCGATCCGGAATAAGCGGACTCAGCGACTGAACATGCTCTTAGGCCAAGATGGGCCACAAGAGACATAAGCAGAGATGGGCTCTACATGCACTGGGTATATGGCCCAGTGCAGAACCCAGGCTGACGATACGGTGTCTAAGGCCGAGTTGGCCTCTGTGTTTGGCATCGAGGACTGTTCTTTGATCGCAGAATCGGTTCCGATCGACAGAAGCTTGACTCGAGTCGTGCATGATATCTCTGTGGACAAACCTAGGGTTCGGCAGCGGACGCTTCCTGGGTTCCCTGCGTGTCATGGGAAGGCCCCTCGAATTCCCTCGATGAAGCTGATTTCGCCGGCGGCGATGGCCGATCAGGGAAGTGGAGATCAGCCACCACCACGTCTCCCTCAGAACATGGCGAACAAGCCGGTCCAACATCCGGCGGCTCCTAACGCCGCTAACAACGGCAACGCCGGTGACGGCGCGGTGCGCGGACCGGTCACCGGTCGCGGTGTGGCAGCCTTGGGCCGCGGGGGCTTCGGCGGCGGCCGTGGTGCTGCTGCTGCGGGTCGTGCTGTATTCGGCAGCGGGAGTGGCAATGATGGTGTGGGTCGCGGTGGCTATGGAGCTGGCTGCAGCGGCTATGGTGGCTATCAGGGCCAGCGGAGCGGGTATAACCAGAGGCACGACGGGGGTGGACGAGGTTATGGCAGAAATCAATGGCTCCGGGACTTCAACCCTCCGCCGAGCAAGTTTGTCGAAGGTGCATCCGGACCTCAGTATCGACAGCGAGGGGGTCGCGGTGGGGGTGGTCGTACTTTTGGTCGGAATCATCCTCCACGCCGCCCGTATGGTCCTAAGCAGCCGACGGCCCCGGTGGCGGGCGAAGGGGCACCCAACGCGGCTGCTCTCATGGCTTCAACTTCTACCACAGCTCTGCCGGCAGCGGTGGTGGCTGCGGTTACGACACTGGCAGCGGTGTCTTTACCGGGCGCGGACTCGACTGATGACAGAGATACGATGAGTGACAAAGGGAGCGACGAAGTAGACAACATGAGGGCTAATAAGGCGGCCCGTAAGAAAGAGAAAATGTGCTGCTATAGGTGTGCAGAGCCAGGCCATTTTGCGATTGATTGCAAGACCGAGCTTTGTGACATATGCCTTAAATCTGGACACCCATTGGATAATTGCCCACTGCTCTTGGCTCCTAAACCGGTGATGAACATATATGGTCTCAGTAACAACAGGTTGATGTTCTTTGAGACCCCGCATACTGTTGCGATAACTCCTCGGCAGGAGCATTCGAGGACTGGTTTGGTAAAGGTTACTAGAGGGACGCTGACTAAGGATCAAGTATCTCAGCAACTCAGGAGGCTTGTTTCTAATTCTTTCCACTGGGCACCGGTCAGAGTGGAGGATCATGTTTACAAAGTGGAGTTCCCAAGGAGGGAGGATCTTGATCTCCTCCTCAGCTTCGGGTCAGTAAGGTAATTGAGAGTCAGTGCATCCTTGAGTTTGATGAGTGCAAAGTAACGGAGACAAAAGGAACACCGTTGGAGAGGGTTTGGATCAGGCTCTCAGGTGCTCCAGAGACTTTGCTTAAGGACTTTCTTTTAGTTTGGAGTCTCGGATCTCTGATAGGTAAGACAGAGAAGGTTGACATGCCATTTACTCGTATGCATGGGATAGCGAGGCTGTTTGTTGGTGTTCTTGATGTGGAATATGTGCCGGACTTTGTACCGTGGTCTTATGATGGTATGACCTATGATCTCGAGGTGGAGGTGGAGGAATCACCTGAGGAGGAAAATAACGTAGGTATTAAAGATATTGATATGGCTGAGGACGGACATGCCAGCTGAAACCAGGGGACTAATAGGAAACCTGGTGAGTATTCTGATAATTCGAGACAGACAGGTCAACCTACTCAGCCTGCAGAGCCACGATCAGATAAGGGAACGACCCCCTCGACCACACCGATGGCTTCTCTTCGTTTTGGATCTTTTCAGGCGGTGTCTGCGCCGAGTAGACTATGGGGTGACCGAGTTGAGATTGAGGACTCGGACGGGCGTGACAACATTATTTCAGAGGTGATGCAGGAGCATCAGAGACAGGAGGAAGCAAGAGTTCCCCCGCAGCTGGCATCACAGCGGTTATCGTCTCCTCGGGTGGAGGAGGCAGCGACCGACCTCGGGCAGGAGGCCCGACGGACGTCCCCGATACTATCAGGCTATACACCTCCTAGTCCGATTGCGTGTACGCCTGAGGTATCATCCTTGTCGGGAGAGGAGGGGCGACCGGCAGAGGTCGCCCCACTATCGTTGGCCCAGCCAGAGCAAGGGCCGGCGGAGGCTATCTCCTCGCCGATCGCCTCCCCTAGACCTACCTCACCACAGCTTATCAGTACGACACAGGAGACATCCAGGGAGGAGGACCCTTATGTTGAGACTCCCACACCAGCCGTCAGGATGGACAGCGCACCTGCGGCTCAGTCCGGGCATATGGCAGGTGGCCACAGCCCGGGCAGAGTTCGTATGGAGGACGTCATCGCTTTAGGAGGGATTCCGGACACTATGTCCGGTGACAGACGTTTTACTCACCGGATCCAGGCTCAGCCGGATGCTGACGACATACAGATGGTGAGTGCTATGAGGGCCGCCAAGCTTCGAGATGTCGAAGCAACTACATGTATGTCAGTTAATACCAGTCGTTCCATTCTTCACTTCTCTGAACATGAAATTATTGATAAAGCCTCCAACCTAGGGATTTCTCTTGGTAGTAATGGCAAAGAAACAGCCAAATCCATCAATGACCTGTTAGACTTAGAAGCAGATAGAGCTTTGGACTTAATCATAAATATTGCGGTCGTGAAACCTATGAATGATTCCGATATTAATAAACTTGGGGGTACATCCTTAGAAAGTCTCTGTGAGGATATGGTTCCCACGGAGGGCTTAAAAATGAGGATGAGGATGTGGTTTCAGAGGGGTACATGGCTCCTTTGCAACCAATTGACATGAATAACACTGCCACTGGTCATGAGGACACAGAGGTGATGAAGGATAAACCAAAACGAACCTGGAAGATGATGGTTTAGCCTACATCGGCGGTGCGTAGAAGTACGAGAATAAAACAAAAAAAGAAATTCCATGACGATATATGAAAGGAATCTTTTGGAATAGCAGAGGTCTAGTGGACTTGGCTAAAAGGAGATTACTTAGAGACGCATCTTTAGAGCATAAGCTTGATTTTATGGCTCTTCAAGAGACGGGTAGAGATAACTTTACACCACAATTTCTAAACACCATTTCAGGAGGAATATAGTTTGATTGGCATTGTTTACCTCCAAGAGGTAGGTCTGGAGGGATTTTACTTGGGGTTAAGTGCGAAACACTAGAGGTGTTGCATGTGGTCTATGGAGACTATGCTGTCAAATTTCGTGTCAGGTCGAAAGTGGATGGCTTCAGATGGGCTCTGGTGGCCGTATATGGGGCGGCGCAGCCTGAGCTTAAATCTGATTTTCTCGCGGATTTAGTGAGAATATGTGGAGATGAAAGGCTTCCCATTCTGGTTGGGGGAGACTTTAATATCATTAGAAGACAAGAGGAAAAAAACAATGACAACTTCGATGGAAGATGGTCATTTATGTTCAACATGGTTATCGAGAGTCTCGATCTAAGGAAAATTGACCTTACTGGTAGACAATTCACGTGGGCTAACTCATTACTAGTACCAACATATGAGAAGTTGGATCGGGTTCTGACCAGTATAGAATGGGAGCAGAAGTACCCGTTGGTCACAGTCCATGCTCTACAAAGGGCCATTTCAGACCACACACCACTATTGGTCGATTCTGGCGAAGCGAATCATGTAGGTAATAGAAATATTTTCTCTTTCGAATTAAGTTGGTTCGAGAGAGAAGGGTTCATGGATCTGATTGCCACAGAATGGGACAGGGAATCTGGTGGGTTATCTAGTATAGATAGGTGGCAAAACAAAATAAGACACTTGCACCAGTTCTTGAGAGGCTGGGCAAAGAATCAAAGTGGCATTTATAAAGTGGAAAAAAGAAAGGCTTATTCAGCTCATTAACGAGTTAGATGTCAAAGCACAGTCTACAATGCTTAATATGTCAGATCGGAATATTAAGATTGAGGCTGAGAGGAAGTTGCAAACTCTTCTAAGAGAGGAGGAGATGAAATGGGCCCTTCGAGCAAAGGTGACGAGGTGGTCCATGGAGATGATAACACACACATTTTTCACATGATTCCAAATGGCAAGCATAGGAAGAAAAAAATAATGCAACTTGAACAGGATGAGGGTACAATTGTAGGACATGAGAACCTAAAACTTTACATCTCCGAGTACTATAAGAAACTATTTGGTGCACCCTAAGAGAATTTTGTTTCTCTGGATGAGAGCACAACAAGCGACATACCCCAACTCAGTTCAGATGAGAATGAGGTTTTGTCAGCTCCGTTTACAGAAAAAGAGGTGTTTGACGCAATAGCACAAATGAAACAACATAAGGCACCGGGACCGGATGGGTTTCTGGCGGAATTTTATAAAAAGTGTTGGCATATTATAAAGGGGGATCTTTTTCCTATGTTTCATGATTTGTTTAATGGGCAGTTGCAGCTATTCCACCTTAACTTTGGAACAATAACGTTGTTGCCAAAGAAGGTGGAGGCTACTCGCATTGAGCAGTTTAGACCGATATGTCTGCTCAATGTCACCAATAGGTTGACGCAGATAGCCCATTCGGTAGTCCAACCGACTTAGACAGCTTTCATGCCTGGAAGACACATCCTAGAAGGGGTCGTCGTCTTGCATGAAACGCTACACGAAATTCATACAAAGAAACTTGATGGGGTTATCTTTAAAGTGGATTTCGAGAAGGCGTATGATAAAGTCAAATGGCCATTTCTTCAACAAGCCTTGCGTATGAAGGGGTTCAACGAATCCTGGAGAGATCAGGTGGATGCTTTCATTCAGAAGGGTAGTGTTGGGATTAAAGTTAATGATGACATAGGTCATTATTTTCAGACACTTAAGGGATTGAGACAGGGAGATTCCATGTCCCCCGTGTTGTTTAACATAGTAGCAGATATGTTGGCAGTCCTTATTGGTTGGGCTACAGAGAATGGTCAAGTAGGAGGACTTGTCCCACACCTTGTAGAGGGGGAGTGTCCATACTACAATACGCCGATGACACAATCATCTTCAAGGAACAGGATATCGCAAAAGCCAGGAATATTAAGCTTATTCTTTGCTTATTTGAACAATTATCTGGACTGAAAATAAATTTTAACAAAAGTGAGTTGTTCTGTTTTGGGAGAGCAAATGAGGAACAAGATGCCTACAGGCAACTATTTGGATGTGAAATGGGATCATTGCCGTTTACTTACCTAGGGATTTCCATTCATCATAGACGATTGACGAATAGGGAATGGAAATGTATTGAAGATAGATTCGAGAAAAGACTAAGTTGCTGGAAGGGCAAGCTTATGTCATATGGAGGTCGGCTTGTGTTGATAAACTCGGTTTTGACAAGCCTACCGATGTTCCTTCTATCTTTCTTTGAAGTTCCGGTAGGTGTATGGAAAAGACTTGACTTTTACCGTTCACGTTTCTTCCGGCAATGTGATGAAGTTAAGAAGAAATACAGATTGGCAAGGTGGGATATTATTTGCAGACCCAAAGACCAAGGGGGTCTAGGCATTGAAAATTTAGAAGTAAAGAATAAATGCCTGCTTAGCAAATGGCTATACAGGTTATCTACTGAGAATGAAGGGATGTGGGTACAAATCTTGAGGAATAAATACCTACAGTCTAAGACTTTGGCCCAGATTTCTGCTAGACCTAATGGCTCACCTTTTTGGAAGGGGTTAATGAAGGTGAAGGTAACCTTCTTCCAGCGGGTGAAGTTTTTGGTTGGCAATGGTACAACGACCAGATTTTGGGAAGACACATGGCTAGGGGATACGCCTCTCGCTTTACAATATCCTACTCTTTATAATATTGTACAACGTAAGGAAGATTATGTTGCCACAGTATTATAGTCGGTATCGCTTAATATCCAATTCAGGAGATCTCTAGTGGGAGAACGCTGGAATTCCTGGCTCGACTTGGTCAGACGATTGATGGATGTTCAACTCTCTGACCAGTCAGATCATATTCACTGGAAGTTAGCCACGAATGGTACTTTCTCAGTGAAGTCGATGTACATGGATCTAATTGACTCTGGGCCTATTTCGAGATCATTACATATTTGGAAGATTAAGGTGCCGCTTAGAATTAAAATTTTCATGTGGTTTGTACACAAAGGTGTAGTACTAACCAAAGATAATTTGATAAAACAGAGATGGGTAGGCAGTTCTAGATGTTGCTATTGTGATCAAAATGAAACAATAAGACAACTCTTTATCGATTGTCCACTAGCAAAACTTTTATGGCGCACTGTTCATATAGCCTTCAACAATAATCCACCAGCGAGCATTTATACGCTATTTGGGACGTGGCTCAATGGAGTAGACGTAACTATAGCGAATCATATACGGATTGGAATATGTGCGTTATTTTGGGCTATATGGAACACTAGAAATGATATGATATTTAATGGCAAGAACTTCAATAATTTTTTGCAGGTTATCTACAGAGCCACCGCTTGGATCCGTACGTGGTCGTTACTCACTCATGCGGATTCGAGGGAGCTTATGGCTATTGGGTGCAACCGGTGGGAGATGGTAGCACGGGGTATCTTCAGCCGATTTGGATGGCGAGCTAATAACAGGCTAGGTGTATAGGCATTGTAGCCTATTTTTTGGTTTCGCCGGCTGTGGCAGTTTTTATTTATTTTTGCGACTGCTTTCATGCTTAATTTGTGAGCACATTGTGGATCTATAACTTTGTTCTTAAACTTATTTAATAATATGGCTGCATGCATGGATTGATGCAGAGACCGTGGGTTCCGTTCCTCCTTTTCTAAAAAAAAACAGACCATGCCTGCAGCGTAGGACATAACAATAATTCTCGGTTGTAGTCCCGGCTCGTTTCCGGCGAAATGTACGTTTAGCTATGTTGTGTCCACGTTAGCATAAATCGTGTTAGTGATTGATTCAAAAAAGTTATTGTTTTTCGAATAGAATGGGAGATTTAGGACGAATGTGAGAACTTCCTAAAAGGTTCTCTTTTTGGAGTAACTCCCTGAAAAGTTTGAGGAAGAAAACTGGACTTTTCTTCCTTTGATTTTCCGTTGGTAGTATCAGTTGTTCAAGAGGATGCACATACTTAGCATGCGACAAGTCTAGTCGGATAAGCATGGGAATTAATTATAATCATCGCAAGAAAATTAATCAAGCACATTTGGTTGGCTTTCGTTAGAGCTTTGCTTGTCTGGCTTTGTGATCTCCGCGTCTTTCTCAATATCCACGGGCTGGTTATAACATACAATTGGCATAATGTGGCTAAGAGCAAACTGTGTTATCCAGTCGTTAATTAAGTGCAGCCAAATTTAATCTTAGTACTTCCCTAGATATATGTACACTTCAGCGGAGGAAACAAGACATCGTCTTCAGTACTTGTTCTGACAACGACATCTCCTTGTTCACGAGTTATCTTCTTTGCATTTTTTGTGCGGGTATTTTCTGTGCCTTTTTTTTTTGCGGGAAATCTTCTTCTTCTTCGCCTTTTCAACGATATGTTTTTTTAATTATACATGATGTAAGTTAGTAAGCGCTAAAGCATTCAAGCTTGTTAACTTAGGCGGTCTACAACTCAGTCATGATATGAGTATATGTTATGTAATAACCGTTTGCAAAATACCCGTTGTCGGCACCCCCTGCACAATTTGAACTTTCTCTTGCTTAATCTGAATGAGACTTGTAATATACTATTGGAAAGTTGTGGACAAAGCGATCGCTATCCATGTTGAACATTTTCTTAAAATCTTCACGGAATGAAAGCAGTTTCAAAAACGACATTTCTCATGTAAAAAAAATGTGAATCGTATTTTGGACTCAGTTTTGAAAAGCTTTGTCGGATCAAGGGAAATGATATGGCGTTGGAAGTCTTCTGTAAATGTGTTCATCTTTGATGTAGAAACTTTTCTCAAACCTCATGCAGAATAAGAGTAATTTGAAAAATGAAGGACTTTTTTTTACCTAGCAACTGAGTTAGTATTTTTTTTACCTCATCTCCAAACGGTTTATCAGAATGAAAAAAAATGTTAAGACATTAGAAAGCTCCTGCAAATGTGCTCTTCTTTCATGTACAAAGTTCCTGCCAATTTCAAAAGGTTTAATAGTAGTTGAAAATCTTATTTTTGGGTTAATTTTTAAACGGGTTGTCGGAATGTAGTAAATGATATGTCTGTTGGAGAGGTAGTACAAATCCGAAACTTCTTGGTATATGGCTATTTCCAAAACTCTTTACTGTTTAAATTTAATTTTGAAAACAACGGAATTCGTTTTGAAGGCAACAAATTTATAACATTTTTCTTAACGGGACAAATAATATACCGTTGGAAAGCTATAAAAATGCATAACCTTTTCATGTAGAAAGTTTTCTGAAATTCCTATCCATCTAAAGGTAATTTCTAAATGATGAGGTCATGTGAGCCGCCTTAGTGGTGAAAAAAGAGTGTTTGCAACGGACTCTCTTCAGAATTTGAACTTTGAGGTGCTTCTCTCAGAACTTCACTATGTTTTTATTTGCAACTTTTGGTCATAACTCCTCAACTGTTCTTCATAATATAGAAAATGATGGACCATTGAAAAGCCGTTGAATGTTGAAATTGAGCAACTTTTGGTGTTGAACATTTTATCAAACTCGCCATGGTTTAAGAGCAGTTTTGAATATGGTAAAACGCGTTTTGAATGACAAACACCGAATTTTTCAACCTTTTGTCTAGATGAAGCATATAATATACCATTGGAAATTCGTTCAGTAGGTGTAACTATTTCATGTAGAGCATTGTTAAATTCACCGTGGTTCTGAAAATTCCCAAAATGTCATCATTTTTTTGGTTTTTGAACTCCCAAATGAATAATGGACTTCTATGATCAGATTTTTTGAATTGTTCCCATAGAAGAACTTGAACTTCTACCAGCAAAAAATTTCAGGCTTTAGTTTTTTCTTCTCTTTTTTTTCACCCGAACTACACTTGGTGCAACCTTTAAACTGATGGATGTTTCACCACTGAACCACACTATGTCTTTTTGTCGTACTCCTCAAGGGTGCATCAGAATGGAGCAAACGTAGAGTGTTGGAAATCTATTAAAACGAGCAACTTTTTTTTTTGCTTTGAACAATTTTTTCAAATTCACCATGGTTTAAGAGCAATTTGGAATAAGGTAAAACTCGTTTTGTACAACATACACCGAAATATTTAACCGTTTGTCAGAATAAAGGATATGTAATACACCGTTGAAAAGTTGATAAATATGAGCAACCTTTTCATATAGAGTATTTCTTGAAATTCGTAAGGAGACTCTTTCCTTGCTCATATGGAGCTTGGCAGTTCAACTTACTATGCAAAACGAACTAAACTTGACTAGAAATTTAATATGCAAAACAATACGAAAGATATAATGGCTTCAAAATCTCCCTAAGCTTAACATCTAAGCCAACGAGATCATCAATCCCTCTAATTGTCAGCACCACTTATTTTCTTCTCTGGCGTAGGCACGTAGCAGCTGACGAGGGCTTGGCGAACCAGAGCATTGGTTTTCTCGAGGGACTTGATGTGCTCCTTGAGTGCATATACACCTTTTCCTCCAGATTGGTCACAAGGCATAGACAGGCTTTGAGAGTTTGAGTAGTGTCCTAGACAATTTTCTTCTCTCGCTAGCTAGTACGTTCACGTAAAAGCTAATGATGAAGAGGTGAACCGTTAGCGTGTACCTCAGGTTGGTGGGTGCGATCCTCAAGGTTGAGTGGATGTGGCTTTGGAGTGTAGTTGGCATCTGCAAGGTACTTCTTCTGCCATTGATCCTTCCGGTGGATAGACAGAGATGTAGGCATCAACGATGAACTTCTTCACTACATAGCGTCGCTTGGAGATTTTCTGATAGGTTCCTTCCAACAACTAATGGATAGTGCAACCATCCATGGCAGTTGGAGTGCTCTTGAGAGTAGAGGTTGAATTATCGATACTCATAAACTTAACTGACATATCTTGAGCTTTACGGCGCTCTTCTTCTTCCTCCTCATCTTCTTCGTCCTCCATGAATTTCTCCACTAGTTCCTTCTCTTTAGATGATGGATCTTCATTTCCCTTTTACCAAGTTCGATCATGCTTTGTCCCACGGAGAGGAGACTCATTGATCTTGAAATCCTCCTCATGGAAGGAGTTTGATCTGCGTCGTGGGATCCTACCAGCACCAAGGAGGTCATCCTCATCCTGTGAGGACGTTTGCCTCTCAACCCATGAGCATTCCATGCCATTCAGGTTCTTTCCCCTGCACACGAACTTGACATGCATCTGGATGGAGATTGATTTGTTAACATGCTAATAATAAGGTCTGCCAAGGGTTATATAAAGAGGTGCAACCCCAAGTTTTCGCAAGATTGGGTTAGGTGAGGAATAACAAGAACATACCAGGAATACTCAGAAAGAATATGTGATTTTTCATGCAATAAGAGTGTGAGATACGGCGTGGCACTCGTACAACGTGCCTCGTGAAAATCTCCCCCTACTACAAGAGAATACATATGTGGTAGGAGCATGGGCGCTTGTACTATGGGTTGTATCACTTCGTCCGGTGCACCCTTTCCACATTATAGCATGGGAAACAATATGCGTTACGAACATTTGTACTCGTACGAGTGTTCGCTCTCTTAAGCAAACACTTCTGGATTTCAAAGTTAAAAAAATAAGACGGAACTAAATTAATTTACCTCATAGGGAGTGATGCAACCTCTTAATGTAACGCAGTCCGTTCATCCGCTCCCCCCAATTTTTTTAAATTTCTCTTAAAGTTCCTTTTTTCCTTCCATTTTCGATAGTTACCGAACATTCTATTCTGGTTAGTTTACATGAGAAAAGTATGTGAGGATAATTGTTCTTATCAAAGTAACATACCTTTTGTACTTCAGGCTTCAAAGCGAATGAAAGCAAATACTCGACGGTGGATTGTATTGCCCAAGGTACATTGAGACGTGCCCGTTAGGGACATTAATGTACCAAGGTTCCTCTGCCACATACATCTCCATCAATGAGCTTTCCACCTTGATGTTTCTGATTTTGCATCTATCAAATATCTATAAACTAAATTCTTGTCATAGTAAAGGCCAACAAATCCATCTCGGCTTCGTGTCTTCTTTGCAATGATGGATGATGACTTGTGTGAACTTTAGGCTTTGAATTTTAAATATATGGTCCACATTTTTAGATGCAAATATAACCACATAGACTTCTCTATTAGTAGCACCATAATTTATTTGAGCTTCATTGAGAGTATGACTGGCATAATGAATAACATGAAGTTCTTTACCTTCATCTACGACATCACATGCACGACTATCTTTATTCTATCATAAAACCATCACGGGTGTACATTACTCAAAACATGTGAACTATTATGAAAAACGAGTATCACCACAAACGTGTTATTTTCTGTAGTTCTTAATGAGATTCGTCCATAAGATTTATAATCACTTCCACGTCATGATCAAACATGTGAGAAGTGACAACGACACAGAGTTCAAGAACATAAATATTGATGAATTCCTTGATAAGTGCAACATCTAGCATGAATTCTTTGCCACCTTCACTCCACGTAGAAATGTAGTGGTGGAACACAAGATCACGATGCTCATCAATATGGCACGTACCATGTTCGATGAATTCAAGACCCTAGTTAGATTTTGGGGTGATGCCACCAATACTGCCTGTCACATCATCAACAGAGTATCTTCATGGGTTCCTTAAGAAAACATCCTACGATCTACTCATGGTTAAAAATCCATATGTGGCTTACATTCGTATTTTCAGCGCACCATTTCTCTACTCTTGATAAACATCACAACTCTATGTTTGCAAATAAGTCACACAAAGGTTTTTATTGTTTCTAGCTCAATTTTACATCCCTATCATGTTTTCAACAACCACTCACCTAAGGTTGAAGAAACTATAGATGGGTGGTTTGAAGAATCTAATGGCTCTCAACAAGAGCAACTATCAGTTGTGCTAGAGGAATTACCTCTAGTTGAAGCAATGTAATCTTTGAGCAATAGAGTAGTAAATCATGTCGAAAAACAAGCTTTCACTTCCACAACCAATGAAGCTCGAGCATCTTCAAATTGTGCTCAACCCAGAGGAAATGGTGCCACAAAGAAAATATTGCTCCTGATACGAATCATGGAGACCCCGATCAACAAAGGCTTCAGATACAAAGTGGTGCTCATCATCCATGACTCGCAAGATAAGTGCAATTTGACAAAATACTGAACGACGTCAACATTTCAGGTCGATACACTCGACCGCGTTCTCTTATGGCTAACTTTTGCAAGCATTTATCATTTATGTATATCATGGAACAAGCGAAAGTTGATGAAGAACCTAAATGAATGTTGGCAATGCAAGAAGAATTGATCCATTTCGAGCACAAAATGCTATGAACTTTGGTCAACATATCAGATCTAACCATGCACGATGTCATCGACACCAAATGGATATTTTCAACAAGCAAGGTGAAGATTGTCAAGTTGTGAGGAATAAAGCTCGACTTGTAGCTCAAGCCTATGCACATGTCGAAGATATTGACATTGGTGAGACATATCATCAGTAGCACATCTCGAAGCAGTTCAAATTTTACTTGTTTATGCTAACCATCAAAATACACGTCTACATCAAATGTATGTGAAAAGTGCATTTCTCAATGGTAATATTGAACAAGAAGTATATTGTAAGAAACCTCCAAGTTCTAAAGACTCTAAGATCCAAACAAAGTGTACGTGCATCACAAGGAAATCTATAGGCTCAGGCAAGCTCCTCGATCTTGATATGGTTGGCCCAAGGAGTTCCTAAAGTCAAAGGGTTTCAAACCATGATCTATTGATTCCACTCCATTCACTAAATCATATGATGGTGAATTATTTGTCTACGAGATATATGTGGATGATATTATCTTTGGTTGCACTAACAAATGTTACAACAGAGAATATGGTAAATGATGGCCAAGGAATATCGTATGTTCATGATGGGGGAACCTATGCTTTCCTCGGTCTTCAAGTCCGGCAACAGAAAAATGGAATATTCATCTGTCGAGATAAATACCCCAGGGGTTATCTAAAGAAATTCTCCATGGAGGATGCCAAAGGCATCAAGACGCCAATGCCTACGCATGCCCACTCTAACTCCGATGAAAATAGTAAACCATTAAATCAAAAGGTATATTGCTCCATTATTAGTTCGCTCCTTTATCTATGTGCATCTAGACCCGACATCATGCTCTGAATTTGCATGTGTGTTCGATTTCAAGTCGCACCAAAGGAATCACACCAGCTAACAGTAAAGCGATTTTTTTGCTATTTGGTTCACCCTCGCCTTACATATATGGTATCCTAAGGGAGCGTAGTTCGACCTTGTTAGCTATTTGGACTCGGACTATGCTAGTGATCATGTGGACCGGAACTCGAGATTGGGTACATGCCACTTTCTCAGAAGGTCTCTAATGTGTCGGTATTTGAAGAAGCAAAACTGTGTGTCAATTTTGTCGCTGCAAGGGAATGTTATTCTCAACTCCTATGGATGAAGCATACGCTCAAGGACCACGACATCAAGGTGAAGAATACCCCACTGCTTTGCGACAACAGTAGTGCAGTCAAGATTTCTCACAACTAAGTGGGACACTCCCATACAAAGCATATGGATATCAGACATCATCTCCTGAGAGACCATGTACCGAAACAAGATATTATTACCAACCATGTGAATACAGAGAAACAACTAGCAGATATATTCACTAAGTCACTTGACGAAAAAAATTGTGCGTATTAAGGTGTGAACTAAATATCTTAGATTCTTCAAACGTGCTATTGAACCTTGCACACTGCCTAACTGCCACATCCCTAGTATCTAGTAATGTTCTAGGCTAGCTAATTATGTATGCATCATGTTTAAATTTGTTTAAACTTGAATTGAGGGAATTCATAAAGTCCCAAAAGCTATTAAAAGGGGTTTAAGACCCAAAATTTATTCAATGAATCCAAAATGCTTTTTTAAACCCTGAGGATTTTGGAAAAGGTTATTAACTATTATTAACCCCATCGAGCATTTTTGGTGGTTTAAAAAGATAATTATTTTGGGCTTAAATTTGAATCAATATTGTATTTAGATTGGATTTATATTCATATAAAATAGAATATAAATTCAATATCCTTGAATATTTTTATGTGTTAAATTCAAGCCCAAAATAATTCTCTTTTTCAACCTCAAAAAATGTTGGATTTCCAAATTCCTCAGGGTTTAAAAAGCATTTTGGTTTCATTGAGTAAATTTTGGGTTTTAAACCCCTTTTAATAGCTCATGAGGCTTTTTGAATTCCCTCAATACAAGTTTAAACAAATTTAAACATGATGCATGCATAATTAGCTAGCCTAGTACGTTACCCGATATAAGGGATGTGACTCTAACGCTAACGCTTTGTAGCCGACTTAGTTGCATAACACATGAATAATCTGTAATCTTCTCTTAGTGAAGAATTATACCTAAGTGTGAATATATTAACGAATAACTTGAATCAGAGCATTCAACGAATTGTTGTTTGACGTTTCGGATCATTACGTTCTTACATATGGGTAACGCCACCACAAATTATTATTGTTACTCGTGTGTTTAATTCTTATAAGTCGTTTCTGTAGGATCTAAGTAATCGACCAGATGGAGGTGAATGGAAGGTCTTTTACAATTTCTTTGAAAAGGCTAATTCTTTGAAGAAAAACAGCTCATTCTTAACAAAGAGCGGACCTAACAAAGCCACCAACGCCTGCCCCTTAATTAATGTTTGGTTAAGCGAGGCTGTCTTTTCTCCCCGCAGAAAAAAGCTCTCATGTGAGGGCCCGGCGTCTTGCTTTTCCTTTGAAGCTAAAGAGAACACTAACATACTATACAACATCTAAGAAGGTACTCTACAGATATTCACATATCCAGCTGGTTGTGGTAACCTGTTGCATCCATACATCAGTAGCAGAACTAGAACAGTGTATGCATAAAATACGTAAAGCTTTTGCATGCATGCTAGCTTTAAGACAAAATAAAAACAATACCGATGTCCATTACCAATGAGATTAACCTATAACTGATTAAACAAACAGACGCACCGAATGAAAAGTTGTTCGGTATATTTGTCCTGCCCAATGAAGACCAGAATTACTACTCCATTTCCCATGCACGCATATGTGCAAAGCCGAGCCAACTGGCCAAACAAAGCTGTCTATTTTTTACACGGGGGAAAAGAAGACGAGGATCACATCGACGCACGCATGCATGCACATTTTTTTAGGGTTTGTTTGTCCGTAACTTTCACGACGAGGAGCGCGTATCAGAGAAAGATACGAGCTGACGCTGACTGCTGGGGAGACAACGTGGCGGTACGCATATGGGCGTTGCCATGCAGAAGTGACGCCACGGCGCCAGCAGCTCCTGCCTCTGATGATCAACGCTGGTGGCAACAAAACGGCTGCCAGTAATTTCCCGCCGGCCCACGTCGCGATTGGATCGGATCCTCTGCCTTTTGGGAAGGATAACATGGCCGGTTTGAATTTAGATAACCTACGGTCTCCATCTCCATCTCAAAGTGCCGCTATTGCGTGTGGGTGGAATTCAGTGGGTTAGCTTTTTCAGATCAAAAAGTAGAATTCAGTAGGTTGGAGAAACTTACTGAGTGAAATGCGTTTTTTTTACGGTGCAATGGTGGGTCTACGTTGCCCTGAACCAATTTTATTATCTTCTATATCTATACCTACTATTAAAGTACGGAGCGTTTCTGTCCGTCCGTCATACATTTTATAAAAAAGCCTCTGAGTTTTTCATTAAATAACCCGCAGTCCAAAATTAAGTGTCCTTGGGCTTTGCCCCAACTGCGGTAGCCATTATCTTGCGTGCCTGGACGCTGGTTAGTATACTTCGCTCAGCCGTAGTGCTGTAGGCCCAATTGGTCTTTTCAGTCCGTTTAGGTCTCTGCTTTTATTATTTACATATAAAACATGTTAAACATGATCACCTATAACTTTGCAACCGTAACTCAGATTAAAATAATTTGTATATATAATTTGATCAGAAAAATGCGTAGTTTCCAATCACGTTATTACTTGTGCTTGTGAACCACTTTAAAATTCTGTTTTGGGTATAACCTTAATTAACCTAATTAATTGCTATGGTATATTTTGGAAAATACTAACACACAATATATCATTTATATATATGGAGTATGTTAGGAGGATCCATATATATGGATCAGAGGGAGCACAAGGATAAGTTTTAATGGACATATAGGAGTAATAAAAAAGGAGAGTATAAAGGGCGTGAGACATTTTTTTATTAATCTTCAAGCGTATGGAGAGATGGCCTAAAACACATTTAATAAATTATTATTTTTTAGGATTTTCTCATGACTTTATGCAAATTTCAAACATTGTTTCAACTTACAAGTAATGCTTTGGTACAAAAAAAACTGAAAATTATACTCTTTAAGATCAGATTAGTCGTACAAAAGCAATACCAAAAGTATTGTATGCATGCTTTTTAATGTACTACTGATATGAATTTCTACTAGAACTCAGTGTGCGCCTCTCTACCGTGGTCGGACACACACTGGTGCAGCGACGTGCTATACACACGGTTTTTAACCGCTTTCCGCGACGTAGTTCCAAACTGTCACCTTGCATGTGTGGGCGATAGGGGGGTCCATCCCACACGACACGGCAAACCTGTCGGCGATGGTGGCCAACGAACGCAAACGTTTGGCAAAACTAAGCGTATGGGATGTCCGCACCTATCACAAACGAGGGTCACCGGATAATCGTTTGAGACGTGTGTATTTCCCATACGGTTCATCCTTACAACTCGTGTGAGATCACACTAACATCGCACGCGCTATTCTGTGAAGCGCCGTTTACGATGTGCACCAAATCGCAAACAGTTCACGATTATAAAACATGTACGATAAGGAGACAATCGCACATAGTTAGTTCCACCATGACCGTCTGTGATATGATATAAGAGTGCATACGTTTATCATTGTAAAACCGTATGCGAAGGTTGAATATATCCCACACGCGGGGTTTCTGTTAAACGTTTGTGATTTATAAAACGTCCCAAACGTGTGATCCATAGTTCCCAAACGTGTCATCCAGAATAACTGTGTCGGATGAAGGCCTATCGCACGCTGTCTTCTTTGACCAACGTTTATGATGGTACACGGTTCAAAATACGAAATCGTGTGTGATAAGGAGACTAGCACAAACGCTGGTGTTGTTAATCTCACACGTTCTTTCTCGTCTGACCGTGCGCGAAGACGAGATTCATCACACACGCCTTGAATGGAGAAATGTGTGTGATGTCGGAGTTGATCGCAGACGTTTTGCTTTCTCAAATTGTGTGCATTGTAATGGCCTGCAGAGCAGGATTTGCCCCTAATTAAATACCTTTGTTCATAATTCACATAATTTAAATTTGAATGTAGGAATTCTTGTATTTCATATCAAATCATGTTTAGGTTTAAGAACGAATGCATAATTCGATTCACATGTACATATACTCAAGAACTACATAGGCATCAATTCTCAAAAAAAAGGAAAACTACAGAAGGGACAAGTAAAGAATGATCGAAGCACGGTTGTACTAAAGACGGTAAAGAGAGAGCCGAAAGACATTTTGTATGCTCGAGAAGGTGAAGCGGAATGCCCATATTGTGCCCTCCTCCATGCCTAACGCACGAACAACTCTAGGCCAGCCCCTAGTGATGGCCGCCCGCCCATCCTTCACTGTCTTCATTACGACTTCTCGATGCTCATTGTAGTCTCGATGATTTATTTTAACCTTCATTGCATGTCCAACAATCATGTACTTTGCGAGGTAATCTTGAGTAAACTGCTTTGGGAACCACAACAAAACAAAAAGATTCAGACATTGTTGTGTGACAACTCATTATGGGCATTACTAATAGAAGCCTACAGAGTTCGTAGTTACCATCCTACAGCTCACTGTTGTGTTGGATAGAGCGTAAACAAATAGTCTAATTGGCATTGTTCGTCTCTTTTCCCTAACAATCATTTTCAGTTTCCTCACTTGATGCTGGTTCATGAATATTTCATTACCCCACACGCAAAAAGGGTCCAGGAATGGATCTTTACCTAAGACATATGTACCTACAAGCAAGAAGCCAATATTACAAGCTAAAATGCAGTTACACAATGATGTAATATATTACTCCATCAGTTCCACAATGTGTTGCATACAAACATTTTAAGAAGTCAACATTTACTTACTTTGACCAAGTTTGTAGAGAAAAACATTTACATCTAGAATTGCAATTCCATTTCATTAGATACATCACAAAATTTTATATTGTATACATTTTAGATGGTATATGTAGATACATCACAAAAATCTATATGCACTACATGATGGAACGGATAGAGTATAAGCGGAGGGATGAAAAGAACCTCGGTGGAAAACGTTGGCCACTCCCATTGTTGTCCTGTGCAAGTACATGTAAAGTCATGATAAGTACATCAGGCTTAACATCAACCAAGTATACGAGGTATCTGCTTGAAATAAACAAGGCATATATGCTCACTATAACAACCAAATATAGCCATTTGATACTAGAAAAATGCTCAATGTAACCAACCTAACAACCAGATAACGAAAAGCAAGGCGTCTACTTGAAAACTAGACAAATGCTCACTGCAATCAACCTAACAACCAGATACAGAAAAGCAAGGCATCTGCTTGAAAACTAGACAAATGCTCACTGCAACCAACCTGGCAACCAAATTTAGAGAAACAAGGCATAAATGTTTAAAGCGGGAGTTAAGGGCATAGGTTAACAACACCAGGCATAACAGGTGGTATTGATGAAATTGAACTACACAGTTCATACTTGCACATAATGAACATCACATTGTGAATAACTGAAAGAAACAAGGCATTCATGCTCACTCTAACAACCAACTATAGCCATTGAAAACTGGACAAATACTCAATGCAACCAACCTAACAACTAGATACAGAAAAGCAAGGCATCTGCTTGACAACTAGACAAATGCTCAATTAAACACTTCAGGATTATCGCATGGCAAAAGCTACTACAACAATGGGTACGAGACGGCTAGCTATAAAAGGTATGATTTGCTCACAGGATGTTGCCTCACTTGTCATGGATGGGCTCCTTCCACTTGGGATATGAGGTGCCCAGGGTGCGCTCCCTGATGTTGCAGATGGCACGTTTCCCCTTGTAACAGCCATAGTGTGTGCCATTATCTTGGTGGATGAGATCTGACTTTGGAGCTAAGGATCCCAAGCCACCGCCGTAGAACGTTTCCTTCAGAAAGGACAAAAGGGGCTCGATGGCGTAGAAGGATTGCAAATCCATGACCGCGAGGCAGAGGAGATCAGCGGCGGGGCCTTAGGAGAGATCGACGGCAGTTGAACCAGAGGCGTTGCCGGTGGACCACTTAACTTGTGACATGGCCCGGGTGAAGCCGGTGATGTTGACGAGCTTGATGTCGTAGCCGGCTCTACTGCGATACAGAAAAACGCGTTCCCGCAGACTTGAAGCCTTCGGCATGGCAACTTAGGCAGCATCCTCACCGGCTCCCGTGGCGAGGTGTTTGTCCGGGATCGAAGGGTCGGCGCGAACGGCGCCCACCTCGCCAGCGTACGGCGGAGAGGCCATGATAGACCTCTTTTTGCTCGTACACTCCTTGAGGTCCACGGGAGATGTGGTCGGGCTGATTAGGCTGCGACTCTCTGGAGTATGGGATGGGGATCTGGGGGAAAGGGACACCGCCGGCCTCATCTAAAAACTCAGGGCGGCGATGGTGTATGTGGATCGGTGGGGACCCTGAGCTTGTTTAGCTATGAGGCACGGGCAGACCGGCTGAGGTTGGTGGTGGGAGGCGGCGGCGGCGAGCTAGGGTTCAAGCGGGGGAGGAAGGGGGAGGGGGTGCTGTGCGAACGGGGGGTGGGGGGTGTTTGCGGATGTGACGCTGCTGCTGAAAATTTTAGTAGTAATGGTGTGGGTGGAGATGGTGGTGGACGAGGGATGGCGACATTTCAAATGCCTCGGCAGCTGAAATTTTACTATAGGGTCGGTGCGGTGGACGAGGAAAGGTGGCATGCAGTTGAAATACCGCTTCCAATTAAATTTTGGCAAACGAACTGGGCGGGAGCAACCAAGATGGCACACGGTCCAAACA